>CAUOQF010000005.1:0-386587 GCA_963457715.1 Argyresthia albistria
CTTCCAGCAAACCTAGGATGGAGAGGATAATTTAATAAAAGGTAGACCTACATAAGTGCACAACGATAAATATTAAAATAATAGACTACTTACTAATAAATACATAAATACAGATAAAAACAAAAAACAAACTATAATATATAAATAGATACTAAGGTATATTAAGGTTGAGAAAGATAGTGTTCCTTCAAGCGTTTTTTAAAAATGTTGAGTGAAGGACTGTCCCTGATAGCACTGGGAAGTTTGTTCCAAAGTCCAATAGCACGGAGACGGAACCCATGCTCATATGCGGATGTGTTGTGTTGCGGAGTTATAAGCAGTGACCGAGCGTGTGGTCTCCTGGGCCTATCCGAAGACAAAAATTCAAATCGATCTCGCAAGAAGCCAGGATAGCGTGGATTAAATAATATGTTGAAGAGACAGATGAGGGTGTGGAAATCCCGACGAAGACGGATAGGTAGCCACTTCAGCTCCCTGCGAAACTCCGAGACATGGTCATACTTGCGCAGACCGAAGACGAAACGAATCCCGAGATTTTGAAGTCGCTCGAGTTTATTCAGTTGATCTTCGTTTGCGCTGACCCAACAGACATCAGCGTAATCGATAAGAGGAAGGAGCAGAGACTGGGCAAGCGTGATTTTTGTCTGACGAGGCAGGAAGTTTTGGAGTCGCCTGAGGGAATGAAAAGTAGCGAAGACACGCCTACTGACTTCGCTGACATGCACAGACCAGGACAATTGGCGCTCGGAGTGTAAACAAACAATTTCAAACCCTCCACAACAAATTTTAGATTTCCAAGTAATTTCTCAATTTCCAATAAGTTACTATAGTGCATAGTGAAGACAGTAACTCAATACATAAGTGTGAGTGTTATCTCGCTCCGAATTAGCGAAACAGTGCCAAAAAGCGATATAAATACCGGCGACTCATAACGGTTACAAATAGTGTTTGATTTCCGTGAAAATTTTACCAGTGACTTTATGAAGTGAAACAAACAAACCTAGACCATAATGAAGTGGTAAAATAAACTCCCCTACAATCGGAGTGCATAAAGACAATAAAAACCCACTTGCAACAATATTTTTGGTAAAATCAATAACAACAGCGACATCTAACGCCAAATAGCTTCACTATCCTAGCAGCGACACCTAGCGCTGAGTGGCGGAAGTAGCTCTAACACCTACCTTGGAAGCTTACCGTTCGTAATTGCTACTAGACACTAGATAGCGCTCATAACAATCTCCATAATGGATAAATGTTTGGCTTGTGGGAGTGAAGTTTATGAAGTAGAACTTTTGAAGTGCCAGCTTTGCAAAGGCCCGTACCACTATGCATGCCTTAATATTACATCAGCCCAATTTATGGCTAACATGCAGACGTTGCGTAAAACTTGGCACTGCCCTGCAGCTCAATGTCAGAACGTCAACAGGACAAGGGGCACGCGAGGGGATGAAACTATTGTTACTCGCCACTACGAATCGTCACTAGACCAGACGAACATGTCACTAGATGACACTGCTGCCGATGTCAGCCTCGCGGTGGCACCAGCGTACAAAACTCCGGAGCAGAACAGTCTTCGTTTGCCCGATTCATCTCTTGACAGGTGGGCCGAAATACTGGATACGAAGCTCGATGCAAAGCTTGCAAGAATTAGTGATGACCTAAAAAAGGAAATGAACGCGTTTACCAACAAGTTGCAGCTTGAATTCTCCAAAGTTACGGACGCACTACAAGCTAAGATTAAGGAGCTAGGAGACTCAGCAGATGTCGTGAAGGCCAGGCTAGATGCCCTCGAGCAGGAGAACCAGGCATTAAGGCTTGAGATTGCAGAGGTCAAAAGGAGTGGGGGCTCCCCTGACTCCGAGCTGGAGAAGGAAGTGGTCCAGCTACGGGCCGAAGTTAACGAGCAGGAGCAGAGCTCACTCCTCAACGACGTGGAGGTATCGGGGATCCCGGAGTACGAGGGCGAGTCGGTGCTGCACCTCGTGGCCGCGGTCGCGGTGAAGCTCGGCATGTCGCTGGATGAGCGCGACGTAGTGAGGGCCACGCGCGTCGGCCCGCGCGACCAACAGCCGACTGACGGCGGTGGCAGCGGTGGCGGCGGCGGCGGCGGCGGCGGCGGCGACAAGGCGCCCCGTCCTCGCATCATCGTGGTCAGCTTGGCGCGACGGGCGCTGCGCGACGAGTTCCTAAAGAACGCGAGGGTTCGCCGAGGGGCCACCACTGAAGGCCTGGGTCTCCCACTGCACGTGCCGCACAAGCTGTACGTCAATGAGCGGCTCACGCGTAAGAACCGCGTGTTGTTTGCAAAGGCACGTAACGTTGGGTTTGCGGCAAAATGGCGTTATATATGGACCACGGATGGGCACATCTTTGCCAGACGCGAGAACCGGTCAACCAAGTACCGGCTGCGGAATGAGGATGACATAACTCGTGTTTTTGGATAACGACAGTATTAGTGCGAAATTCTACGGTTCTATCATAGACTTTTTAATAAATTTATTAGGCCTGTTTTTGTTAATTACTTTTTATCATATCATGTACGCAAACAATTATATTACCATCGTCTGCATAAACAATTGTATTTATATCTGCATAAGCTACTTTTATAGAAGCGCCAATGTCGCTATATGTAACTATAGCCTGGAAATGATGTACCCAAACCCGCCTATAAGTCAATCGTTCTCTCTAGTTTCTCACTTTTTATATTATGTACTATGTAATGTGTTTATTTTGATCGGCACTGTCCTGCTAATTACTTTACCGAACCTGCACGTGGAAAATATTTTGTCAATAATATTATGGTACATGCAATGATTAAACAAAAACTATCTAGTTTGATACTAGGACTCATTAATGTGCGATCGTTAAATACAGGGCAGGACGAATTAACAGTAAGCGTTGAAAGGTACAAACCTGACATACTGGCACTAAACGAGACGTGGTTGAAGGACGGCCAAGATATTTGCGCACCAAAAATCCCGGGATACCATTTAAAACACAATCCGCGCGAGTCTAGGAAAGGCGGCGGCGTGGGGTTCTACGTGCGTCGGGGAGTGCGAGCTCGCGTGATCGCGCACCCTCCCTCCCCGCTCGAGCAGATGTGGCTAGAGCTGACTCTACCGGGAATCGGCCTCATCGCCGTTGGCACAGCCTACAGACCGGAGGCTGTAACGACAGATGACGCAATAGATGCTTTAAATGAGACTATAAGCAGTCTCGGCCACTGTAAACACCTCTTTGTTTTGACTGACCTGAATATCGACTTATTAAAACCGGACTTACCTAAAGCGGTTGATCTACACTCCTTTTTATCACAACTAAGTTTGGAACAGATGGTTAGGGAACCAACGCGCATAACGGCCACATCGGCGACACTGTTGGATTTAGTTATAACAGACTCAAGTGATCTTTGCAAAGCCATCAAAGTTTATCACAATGATGCACATGCTAAATAGATTTAACGCTCTTATCGTAGACCTATTTAATAAGCATGCACCCTTAAAACGTGTTCTGGTAAAACCCACTCCGAGCCCGTGGCTTACAGACACAGTAAGAAAAATGATGTCACTTAGGAACGAGGCTCTAGATAGAGCTCATAAAACTAAATTAGAGTCGCATTGGACCTACTATAAAAAATTTCGCAACCTGGTGAACGACGCAATAAAAAAGGAAAAAACGGCTTTCTTTACATATTATGTAAACAGACACAATAAAAATCCTACGATACTCTGGAAAAATTTGAAACGGTCAGCACTCATAGGTAATCACAACACCTGTGAAATTCCCCAACATCTCAAACATCCAGAACCAATAAACAACTTCTTTATCAACGCGCCAGGCGATCCGCACGCAGACAAAGATTTAATGTCGTTTTACAGGACATCAAAGTTTGGAAAATTAAATGGAGATTTTGTCATTAAATGCTGCACTGATGAGCAAGTTCGTAAAATTATACGAAATATAGACACAAATGCAGCAGGGCACGACACAATATCCGCAGAAATGATACGTATGACACTGTCGGTCACCTTACCTCTTATAACTTTGATCGTAAACCAGTCAATTTCGTTAAACGTTTTTCCAGATGATTGGAAAATTGGGAAAATAAAGCCAATCCCAAAAGGAAATACGGTGGAAGAATTAAAGGATCTGCGTCCTATAAGCATTTTACCTGTTTTATCGAAAGTGATTGAGAGAGTGGTCTGTACTCAACTTACTGAATATCTGGAAACTCGGATGATCCTTCCAACTGTGCAGTCCGGGTTCCGCGCTGGACACGGAACGGAAACCGCACTAGCACATGTTACAGACGAAATTTTAGCAGAGTCCGATGAGGGTAATGGCACCATACTCGTACTTCTGGATTTTTCACGAGCATTCGATTGCATTAACACAGAGTTACTCTTATCGAAAATGGCTTACTATGGTATATCAGCCTCAGCACTTGCATGGTTTCAGTCATATTTGACCAATAGGAAACAGTTTGTCGTTGTAGACGATGGTGAAGGTAATGATATGGCTTCGCGACTCCAACCAATATCACGAGGTTGTCCTCAAGGAGCTATACTAAGTCCTTTACTGTTCGTGCTTTACACTGCAGATTTGCATAAAAGGATAAATCACTGTAAGGTTCATCTGTACGCCGATGATACACAGCTATATTTTTCGTTCAAGCCGGGTAACATGGATGACGCAGTGACAAAAATAAATGAGGACCTTGACATCATTCATAGCTGGGCCCGACAGAACGCACTCGTCCTAAACCCTAATAAATCTAAATTTCTAGTAATGGGCACGACACACCAATCCCACTCCATTATACTTGGTAATCCAATTCTAAAAATTGATAACCAAAGTGTGGAGATGGTTCTTATTGCTAAAAATCTCGGGCTCACTCTAGACAGTCAATTACGTTACGAAGAGCACATTAACTCTAAAATCAGGAATGCCTTCTACCG
Source organism: Argyresthia albistria (assembly GCA_963457715.1). Taxonomy (NCBI): domain Eukaryota; kingdom Metazoa; phylum Arthropoda; class Insecta; order Lepidoptera; family Argyresthiidae; genus Argyresthia; species Argyresthia albistria. Next base: position 4,962 of record CAUOQF010000005.1, read on the forward strand.
GCTAAAAGTGCTGTATAAAATCAGACAGTATCTGACTGAGGAAGTCAGGAAAGTGCTAACCGATTCACTGGTCCTTTCTTTGTTTAATTACTGTGATACAGTCTATGGGCCTAGGTTATTTGTAAAAACTGAGCGTGCTATTCAGAGGGTCCAGAATGCATGCGCCCGCTTCTGCTTTGATGTCCCTAGACGAGCACATGTCACGCCATATTTGAATGAGAAAAATATTCTGAAGATGCATGGTCGCAGGAAACTCCACCTAGCTTGTCTGATGCAAAAAGTAGTCCATCGCAAAATACCTGTGTATCTCTATGAAAAATTTATGTGGTCTGGGGCCTCGCAGCAGAGAAGTGCACGACTTAGATACTTCAATTCAATAATAGGGTTAACACATAACACTGTAGGGTTCAGGGGTTCATTTCGCTTTGCAGCTGCAAAGATTTGGAACGACCTGCCACCGCCCTTACGAGGACACATGAGTAATGCTACCTTCAAGGAGAAAGTACGGAAAATATTCTTTAGAACTCAGTTATTGCAAGGCTAAATGAACCCTAAAGATAGAATATTATTTTATATTATATTATATTATATAAATATTATAGCAATAAAGTAACGTATATACAGCCTTTTTCACCTTATTACAGGCAAATAAATAAATTATTGTTAAAAGCGTCATGCATGATCATGAATAAATAATAATAACACAAAACCTAAAGTTAGGTACCTACATAAAATGTTGGTACAACTGTGTTTTTTTTTTTCTTTTAATTTAATTTACTTTAGTTTTAGCTTAGCTTAAAGGGTTTGGTTTGAAAACCAGCGTTGTGTGCTGCCACCGCACCATGCAACATATGCTGAAACCAAACCTTTTTGACACATAGGTAATTGTTGTTGGTATATCAATGTATGCAATGTATTCTCTGACGTGTGTCAAATAAATGATTTTTCTTTCTTTCTTTCTTTCAATTGGTTGTCGAAGAAAACGCCCAGATTCTTGGCCTTCGTGCTATATTCGATTATATTTCATTCGCGTTTGTTGTTATCATCTGGAGTTAGACACTCACTTTCACTCATATTCTTTACTCATATCCGCAAACGAAATTGAAATAATTACAGCATTCAGATTTGGCGCGCTTTGTTTACAAATTTTCCACAACTTTTTAAATTATTTGGTCCGTGTTTCGATATCAATTCTGTAAGGTTGTTTCTCTATTGTCACCAATCGATTCGGTCGATCGGATTATCTAATCTGTGTCGAGTACGCATTTTAGTACAAACTTATTTTTTTATTGGCGGCGTTTAGAATCGATCTCTCTTTTAATTGGGTCTGTCAGCCTGAGTGGTAGTGAAACTGATTAGTGACAGCATTTTTTTTCCTTTGTACTGGCAACAAAATTAAAAAGTTACTTTTACTCCCTAGGGACTAAATGACCTACTTTAGTCCCTGTTTGCCGGGACTAAAGTAGATCTTTTTGAATAGATGTGATGAAAAAAAATATTAGAAAAAGTTTTAATGACCGTTTAGTTGGCTTCTTAACTAAATACAATATAATAGCTCGAAATTTATATGGCTTCTGCAAGGGTAAGTCAACCGAGGATGCCGTTTTGCACTTGACAGAGAAAATATCAAAGACTCTAGACAATAAATCAAAGTGTATTGGCATCTTTCTTGACCTGAAAAAAGCCTTTGATACGGTCCCTATGCCCCTCTTAATAAACAAATTGAGCTGTGTCGGCATAAGAGGAATAGCTTTGGACATTTTCAAAGACTACCTCACACAGCGCAGCCAGAGAGTAAAAATAGATCATTACCTTAGCAGTGACGCCTCTCTAACTTACGGTGTCCCCCAGGGAAGTATTTTGGGCCCCACACTTTTTCTTTTGTACATAAATGACCTATTTAGAGATGGGCAAAAAACTCAGTTTTTAGCCAAGCTTGGATAAAAAGCTTTAAAATGCCGTTTACACGTAGTTTTTAGCCGAAATCGAGGCATTTTATTTTTTACTTTATGAAGTCTTGTTTTTAGGGTTCCGTACCCGAAGGGTGCCAAACGGGACCCTATTACTGAGACTTCGCTGTCCGTCCGTCCGTCCGTCCGTCCGTCCGTCCGTCCGTCCGTCCGTCCGTCCGTCTGTCACCGGGTCCGCCTGCACGAACCGTAATAGCTAGAAAGCTGAAATTTTCACAGAATGTGTATATCTGTTGCCGCACCAACCACAAATACTGAAATACGAGAGATATTACAAATTGAAAGTGGTCTCGGTACAAGATACGTCTTCACAACACGCTTGAAAAGTTTATACCAAGGCCATTTTGTTTTGGTAGGTAAGCCTTCTTTTAATGAAACTAAATTTAAATGATATGGCAATGTCGTCCCCGGACTTCTACAAAGACTTTAAATATTAATTGATGAATTACGACGTCTCTATTTATTATGTAGAACTTTTAGAAAATAATTATAAAATTAATAGTTTTTAATTACTTTTGTTTTCATACAAATCTCAGAGCACAGAAATTAATTTTTTCCTTTTGGCCACTTCAAGTTTGGCTGCCAGTGATGTTTTAATTAAATACTCTTTGGTGCGTTGAAATGATGTTTTGCAGTCTGCATGACATTGACATAATGAGTGAGTGAACCTCATTGTACGGAAATTGTAGATGGGTGTCTCACGTTTTCCAGTAGGAGTAGGTTGTAGACAGTGCTGCTTACGGCGGCGTTTAGTAGGTACTAAAGGCCCTAAAAGCGCGGCAAGCTTTGAATCAATTCAAATGTTATTTTTCAACTAGCTACAAAGTTATTCTGACATAAGATGATAATTTGAACAAAACTTTTTGGGTATTTCATGAAAAATACAGTTACAGATCACACATATACAGGATGGAAAAACGAATGGGCCCTGGAGGGAAAGTACCTTAAAATCTCAAGATATCCGTCCGTCCGTCTGTCATGTCACCAGGCCGTATCTTATGAACCGTGGTAGCTAGACAGTTGATATTTTCACAGATGACGTATTTCTGTTCCCAGCTATAACAACAAATACTAAAAACAAAATAAATTTAATATAAAGGGGGCTCCCATACAATTACGTGTTTTTTGCGGTTTTTTTAACCTACTTCCCAAAGGAGGAGGTTTACAATTCGTCCGGATGTTTGTTTTTTATTTTTTTATTTTTTTATGTATGGTGCCTCGATAGCGCCCTAAACGGATGGACCGATTTGGAAAATTAGACCGATTAGACCTATAGATGATTTTTGTGTTTTTCATAATAACTCGTGCAAATGCACATGGTAAGGCATAATATTGTGATGCGGAACTGCTGATGCAAGACCACATATGGCCACCAGATCTGCTCATACTAGGTACAAATACAATGCGTGGCTGACGGGCAGGCAACGCATAGCTAAACCGGTGGACCTAGAGCCATGAAACTTTGTACAGGGGGTTCCTTAGTAGCGTGGGGTAGCACTGATATGGGATTTGACAAAATTAATTCCCCTGGGGGGGGGGGATAAGGGGTTACAGTTTGTATTAAACTCAATCTAATCATATAGGGTTTGTGGAAGTCGGTTTTTTCTAAAGTTTACTTTTTGTTCCAATTATATAGATAATGGTACGGAACCCTTCGTGCGCGAGTCTGACTCGCACTTGGCCGGTTTTATTATACAAGATCGTGGATTACTTGATAATTATGAAGTAAAGGGTGTTATGGGAGCGATTTAACACGCTTTTATTAGCTTCACTTGTATGTCTGTATGTTTGTATGTTTGCATGTTTGTATGTAACGGAATCTTCGAACGCTCTTTTGATCCACTTCCCGTGATCCGATTGAGCTGAAATTTTGATTACGTATGTAAGTTATATGACAATGCAATATTTTTTGACTGATAGCTGATCTGACGATGGAGACGGAAGGAGGCCAAGGGAAATCAGTTACCAAAAGACGCAACCCTATCATGTGTGGGCTCATTTGATTCGTCTTGACGAGTACTTTGGTCCCGCATGGGGTCCAGGGTCTGATGTTGGAACCCGAAGATGGAGCCGGAAGTTAGCCAAGGGAACTATGTTACTAAACGACGAAACCCTATCGAGTTTGGGCTCATATGATTCGTCTTGACGAGTACTTTGGTCCCGAATGAACTCCAGGGTCTGATGATGGAGCCGGAAGGTGGCCAAGGGAACTCAGTTAACAAACGACCCAACCCTATCGAGTTAAGGCTCATTTGATCCGTCTTGACGAGTACTTTGGTTCCGAATGAGATCCAGGGTCCGATGATGAAGCCGGATTGAGACCAAGGGAACTCCATTACTAAAAGACGCAACCCTATCATGTGTGGGCTCATTTGATTCGTCTTAACAAGTACTTTGTGGGAGATCCTAGGTCTGATGATGGAGCTGGAAGGTGGCCAAGGGAACTCAGTTACCAAACGACGCAACCCTAACTTACTACTTACTTATATGTATAATATGTTCTTTCTCTCTCTGTTTCTTTCTCTCTCTCTTTCTTTCTCTCTCTCTCTCTCTCTCTCTCTCTCTTTCTCTCTCTCTTTGTCTCTCTCTATCTCTCTATCTCTCTATCTCTATCTCTATCTCTACCTCTACCTCTACCTCTATATCTATCTCTATCTCTATCTCTACCTCTACCTCTATCTCTATCTCTATCTCTCTCCCTCCCTCCCAATTGTAAATGAAAACAGGCCTAAAGTAGTTTATTACTCTGTGAATGTCTCAAGACTCGATTCACAGCGATGCACTCTTGAGTAAGGTTTCAGAATAAAGGAGATGCTTGAGAGTGAAACTCAAATTTGAGTCGGATTTACGTAATTTCAGCTTGAGACTGATCTTGAGATTCGTTCTAGAATATAGATACGGATTTACGTAATTTCAGCTTGAGACTGATCTTGAGATTCGTTCTAGAATATAGATACTTGATTTTTTATCAATCCAAGCTATTTTATGATATTAACTAGAGTAAAAAGTTTATAGACTCGATTTTGGCTAAAAACTCAGTGTAAATGATAAAAACTCAGTAAATACTCAATTTTGCTAAAAACTCAGTAAAATCACAGAAGAGATAATAGTACTCCGTACAGAACGGCCACTCCCTTCCCCGCGCTGATTCAGATACCGCACCCCACCCCTGGCGTCTAGGGACTGGTTGAAAGTTCAATAGACGCGGCTGAACGCCGGACGAGTGACCGCGCGTATACGGTGAATAATAACCGGCAATGGTGAAGTTTTGTGCATTATTTGGGTGTCTGTCGTCAACTAGAAACACCAAAGACAGGAGATTCTTTCAGTTCCCAACTGATGAAAGAAGGTAAGCAACAGCAACTCTATTGTTGTTCTTTTGAGAAATAAAAATTCTAATACCTTAAGTCCCGGAATGTAACTTGGTCAGCGTTTGCTGTGTGTGTCTCGCTCTCTCACAAGGAAAGACTTTGTGAGAGACAGAGACAGAGTTATATGTTTACTAGCTACTGACTACGATAATTGATAATAAGTCAGTGTCGTAATATTTTATTTTTAACCGACTTCAAAAAAGGAGAGGTTCTCTAAAGGTTCTCTTTCATATTTTATTTTTTAACACGCTGGGTAGCGTAAGGACAATCCAGTCCTTGGAACAATATTGACATTAAAATTATAAAAAAAAAATGACATTAAAATTATTTTGACAGTGGGTACCAAGACGTCAATGAATGTCTAATTTTTGACGTTGGTACCCACTGTCAAACTAATTTTAATGTATTTTTTTTTTTTACAAAAAAAAATAAAAAAAATGGCTGCAGCCAGGCGGCTAAGATACCTAGTACTAAACCTTCCGTAATACATTATCAATTAAGTACATTTACTATAGGTATTCATTTCGTGCTATTCGTTGTTGGTGCGATTCAACAACGCGAACGAAGCACTTCGAGTTGAAAAGTAGGTAGTAGGTGGGTCAATCAACTATTTTACCCACACTTTGCTGTCCCCGACCATTTATTATTAAACTACGCTAAATGGTTAAATTTACACATTTGACGAATATAACAATAGTATCTAAGCTAGCAGGCACTACGGGGAACTTGATTACGTTCTCGAAGATCTTCGTTTGTGCTTTTTTTTGCTCGCATGGCGCGGTATGGTGTCCTTTGATAGTGCCGTTGAGCTGCTAGTCCTCGAAGAACTTTCAGAGGGAGTGCGTGCGTTGAAAAGTGTGGGTTAAGTTGATTGACCCAGGTACGCACGCACTAACTTTGTCGCGGCGACGGCGCGCCATTAGCTGGGTCCACATACAGCGAGCTTCGGCCGGGTCTCGCTCGAACCCTGTAGTGGTTTGGTTGTTTGGAATCTCTCAGAGACTAGGTACCTACTTAACATAAAATTCGAATATTGTACAATCCTAACGATGTTTTTACATAGGTAGGTACCTACCTACAGTTCACGCCAAGTGTACTTACCTACTTCAGAATAAGTAATAGTAGTTACCAACAACATAACATAGCTTCACGCCTTTTCCCATAGGAGGTGGCAAAGGCACTGTGCCCACTTTTAGACAGTTATTCGGCAGCGCCCCTACAAAGTCACTTCATAATAATGCAAACGCTTGTGTTCGGGTCGCGCCGTCGTCTTTCGGTTCGCCCGACGCAAATCGCTGCATTTGCCGCGCTACCAGCCCTAGCAATATTTACGCACACATTTGCACGTATACAAACATCATTTGATCATGTAGTAGTAATAGGTTATTATTTTACGAGCGTTCTATGGAGTGTCCGAGGTGTGGTAAAATACCAAATGCTTTTTACCCGGACCGCCCATCTCTAGACCTATGCAAACTTTCCTTACCTAACTGCAATATTGTGACTTACGCAGATGATACAGCTCTCCTTGTGGATGGTCACACTTGGGACAGCTAGGATACATGCAGAGAGATCGCTCGAGGTAGTCATGAAGTGGCTCTCCGGAAATCTTCTGACTCTGAACCTTGACAAAACTATGTATCTCACCTTTGCACTGACCTCCTCGGGAAAACCACCCCATTGTTCATTTACTATAAGAGCCCACAATAAATGTAACTATAGCGATAATAATCAGTCAAACTGCTCTTGCCAAACTCTAAAAAGAGTCGATAGAGTCAAATACTTAGGGGTTATTATAGATGACTCTCTGTCATGGGGGCCACATATAAGTAACTTAACTTGTCGCGCCAGAAAACTCATTTATATTTTTAAACTCCTTAGACCCTCAGCAGATATGAATGTTTTGTACACAGTTTATAATGCGCTAGCCCAGTCGATTTTATCCTACTGCATAACAGCTTGGGTTGGTGCACCAAAATCATCAATTATAAAATTAGAAAGGGCTCAAAGAGCTATTCTCAAAGTGATCAACGGAAAACCTTTCAGATATCCCACCAAATTGCTCTACTATGAGAGCAAAGTTCTCTCAGTAAGACAACTATTTATCCACCAGTCCATACTTCGAACACACACAAGTCACCCATACGACCCTATTCTAACTGTAAAGCGGAGAAAAGACAGAGTGTTTCAATGAATAAGCTGTAAAACTGTCCATGCCCAAAGACAGTTTTATTTTATTGGCCCTCGTCTTTATAACAACATTAGCAAAGAAGTCGAGCTTTATCATCTGACCAAAAATGCCTGCAAACCTTTAATTAAAAAATGGCTGCTAAAGTTCTCGTATGAAGAAACAGAGAAGCTTCTAGATACCATAAAGTAGTAAGTCCACAAAAACAAAGATATATACACAATACTTAATTTCCGTAGCCTAGCTAGACTGATAATATTTGTGTCTCACCTTTCCTCCTAAAACTTTACATACATAACACACACACACATACAAACAACACTCAAACACTACACTCTACATTTACACTCCACATTCGTTCTATTACACTACACAACACTCTCACTGCTCCTTTTTTAATGTTGAATTTTTATTTTTTATTTTTATTGTGTATCGATAATTTTCTTGTAGTTTTGTTATTATATAGTAGTAATATTGTTCAAAATTGCCTGTGTACCCTCTGGGAAGTAACTGTCTCCCATGATACAGGTTTTTCCTACTTTGGGAGGCAGGGACCTTAAATCTGTAAAATTTTACTATTTTGAACAATAAATTATTCTTATTATTCTTATTCTAGTTTAGTTACTAGTAGGCTACCTAGATGTCACTAAAGGTATCGAAGAATATAAATTTACCATTTTCATGTATCACTAGGAAGCGCTTGGCGGCCTAACATACCAGCTCTTGTAATAGTTAATATCAATAGCGCGAGATGGCGTTTTACATCACAAGTTCAGAATTTGCGTTCCGTTTCTAATGAAACTTAGTTCACGAAAGTTTGTCTGCGTGATGCTCGCGTAATATTTCTCTGGTTTCAGCTATATGATATTTTTGTTAAACTTAAACCCATCTGCAAAATTAATATATTTTCATCACATCTATTCAAAAAGATCTACTTTAGTCCCGGCAAACAGGGACTAAAGTAGGTCATTTAGTCCCTAGGGACTAAAAGTAGCTTTTTAATTTTGTTGCCAGTACAAAGGGAAAAAAAAGCTGTCACTAATCAGTTTCACTACCACTCAGGCTGACAAACCCAATTAAAAGAGATATCGATTCAAAACGCAGCCAATAAAAAAAAAGTTTATTCTAAAATGCTCTAAAATGCGTACTCGACACAGATTAGATAATCCGATCGACCGAATCGATTGACACCGATTGGTGACCAACAGAGAAACAACCTTACAGAATTGATATCGAAACACGGACCAAATAATTAATAAAACCGGCCAAGTGCGAGTCAGACTCGCGCACGAAGGGTTCCGTACCATTATCTATATAATTGAAACAAAAAGTAAACTTTAGAAAAAACCGACTTCCACAAACCCTATTTGATTAGATTGAGTTTAATACAAACTGTAACCCCTTATCCCCCCCCCCCCCCCCAGGGGAATTAATTTTGTCAAATCCCATATCAGTGCTACCCCACGCTACTAAGGAACCCCTGTACAAAGTTTCATGGCTCTAGGTCCACCGGTTTAGGCTATGCGTTGCCTGCCCGTCAGCCACGCATTGTATTTGTACCTAGTATTGAGCAGATCTGGTGGCCATATGTGGTCTTCATCAGCAGTTCCGCATCACAATATTATGCTTACCATGTGCATTTGCACGAGTTATTATGAAAAACACAAAAATCACTATAGGTCTAATCGGTCTAATTTTCCAAATCGGTCCATCCGTTTAGGCGCTATCGAGGCACATACATAAAAAAAAAAAAAAAAAAACAAACATCCGGACGAATTGTAAACCTCCTACTTTGGGAAGTCGGTTAAAAAAACCGCAAAAAAACACGTTAATTGTATGGGAGCCCCCTTTATATTAAATTTATTTTGTTTTTAGTATTTGTTGTTATAGCGGGAACAGAAATACGTCATCTGTGAAAATATCAACTGTCTAGCTACCACGGTTCATGAGATACGGCCTGGTGACAGACAGACGGACGGACGGACGGATATCTTGAGATTTTAAGGTACTTTCCCTCCAGGGCCCATTCGTTTGTTCCACCCTGTATATGTGTGATCTGTAACTGTATTTTTCATGAAATACCCAAAAAGTTTTGTTCAAATTATCATCTTATGTCAGAATAACTTTGTAGCTAGTTGAAAAATAACATTTGAATTGATTCAAAGCTTGCCGCGCTTTTAGGGCCTTTAGTACCTACTAAACGCCGCCGTAAGCAGCACTGTCTACAACCTACTCCTACTGGAAAACGTGAGACACCCATCTACAATTTCCGTAAAATGAGGTTCACTCACTCATTATGTCAATGTCATGCAGACTGCAAAACATCATTTCAACGCACCAAAGAGTATTTAATTAAAACATCACTGGCAGCCAAACTTGAAGTGGCCAAAAGGAAAAAAATAATTTCTGAGCTCTGAGATTTGTATGAAAACAAAAGTAATTAAAAACTATTAATTTTATAATTATTTTCTAAAAGTTCTACATAATAAATAGAGGACGTGGTAATTCCTCAATTAATATTTAAAGTCTTTGTAGAAGTCCGGGGACGACATTGCCATATCATTTAAATTTAGTTTCATTAAAGAAGGCTTACCTACCAAAACAAAATGGCCTTGGTATAAACTTTTCAAGCGTGTTGTGAAGACGTATCTTGTACCGAGACCACTTTTCAATTTGTAATATCTCTCGTATTTCAGTATTTGTGGTTGGTGCGGCAACAGATATACACATTCTGTGAAAATTTCAGCTTTCTAGCTATTACGGTTCGTGCAGGCGGACCCGGTGACAGACGGACGGACGGACGGACGGACGGACGGACGGACGGACGGACGGACAGCGAAGTCTCAGTAATAGGGTCCCGTTTGGCACCCTTCGGGTACGGAACCCTAAAAAGTTGTGGAAAATTTGTAAACAAAGCGCGCCAAATCTGAATGCTGTAATTATTTCAATTTCGTTTGCGGATATGAGTAAAGAATATGAGTGAAAGTGAGTGTCTAACTCCAGATGATAACAACAAACGCGAATGACAAATACAAGATCTGTTACCAATAAAATCACGAGGAATATAGGTATGTAAAAACTGTAATCCTGTAGAAAAATTCAAGAGGAACAAAGTGTTTATCTGAAAAGGCTTTTTGAACCAATTTTCAAGATTTAGCCAAAACTAAACAAGCTTTAACTATGTGGAGGACATATTCGTAATTCGTAATTTCTTTATCGTACTAATACAATAATGACATACAGAAAACTTATATTATAATAGATAACATGAGATTTCTTCCAACAAACCATTACACACAACATATCATGACAATTGTGTAAATAAATATAGGGTGTAACAGAAAGGGGTGTACAAGCCGAAAGAAGGTTGTTAGGGACATCATTTTGAACAACTTTCACTATGGGACCGACTTGATCAGAGCAACATTATTTTTCACTCCACCATACTGATCAGCGCTAGGCCCGAAATGTACTGAGTTAATAAAAATAAAGTTGCTCTGATCAAGTCGGTCCCATAGTGAATTGTTCAGAATGTTGTCCCTCTTTCCGCTTGTACACCCCTTTCTGTTACACCCTGTATAGGTACATGTATGTTATTTTATTGATTACTTACTACTTTTCTCATAGAGGGTGATGAAAAGTAGAGAGGGAGTAAAAACTATTTTTGGCTCGAGTGATGTACTTTGAATCCCTTGCTCCCTCAGGATTCTACTTTTGAGTCCCTCGTTACACTCGGGACTCAACTCTAGAATCCCTTGGTCGCTCAGGATTCAAAAAACACTCTCGCCCTAAAAATAGTTCTTTACTCCCTTGGTAAACAATCTACTATTCAGTACCTACCTACCTAGTATTTTACGGTCTTCACTGATAGTGACGTACATATTGTTTTTTATGTTTATGTCAAATGGAACGTTACACAAACAAAACCAAAACAAGACCGCCTTTTTTCTTTTTTGTTTCTTTGCTCTGCTCAAACAAAACTTTTGATTTGAACGATTTGAAGTGATAATTTGTGTAAAGTACCTATACTTACCACGTAAACCTGTTTCTGAACCTGGACTTCCTTAGCTCCCGCCCGCCTAACCTGTGACCGAAGCTAAATCCTGACTTGGAATCCGATCAAAGCCTCCGAAATGTCTTACGTTAAATGTTCATACCGCAACTGTAAAATCACAAGTCGAGATGTATCATTGTTCCGGTTCCCCGTGAAAGATCAAGGCCGCCTAATACTTTGGCTGAGAAACTCTGGTAAGTTATTTTGTTACAAGTAAAAGTAAGTAGATAGCCTTCATGTTGCAGTGGTACCTACCTACCTATGGCCTATGGCCCGACATCTCAATAAAATGAAGTGTACAAATCGCGGGCCATGCTGTTTTCTGTCAGATAAAAAGTATTGTGAACCTAGAAAATAAATAAAACCGGCCAAGTGCGAGTCAGACTCGCGCACGAAGGGTTCCGTACCATTATCTATATAATTGAAACAAAAAGTAAACTTTAGAAAAAACCGACTTCCACAAACCCTATTTGATTAGATTGAGTTTAATACAAACTGTAACCCCTTATCCCCCCCCCCCCCAGGGGAATTATTTTGTCAAATCCCATATCAGTGCTACCCCACGCTACTAAGGAACCCCTGTACAAAGTTTCATGGCTCTAGGTCCATCGGTTTAGGCTATGCGTTGCCTGCCCGTCAGCCACGCATTGTATTTGTACCTAGTATTGAGCAGATCTGGTGGCCATATGTGGTCTTCATCAGCAGTTCCGCATCACAATATTATGCTTACCATGTGCATTTGCACGAGTTATTATGAAAAACACAAAAATCACTATAGGTCTAATCGGTCTAATTTTCCAAATCGGTCCATCCGTTTAGGCGCTATCGAGGCACATACATAAAAATAAAATAAAATAAAAACAAACATCCGGACGAATTGTAAACCTCCTCCTTTGGGAAGTCGGTTAAAAAAACCGCAAAAAAACACGTTAATTGTATGGGAGCCCCCTTTATATTAAATTTATTTTGTTTTTAGTATTTGTTGTTATAGCGGGAACAGAAATACGTCATCTGTGAAAATATCAACTGTCTAGCTACCACGGTTCATGAGATACGGCCTGGTGACAGACAGACGGACGGACGGATATCTTGAGATTTTAAGGTACTTTCCCTCCAGGGCCCATTCGTTTTTTCCACCCTGTATATGTGTGATCTGTAACTGTATTTTTCATGAAATACCCAAAAAGTTTTGTTCAAATTATCATCTTATGTCAGAATAACTTTGTAGCTAGTTGAAAAATAACATTTGAATTGATTCAAAGCTTGCCGCGCTTTTAGGGCCTTTAGTACCTACTAAACGCCGCCGTAAGCAGCACTGTCTACAACCTACTCCTACTGGAAAACGTGAGACACCCATCTACAATTTCCGTACAATGAGGTTCACTCACTCATTATGTCAATGTCATGCAGACTGCAAAACATAATTTCAACGCACCAAAGAGTATTTAATTAAAACATCACTGGCAGCCAAACTTGAAGTGGCCAAAAGGAAAAAATTAATTTCTGAGCTCTGAGATTTGTATGAAAACAAAAGTAATTAAAAACTATTAATTTTATAATTATTTTCTAGAAGTTCTACAGACTAAATAGAGACGTCGTAATTCATCAATTAATATTTAAAGTCTTTGTAGAAGTCCGGGGACGACATTGCCATATCATTTAAATTTAGTTTCATTAAAAGAAGGCTTACCTACCAAAACAAAATGGCCTTGGTATAAACTTTTCAAGCGTGTTGTGAAGACGTATCTTGTACCGAGACCACTTTCAATTTGTAATATCTCTCGTATTTCAGTATTTGTAGTTGGTGCGGCAACAGATATACACATTCTGTGAAAATTTCAGCTTTCTAGCTATTACGGTTCGTGCAGGCGGACCCGGTGACAGACGGACGGACGGACGGACGGACGGACGGACGGACAGCGAAGTCTCAGTAATAGGGTCCCGTTTGGCACCCTTCGGGTACGGAACCCTAAAAAGATTGTTTACTTGTAGGTAGGTAGGTACAGCAAACAGCATGATAAAAGGTTTATCATGCTGCATTGGATGTGTTCTGCTGTCAGCGGTTAGGGCAAAGCGAATAGGCACAGACTTTAAACAATGTTTACACTAATGATGCGGGCTGCATTAGCTTTGCCCTGACCACAGAACGCATTCAATATGTATGACATATCCCATTATTCATGACTTTTCATCAAATCAAATCACTTACTGCAAAGTCATCGACAACATAGCTTGCTCACTGTTTATGTTGACATGAATGCATGTGTATTCAGGCTGTGTGTGTCTCTATACAAATCAGCTAACCCACTCAGGCCAAAATGTAGTGAAAAATAAAGTTGTTCTGATCAAATTGGTTTCATTATGAAAGTTGCTCAGAATGATATCCCTAACAAAGTAGTTTCTCATTTCGCGTTAATTAATTTACACCTTGTATAAGATTTGTCGGCGAACCAGTTACAGAAAAACACAATACAAAAATTCTTTTGCTCTGCACATGTTTAAATGTTTGTGATGTAGCTGTTTCTGGTTTGGAGCCAGAAGCAATGTATGTGCCTGTATGTTTATGTTTATGACCTTATCTTTCCAGACCGCCATGTTTCGATGGTGTGGTGCAATCATGCGAAGCGTATGATGCGCATTGTTGCTCTGGGGGATCTATGTACCTATTCGGTATTGTGGTTGCCTGTGCTGCTGCCATCTATTATCGTTTTGACGTACTTGGTCATTTTCATGCGTTACCATTTAAGTGGCGCTGTTGGCCGTGGATTTTTATGGCAACCTATGATAAGCTCAAAATAGAGCGCCATCTAGATCTCATACTGTTTTTCGAGGCTACGCTCTTTTGTATAGACTATGAAAGTCTTAGTGATTTGACGGGTCGAGTGATACCCGTTTTTGCCGAAAAACAAATAATGTTGTGCCAAAAAATGGAAAGCATTCGTTCAGTGACTGATTGTTTACTTTATTGCCGAAGTTATTTCTGTCACTCACTCAGTCTCCTGCTTGAGGATTAATCTTCATCTGGCCGCACTCCTGCGTCAGCCGCTTCAGTTCACTCTGCAGGGTCTCGATGCTCTTTTCTCTCTGATGGAGTCCATTTTACAAATGTTACATTCAAATTCTTATTATTGTAAACCCCTTGTCTAGCAGTAAGACACCCCCCATAGGGTGCATGACAGGTGACACCAAGACGTCTGAAAACATCTATTGTAAGGGATGAAAGCGATGAAAGCCTTCCCCTAATTTTAATGTCAAATATTTTTCTTTTCCGGCCGGAGAACAACCAGAAAGGTGTTAACATAATGTGTCAAATCGTCATGAGATGGCGCTAGTGGGTGTAGTGTAGAATTTCAAAATTATCCTATAACCCGCAAAAAGCAATGCGCCAGTAAAATTTTAATGCATCGCTATCTCGTCGCGACGCGAGAGAGAGTGAAGTACCGAGCAGGTGCTTCTCATGGCTCTCCCTTTCGCGACAAAACCTCCCCTCGGACTCGGTATGCTTCGTGTACAGGAGCAACGTAAAGTCCGAGCGACGTAAAGGCATTAATTACTCAAACCACCAGGTTGACAGTATGCTTCTGTTTGTCCACCTCCCTCGTCAGATCACAGCCAATATTCATCAGCTCATCACGCCAGTCTTCCGCCGCACGGAGCCTGCTGCTCAACTCCTGGGCCTGCTTCTCATGCTACGGGTACAGGAGCGACAATACTCAAGCTCACCAGTTCGACAGTGTGCTTCTGCTTATCCACCTCCCTGGTGAGCACGCAGCCAATATCATGAGCTCGTCGCGCTTCTTTTCAGCCGCGCGGAGCCTGCTCCTCAGGTCCTGGGCCTGCTCCTCATGCTGCTGCCGGCTGGCGGTGAACAGCTGCATGAGATACTCGTGGCTCTCCGTTGTTAGTTGAACTGGGAGAGATTAGAAGACAATGCCAGATGTTGTAGGGTTATTAAAGTTAATGCCAAAGTACTTCTCAATTTATCAATTCTAGGGCCAGTTTAGAACATATTAGGTCGGGTAAAAAGTTTTAGTCAGGATGTACACAGAGTAATATACAGTCTGTAACAGGCACAATCTCTCCCACCCCGTATGGGAAAAGGCATTATAATCCTTTTGGTATTAGTCACAGTCTATAAGTACCTGGATTTAAACCATCATCTCATTAGAGCTGTAACTACTACACCACGTTTGCTCCTGTAGGAATGCAGCTGTGACACACATATTTTCCCAACTTGAATGTGGAGGAAGCGAGAGATGTATGCCAGGATCGTAGCACGTGGATACCCCTTCTCCGGAAAGAAGGCGTGAGCATACGTATGTATGGCACAGGTATACTCACTTGATGTAATACGGCACGTTAGCGGGCGTCACGTTGCGCTCCCACGGCTGCTCCACGGAGCCGGCGAGGGAGCCCTGCGCCGCGCCCGCGCCGCCGTCGCGCGCCACGCCCGCCAGCTGCCGCGAGCGCTCCTCGCCGCCGGCGCAGAGGGCGCTCACCCTGGAGCACGAGGAGGAACAGTGTCAAGTCAACTCTGTTGGACTGAAGGTCCCACCAGATCTCCAACCCAATGGCCTCGACCAGAGTGAATGCGCGGTGACTTGGACCTGTGCTTGGGCGTAAGGCGGCGTACTTTAGCAACACCCGCCTGTGACTAACAGTATGGACGAAAGCGGTGGTTTCATATGTTCAATATTTCGCGCCCGCCGCCGCCACCGCGCAGTCCCTCAGTCTGCACGAGGTTTAAAGCTTGGTAATAAATGCAAAAACCAATGATAAATTCTGCATGCTCTAGTCTAGCCCAATTATGGGGTGGCGGCAGAAATGGCTAGAAAGTCGAGGAATACTCAACAAGATCCGATCATCGTTACTTGAATTGCTGGAAGAGTTTTTTTTACAAACGAGAATACTTTGTACACTATTAAGGTTGTTACATATGAAAACATCCTCTGGTATTGTGACAAATTTGTTAAAGAAATGTTACTGTTATCTCCTATAAAAAAATACAAAGAATAACAAAGAACTGTTCTATTAGTAAGCACATACAAATCAAGTTTTAAATCAATGATCACTTCGAAAATAATTGCTAAAGTTGTACTAAAACCGTAAATATCCCAAAAAACAGCATTTAGCGTTGGTGTTGTAATTATCTGTGTGTGTATCTTTGAATGTATGTGTTACGATTGCCAACCGACTTTAGTCTCTCTAATAAAATCATCAAATCAACACCATATTTGTTTCGAGTCCTTATTGTCAAGTAAAAGACCAGGGGCGTATCATTCAAAATAAACCAGCATAACTTTTATAAATAGTTGTTTATTCTCCAAAATTCGTACATGGACTGACTGGAGACTAAGCCAAACAGTCTCTTTTATACTTTTTAAAAAACAAGATGGCAGCACCTGTTTACCGCTAACAGTTGCCGCCTTTAAGCAACTGATGTTTATATTACTGTTTAGCTTGGTATATCTTATTCCAAAATTTATGCTACAATTCTATAAGTATATTAAACACAAACTCTAACATTCGGCCTTCCTGACCAAGAGTTTGTCCTCAAACTAAGTATCTAATCTGTAAATTGTCATAAAGTGACATAATCAGCAATAATTATACATGTATTATTATTATTTTCCAATTGTTTTGACATTCACAAATAAATGATCCTCTTCAACACTCACACACATTCAATCATAATATTGCTCTTTAGGTAGCTGTTGTTTTAATTCTACTTTCCATATCAACCTAATCAAGAGATTGCCAACCACCCATGACTTCCAATCTCAAAACGTATGCCAACTGCACCGAGAGCTTCGCCAATACACTGACCACCCAATTACTTCCAGCCGTCAACCAGCTGCACCATTGGACTTCATCAATGCTCCACTCAACGACTTCCGTCAGACATAAATCTCTATTGATTGCACCAAGGACTTCATTGATATCTCCACATAGAAATGTATGCCAACTGCACCGAGAGCTTCGCCACTGACACTGACCACCCAATGACTTCCAGCCGTCAACCAGCTGCACCATTGGACTTCATCAATGCTGACCACTCAACGACTTCCAGTCAGACATAAATCCCAATGATTGCATCATGGCTAACTGCACCGAGAGCTTCGCCACTGACACTGACCACCCAATGACTTCCAGCCGTCAACCAGCTGCACCATTGGACTTCATCAATGCTGACCACTCAACGACTTCCAGTCAGACATAAATCCCTATGATTGCATCATGGCTAACTGAATCGAGAGCTACGCCAATACACTGACCACCCAATGACTTCAAGCCGTCAACCAGCTGCACCATTGGACTTCATCAATGCTGACCACTCAACGACTTCCAGTCAGACATAATCTCACTATAAGCAACGCAGAGTCAACAGTGTAATCCTCAATTACCTGTGACCTCCGCAAAAAACAAGATATTAATTCGATTCTTATGTCTTATATGTGTGTAAGTGCATCATGTTTCATTACATTGTATCTACTTCATTAAATTAAAGTTTATTTATGTCGGAGAAGGGGATAATATAGAGCATGACTCTTCATGAAAATCATTTTAGTGTCAGCAAAGCCAGTCTGTCGGCTCTAAACCCAGTCTATCGGGTTTTTGACAATAGTCAGTTTTGACAATAGTCAGGCTCTGTGTCAATAATACCAGTCCATCGGTATGCCCAATCCATCGGGTTATGACAACATTACCAGTCCATCCATCAGTCCGTCCTGTATCAAATCACAAAGTACTCGTTACCGATAGCTGCGGGGACTGGACAACGCGTCACAACGTCACCAGTTTCCAGAGGCCTGCTGCCTCTTCAAAGGTTCTTTATATGTGATGGTGGCAGCAGCTTTCTGAAACGCAGAGACAGAAGAACAGTGCCTATCCACTTTTTTACTATGAGATCGTTGGTTGTAATTGTGGTCAGTAGCAAGATAGGTAGACTACGTAATTCGTTGCTTTGTATCTCTTGAGGCAAAGGTTACCTCTTGTGTGCGAGATTCCCGATCCGGTACGTTTATCGCATAGGCTTTGATTTTTACAATTACACGCAGTTAAAGGGGCTTTACCTAAGGACAACGATTTCACAACAATCGAGGCAAACAAAACGCGTTTCTGCGTGTAGGGAGAAGTCTCACAAACGTGAAGTAATAGTCTGGCCTAGTATGATATGTTTTGCATCTTAATCAGTGCAAGAAATGTGTTAACATAACGTGTAATGCGTAAGAATAGAAAAATAAAGGTACTCGCCTGTTATTGTCTGTTCCAAAATCCATTCTTTTTAATTGAAGTTTCATCGGAAATCCGAATTGGGCTGGAATCTCCATCCATTTTTCACTCACAGTTGAAACTGTTGGCGATTTAGGTTACATCGTCGTGGGGTTTACCCATAGCGATATCACTGTTTATCACTGATTAATTTATTCGTGCCACTTCTGATAAAAGACCAGGGGCGTATCATTCAAAATAAACCAGCATAACTTTTATAAATAGTTGTTTATTCTCCAAAATTCGTACATGGACTGACTGGAGACTTTTTTTTTTTTTTTTTGTGTGTGAGGGGATAAAAAAATCTTTTTAAAGATGCCCGGGAGTCAGACCTCCCTGCTATGTCCGATTCTCCACAATGAGGTCCGGATGAGGTCTCCACCGTGAGGCGGAGACTACATTGAGCGGAACACTCGTATGTGGCATACGGACTAAAAAAACCCCTGTGTGCTGTTGTTGCGTGCAGTTGCGCGTATGCATCACTGTTTCCATGGCCTCGGTTAGACGCAAAGGGCGTTCTACCTACAAGTTATATATAAGTTTCGATAATATATATGGGAGGGGTCTGCCTGCTTTCCCCAGTGACTGTGGCTACTCGAGCGGGCCTCGGCTCGTAGTCAGCGGGTAGCGGCATATCAGGGGGCAGAAGGCCTCCGCTGCTATGAGAGGTGACTGGAGACTAAGCCAAACAGTCTCTTTTATACTTTTTAAAAACAAGATGGCAGCACCTGTTTACCGCTAACAGTTGCCGCCTTTAAGCAACTGATGTTTATATTACTGTTTAGCTTGGTATATCTTATTCCAAAATTTATGCTACAATTCTATAAGTATATTAAACACAAACTCTAACACAAGCTATAGTGAACCCTATTATCCCCACATAGTGGTCATTATCGAACCGGATCATCATTCAACTCGAACATTTATAAAAATAGGCGAAGAAAAATACTTATCAGTGCAGGTGTGCGAACAATAGACATTCCAATCTCTCGAGCCTAACGAGGTGTGGTTGGCGTAAACAAGTGATATAATGGCTTCCGAACGCGTTATTATTCTAAGCTTCCGAAATTGATAAATTATTACAAAAATTAGACTTTACTGTGCATCGGCTGGAGAAATCGCAAATCAACTTTAAAAAGTGTCCAAAATCAAGACTAACCAGTGGATATATTCAAACACAGTTACAAAACTTGTATGCGCTATGGGATTCACTGCGAAATTACAACATGGAGTTGATAGCTATTGCGTCATCCGAGCAGAGAACCACATTGCCGTATTTTGTCGAGGACCTTTATGGAACCAGCGAAGAGTTGTACACCGGGTTGAGGGCCGACATTTTGGACCTTACACAACCTTCAACCGGAATACAAAGTAATCAACAGTCATCACCAGCGCAAACTCCGACGGCATCGCCACGCGTTCCAATGGACGGCAGCGGCAACCAAAGCCACAAAATATCGTTCGTTGTGAAACTACCAAGAATCAACTTGCCTACTTTTTCTGGCGCATATGAAGAGTGGCAATCATTTGAAGATACATTCACATCCTTGATACATAGCAACAAGTCGCTCAGTAATGTGCAAAAAATACACTACCTGAAATCATGTGTCGTTGGTGAAGCAAAAAGCACTATCAAACATTTTCAAGTGACGGATAAAAACTACAATGCAGCTTGGGAAAATCTGAAAAGTAGATACAGCCAAAAGAGACTCATAGTGAACGCTATTCTAAAGAGGTTATTTTCACAGAAGAAAATACAGTCACAGTCTTCAGGACAGCTCAAGGTACTTATTGACACCACAAAGGAATGTTTGAACGGTCTGGATTGCATGGACATTGAGACGGAGTCATGGGACACAATAATCATATTCCTGACTGTACAAAAATTAGATGCAGTCTCGCATAGTGAATGGGAACAATACGTTAGTGATGAGTACACCCACGGACTACCTTCACTGCAAAACATGATAGACTTCCTGGAGAGAAGAATACGTACACTAGAAGTGACATCAAGCGCAACCACATCAACGAGAGAGAGACCAATAAGAGAAAAAGTATATCATACCGCAACCAATGAGAAGAAGTGTACGCTTTGTGAAGAAGATCATTACCTTTGTCACTGTAAAGACTTTGGTAAAATGGACGTAGACAAACGATGCAATTTCGTGAGAGAAAATCGACTGTGTTACAACTGTTTATCCCCCACTCATGTCGTGTTCAACTGTAAACTGAAGACTTCTTGTAAAATATGTCACAAGAAACATCACTCACTCCTACATATGAAAAGAGAAAGGTCATCGGATCGAGAAGAGATCAAACAATCAAATCCAGGTATGACATCATTGCACACAAATGTAGAAGAGAATCAACAAGAGCTTCATGATATATCAATTGCATCGCATTTCACCACTAAACATGAAATGGCGTTATTGGCAACAGCATTGGTTCCTGTAAAAAGCGAGACGGGGCAAACAACTTTGTTGAGAGCACTCATTGACCCCGGTTCACAAGCATCATTCATAAGTGAGAGAGCAACACAGATGCTAAAATTGAAGAGAATAACAGCTCACGGAACAGTCACCGGAGTTGGATCAACACAAACAAAAATCAATCACATGGTAAAAATTGAGATAAAATCAAGACATGAAAAAACATTCTGTCTACAAACTAAGGCGTACGTAACATCAACCCATGTGACTAGCAAGTTACCTTGCAAGAGTTTAAAGAGATGCTCATGGCCACACTTGGAGACGCTCGATCTTGCTGATCCAAGTTACTTCACCCCAGGTAACATAGATATCCTGTTGGGTGTAGAAGTGAATACAGAGATTGTAAAAAGCAACTTAATCAAAGGACCACCAGGTACACCAACTGCACAAGAAACCAGCCTGGGATGGATCTTATTCGGAAGTATAAGAGATGACAATTCAACCGAAAATAGTATTGTTGCAATGCACCATCAACTAGACATTGACGAGATGTTCAGAAGCATGTGGGAAATAGATACGACAGAGAAACGCAATCTCACTGCTGAAGAAAAATTGTGTGAAGAAATTTATGCAAGAACACAGTCTAGGACAAATGAAGGACGTTATGTAGTGAAGCCACCATTCAAATCTGATTAACCAATTGAGAAAATTGGGAAAACAAGAGATATTGCAGAGAAGAGATTTAAACAACTCGAGAAGAGATTAGATTCTAACAATGATTTAAAGGAGAGTTACACACAAGTCATTGAAGAATATTTACAACTAGAGCACATGGAAGAAGTTCCAAAAGAAGAGAAAAACAATCCCGCAGTATATCTTCCACACCATGCTGTGGTGAGAACAGACGAAGTTACCACAAAGACGCGCATAGTATTTGATGCCTCCTGTAAAGGATCTAACAACGTGTCTCTAAATGATGAACTTCTAGTGGGACCACAACTTCAAGATGATTTAAGAAGTTTGATAATGAGATGGCGCATGAGAAGAATATGCTTTGTTGCAGACGTAAAGCAGATGTACACACAAGTACTTGTGGCAAAGGAAGACGCAGATTTCCAAAGGATTCTATGGCGATCAAATCATGATGAAGAGCTGAAAGACTACCGCATCTTACGAGTGACATTCGATACAGCAACAGCGCCATACCTCGCTGTGAAAACTCTTTTGCAAGCGGCCAACGACGAAGGCCAAGAACATCAACAAGCTGCACAAATCATACGAGAAGATTTTTATGTAGATGACCTGATGTCTGGCAGCGATACTGTCGATGAAGCAGTAGACATAAGTACTCAAGTTTCACAAATACTAAACAAAGGTGGATTTCCACTTCAGAAATGGTGTTCGAACAGTAAAGAGTTTATGAAACACAAGGAGCCTTCAGCCAGATCAAGTCAGTCTACCATTGACATAAACAAAGAGAGTGTAATCAAAACCCTTGGTCTTACCTGGAACAACGAGTCAGACACATTAGAATATCAGTTCAACCTACCGCCGATACCTAAAACGATTACGAAGAGGAATATACTTGCAGATGTAGCACGCCTCTTTGATCCCCTTGGTTGGATGGCAGCCGCCACGATCCCTGCGAAGATTCTGATGCAAAGGTTGTGGTTGGAAAGAGTTGAATGGGACGAAGAAATAAATGAAACATTGAAAGAAGAGTGGATACAGTTAAGAAGCAGTTTCAAAGACTTTGACCAAGTGAGAATGAAGAGATGGTTAAACACACAGAAAACAAATCGAGACATCACCGTTCACGGCTTTTGTGATGCCTCAATCAAAGCCTATGCCGCAGTAGCATACTGTAGAGTAGTAGAAGAAAATGGTGATGTAAAGACAAGCATCATATCAGCAAAGACACGTGTGGCACCAGTGAAGCCTGTCTCTTTGCCAAGATTAGAGCTCAGCGGGGCAGTGCTTCTTGCAAAGATGTTGAAGCAAATCAGAGAAGCAATGAGAATCCCAGCATGTCAAATATTCGCCTGGACAGATTCAACTGTAGTGCTGTCTTGGCTTCATGGAGACCCTAATCGTTGGAAACCATTCGTCAGCAACAGAGTTGTGGACATCTTGGACAATATGAGCAACACACAATGGTTCCACGTCACATCAAAAAACAATCCAGCAGATATAGCATCCAGAGGAATACATTTGCCAGAAGTGATTGAAAACAAACTTTGGTGGAACGGGCCAGAATGAACGCTTGCATTTCCGTTGGAGGCGCTCTTCACCGCCCCCGCCCCGCGTGACCCACTTGTACCCGCGCCGTCCATCGGCGGGTGGGGGGAATGTGCAAACGCCTCGTGCAACAAACTATTATGGATTTGACCACACTCTCGACAAACCCTATCAGAAAGACATTTAGTATTGTCATGCCTAAAAAGACAATTAGGGCAGAGGCTCAATCTCTTCACTGTCTTCAGTCTGTTGAAAGGCGGCAAATCTAGGAACCGTTTACAAAAATAAATTCCATGCTCGTTGCTATCGCACAACGCGCAATGATATTTTGCTGACGTGTATTTTGCGCCGTTATCGTTTGATTGTGAAATTGCATTTATTTTTGTGGTGAATGATTTTTTGTAGATATTGTAATTTGATGACTGATATTTTTCTTGTACTTGATTCTTTTGCGTAGAATTATCTTGCTTTCTGCGCGATGTTTCTAGAGTCGTGAATTTCAACTCTAAAAATTCCAGGAACTCCTTCAAAACTGGCAGCTCCCTAGGTTTGTTAACGGACTCTACGTAGTCAGTATACGTCTCTGTATCCAATTTCTGTGACAGGAGATAGACTATCATAGGGTCCCATGTACTGATATTGATTCCCATATTTTTCATTGCGTTGAGACATTCGAGAGCAGTGTCATGTAGGCGTTTTATTTAAGCTACTGATTTTTGTTGCATAGCCGGGAGATTCGTGATAGTATGCATAAGCGAATTAAAAATTAATTTTTCATTGTTGTAGCGTTGATTTAGTATGTCCCAACAAGTGTCATAATTCTCAGAACTGATGTGCAAGTGCTGTATTAATTTTTCTGCTTCACCCTTCACCTTTGATTTTAGATATTGCATTTTCTGAGCATTTGACATAGAAGGGTTTTTATGGATGGTTTCACTGAACAGGTCCTTGAATGAAATCCAACTGTTGTAATTCCCGGAGAAAATAGGTAAATAGATTTTAGGGGTAGTTTTCCCGATGTGGGAAACCGATCACATTTTCTTGTTTATGGCCTTCTTGATAGCCTCGTATTTTCCTTCGTAGGTAGTGTAGGCATCTTCATAATCTTTGTTAGAGCCGTTCAACTCGCTGTCTAACTCCCAGTGAAACTTGTCGATGGTAGTCCAGCGGGACTGTACGGTGTTGAGAAGATCCTCTAACTCCCACTTTTCTGATACTGTATCAATATTAATAGCTGATAGAGTGCGATGGAAGGCCCTGAAGTTGCTCTGTTGTTTTCTCAGCATTTCCTCGGTCTTGCTTGCCGTTGCGCTGGATGCCTGCGGGCTGGCAGACCCACCCGGCGCCGCCGGCGAGGTTCCAAACGCCGGAGGCTGAACTACAAAAGTAGCTGGCTTGATGACTGGCGGCTCCGATCTTCTCTCTGAAGCTTGAGCCTGAATGTACTCTCTGATGCTCGTATATCTTTCACGTACTGTCTCCCTATCATTCGTGATATACTGCTTCACACCTGGTTCCATGTCCATGGCAGACATTTTATTGAAATTGCGTTCATATTCATACCAATGGCTACCCAACACATTTATTTTCTTCTCAAAATAGCCCGAAGTTTTTCTCTCCGCGCCATCCTTTTTGAAATTGGTAAGAACAGACTCGATCGCTTGAGCCAGTTGCTGCTGACCAGCGCTGATTTCGTTGAAAGAAGCCATAATGTAGTTATGTAAAAAAGGAAAGATCTTACTTGATCGACTCGTACTACTTGATTACTGCTGAACTGCTAATTAGGGGCTGGCTGGAACACGTCGCCCTGGCCAACACTGCTGATACTGCTGCTGGTTGATGAATGAACTGATGGTGTTCAATCTCACTCCAATCCTTGATAGTCCTGATAACTGATAGTCCTGATGATAACTGATAGTCTTGATGATAACTGATAATCCTGATGATAACTGATAATCACTGTGACACTTGATAACACAGTTCCTCCTTGATAGTCACTGCGACACTTGATAGCACAGTTGAAGTTCTTTAGTAGACCGTAGCGGCACTGAGTCTTTTTCACGGTAAGCGGAAATAACGACACGTGTAACTTCTATGCGACACGGACACGTGTTCAAATCCAGTCTTCCCGTAGGTTCGAAGGACCAATGTTCCGGGGTATCCGGAGCTATGAGACTGATATGACTGAAAGACTGATTAAACTGATAATAAAACTGTATTGAAATAGTGGTAAAAACTCTATAGATGATGTAATGATAATGAGAACGCGACGCTCGCTTGATGGCTGTACACGAACTGACTCGAAATGTAGGTAGTTGCCAAAAGTACAATAAATGAACGATTTTATACAATGCTGATTTGACTATTGTACGTGTTAGCTCGCGTACAGGTGCCAATAAGCAATAAGGGTCGCAGTTCAAATAACACTAGATATCACGGCCTCAATTCTGTTGCGAATGCAAGGCCAACTACCCGGCACCAGTACACATCCCTATTACACACACAGACGAGGGCGGAAGTAATCGTGACGCCGATATGGCCGATATTCTGCCTCGCGCCAAGTAACCGACAAAACAGCATGACTTGCGGAATAACGAATAACGTTGCCCGACTTGGGTGCCGTGTGTGTCGACCGTTTCCTAACCAGCAGCGCGTACAATTGCAGATCTACCACAACGCGAAAGGCACCGGCGGCTCCGGCAGCACGTACCCCGAACTGCTGCGGCCCGACGAGCAGTTCCTAGTCCCCGACCGGCTGCTCGTGGTGCTGGACATGGACGAGGGCACGCTCGCGATCTGCGCCGACGGCCGCTACCTGGGGGTGGCGGCGCGCGGGCTGCGCGGCAAGACGCTCTACCCCATCGTGAGCGCCGTGTGGGGGCACGCCGAGATCACCATGAAGTATATCGGCGGGCTCGATCGTGAGTACTCTATCCATGCTTAGAAACAACTTGACAGCCTTTGAGTAAATAGTAGTTCAATGTTGACAGCTAACCTAAAGCGCTGATAGCAGTGATGGCGATGACAACTCTTTTGTTAGTTCAACTTAGATGTGGGTAACTCCGGACTCGAGGTATGGAACGATCCGAATCATGGGCAGGTACCGAAGATCGAATTGATTCCTCCAAATTCTTATCGCTACCGGGAGTTATCGCCTCCGGAGACTCGTTCATTCACAAACGCACGCGAGAGTATGATTGAGTAAAGGAATTGGATCTCGCTCTATTATGTTCCCTACCCCGTCACCCGAAGATAGCAAATCGGTCAGAATTGGATGCGATTCAAGGCGACCTTTTGGAATTGAAACACGTTCTCGTATGCATTTTGTTTCGTCGTGCCGCGCCGTCTCTTTCCGGCATTAAGATATACCTAGATGTTGTGTGCGTAGTTGTACGATAATATGCTTTATTCCTCTCTAGATTAGGCGCTTCTTTTCTTACGAGATAATTGAAACAAAAAGTAAACTTTAGAAAAAACCGACTTCCACAAACCCTATTTGATTAGATTGAGTTTAATACTAAATGTAACCCCTTATCCCCCCCCCCCTTGGGGAATTAATTTTGTCAAATCCTATATCAGTGCTACCCCACGCGACTAAGGAACCCCTGTACAAAGTTTCATGGCTCTAGGTCCACCGGTTTAGGCTATGCGTTGCCTGCCCGTCAGCCACGCATTGTATTTGTACCTAGTATTGAGCAGATCTGGTGGCCATATGTGGACTTCATCAGCAGTTCCGCATCACAATATTATGCTATGTGCATTTGCACGAGTTATTATGAAAAACACAAAAATCACTATAGGTCTGCCTATAATATTTGAAGAGTTCTCTCGATTTCTCCAGGATCCCATCATCAGATCCTGACCTGGTGTCAATGGGACCACCCTTGAGGCATTACCTATACGCCGAAAAAAGATTTGTTCAAATCGGTTCATAATTGGCGGAGTTATCGCGTAACAAACATAGGGAAAAAAAAAAAAAAAAACATACGGGTCGAATTGAGAACCTCCTCCTTTTTTTTAAGTCGGTTGAAAAAAGTAGAGCACAGGGTTGATTGGTGGCGGAGATCTACGGCGGCGGCTAGTTTTTGGGAATTTGGCAATTGTTTTACTTGTGTTTAGTTTGGGGGTTAAATAAAACTGATGAGAGCCTTCCAATTGGTATGATGTCCTTAGGGACTAATTCCCTGCAAATATAACTTCAACTTCCTGATATTTAGGTAGTATTTATAACTTGTCTTTTTGATGTGATTGTCAGTCCTAAGCCTGCTAAGTACGAAGGGATTTCAATCAATACCTAGATCTAATATAAATATATTTATCTTAATATTTTACTTATAATATTTCCTTTCTTCCTTGCTTTCTAACATTTTCTGCATTATAATGTACTATTATATCCAAAAGGTTTCAGTTTAAGATTCGAGAAAGATGATTATTTGACTTTGACGAGGACCAGGAATCAAATGCTTCCGAAGATTCATCATGTGTCAAGAATGAAAATTTGTTAACGTATCACAGGAATCAAACGGATCCGAAGACTCATTAACAGGATTCGGATCGCGAGTAGGAGTGAGACTCAAGGAATCAGAACACGAGCTGTGGCGACTTTTCAATCCACATAGAATAAAATACAACATAACACAATTACGCAACTGTCAGGGTTAAATGAAACTGCTGGTGACCCGGAGCAAGATGCCCATCTATCAGATAAGAACCAATGACTGCGATGATCATTGTTCACGCATTCTCACGAGAAGGACCACCGCTACAGTCACCGTAGCTGGTGCACTGCAACGATCGTCTCAATCCTTCTTCAGCTCCGTGATCTGAGGGACAAGTTTACCTCTTCCGACCACGAGCTCACCGGAACTCATACTGTTCCATTGGTTGGCCTCCTACCTCCCCTACAGCCAAACCCTTGTACCACCGACAGCATTTCAACTACCCATCCACCAGCTCATGGCCTTTAGGATGCACTGAAATCTGTATAACAACATGGGGGACATCTCATCTCCCGGTCACCATCACTTTCAGAGCGCTACCATTTAGTAATGTAAGCAACTCACCAGGTCAACTGTCGATCAGTGTCACGCAGCCACGACGGAATCGTGGCTCGTGCGCGCGGAGATAGATACCTTCGTCCCCACCTCACTCAACCCATCGGCGAGCCCACAGCAACGTCACGCAGTCGTCTTTGGCGCTAACTAACCTTGCAAAAAGTAGAAAGGCAGTATCAATGACAGGCGAGATTCTTTCCAATACCCGCCAATATATATTTTTTTTTTTTTCATATGTATTTGGCCAACTTGCGATCGGTTTTGCAACCATGAGCAGTTTTTATGAATATTTATGGCGCTTTGGGCATTCCATTCCAGTGTTTGGTAGCCCTTCTTGGTACTTTTGGGTTTTCTATATATTGTCCCAAACATGTTTTCTCTTCAATCTCCTTTGGTAGGGAATATCACTGAGTGCTGAAGCCAGCTGGTTTTGATGATGGTTGATCCTATCTCTGTAGGTTCTGGTCATTTGTGACACCTCCTCTTTAATAGTAGGCATTTGTAAGTAGTCATGAACTTCATCATTTCTTGTGAACCAAGGTGCATTTACTATTGACTTCAAGGCTGAATTTTGGAAGCGTTGTAGGATTTCAATGTTAGAGTTACTTGCAGTCCCCCATAATTGTATGCCATATGTCCATATCGGTTTTAGCACAGTCTTGTAGACGAGTACCTTATTGTTGACTGATAGCTTAGACTGTCTTCCAATGAGCCATTCCAGTGATCTGTATCTGTGGTTAAGCTCATCACGCTTTTTCCTTATGTGGTCACGCCATGTTTGTTTACGGTCCAGATGGAACCCAAGGTACTTGACTACAGTATTGTGTGGTAATGTGTCCTCGCCAAGTTTCACCGGAGGGCAGTCCTGTCGTCTCAGAGTAAATGTGATATGATTGGATTTGGCTGCACTGGCTTTGATGCGCCACCTTTTCATCCACGCGTGCACTTCGTTGAGATGAGTTTGCAACCCGCCAATATAAAACATTTCAAGTGACAGTTGCATTCCGTACTCACCATAGTAAAACAAGCGTCGAGTTCGCGATATTCCGCGACACTCCCAGGGGCTCAAAGATGTTACTCTTGGAAAGTTTTGTATGTTTTACATTGATCAGAGTAATGGTCACCGCTGTCACAGAATGCGCACTGTGTTCTCCTCTTCTTTGAAGACTGGAAATCCCGTGCTAGATGTCTCTTTCTTCGCTGTTCAACATTGACATGTAAAGCGCTAGATGAGCTTACCGCAGGACCTACAATATGTTCCTGACTGACATCAGCACTCTCCATGGCTGTTATAACCTTGTTGAGAGCTTCCTGTATAGCCTTTGTGTTTCTATTTTCTTGGGTCAGCAGATTTACTTGATACAGGACGGTTTCTGGGAACTTACTTAACAATAACACCCGTAAATGACTTCCTTCGGTTTTCTCGTCCAAGCTTTCCAAAACCCTCAAGTGTTTCTCTATGGAGTTGAGAGTTCTTCTACACTCCGTGCTACTGTTGCCTGACCTGACCAGATTATTTAGGGCTTCGTAATGGGCATCCGTGACCGTTTCAGAGCTTCCGAATTGCTTCCGAAGGATGTTGATCACAATGGAGTAATTCGCGTTTGTAGTTGTCAGGCCCACTACAGCTTCCTTAGCTTTTCTCTCAAGCGAGGCAAGCAGATAAGAGAATTTTTCGACGTCTTTGATAGCCCTACTATGAACATTTGCTTCAAAGCTGTCCCAGAATTCAGTAAATCGCAAGACGTCTCCATTATATTTTGTAATTCTAATTTGGGAAGCTTTGTCATTCCTGTTTGTAAAGGTGTTGACAAGGCCTGAGCGGGAGTGCTCTGCAGCATTATGGTGATTGCGTCTAACTTATCTTCGACTTCTATTTGGTCCCCTAGACACTGCTCCATGAGATCAGTGGCAGGTTGCGTGATCCGCTCGACATATGAGTGAAGTTCACTTTGGAACCTGACAAGGTACTCATTTAGTAAGATCTTAGCATTCTTTAGATCTTCGAGAGACACTCCTTCCGTCTGTGACTTGGCAATTATCTCTGCCACCTCGGTGTCTGCCAGTTTCCTGAGCTTTGCGCGCCTCAGCTCCAACCGGTTGCGCAGAATTTCTTCCATGGTACGGGCTGATGACTGAAAACGAGTGCAGGGAACTTAAGTTCAAGTTGAATCTACGTATTTTTACGTAGAATATGTAAGTATTTTGAACTTCTTACCACTTCCAACCGCAACTGTACGGTTTACTTGGCGTTGCGGAGGTTTTGCGGCGCTCACTCGCGAGAGCCAATTGCTCCCTGTGCACAACACGATAGAACTTCGCAGCACACGCAGTGGTGTCTAATTACTTTCGTAACTTTACAACTTTCTTCAGACATAACCAGCTTTACTTAAAAACGCAAAAAACATTGACGCCATCAGAATAGAAAGAGAAGAAAAAACATAGACAATATAGACTCATAGTGTCCAATATGGCGTTGACAATATTTTTGGTAGGCATAGGAACACGACCATACAGCCTGTTCGCAAAAAATAAAAATCTAAGAATAAAATAACAATAACAAAGACCCGAAAATCAACTAGTTCACTTTATTCTCTATACCTTTCACTGTGTTTGAAGAAACCTATATTAATTGTGCTTTGTTTTATAGATATACATTTATGTTTCCCTCCTCTCAACCCTTCTCCCCCTACCCTACCCCAATCGATGAAAATAATCTCTCATATCCTCCCAAACACAATCCATTACAGCTCGCCCGCTATTCAAAAACGCCATAACCTCAAGCAACTGACATTCCACCTCGGCTTCCCAAAGAGTCCTCCCCCTTGACTTTTTGGATAGGTACTGTAAACCAAATAGACCACTCGTATACAATAGAATGTCAATTGCACGATACAATAGAGAAATGTACCGAGCCACTAACGGAAGAACTCAACTTCAAAATCCTAACTTATAATATTCGCAGTATTAATCACAACTTCGACCAATTTTTGGTAATTCTTAAACGATTTAATATAACCTTTGACGTCATCGTGCTCACAGAATGCTGGTTAGACTCTGGAGCAGATGTAGGAGAAATTCAAGGCTACAACTCCTACCTCACCAAACATAACCACAATAAAAGTGGTGGTGTGACGGCATACATTAAAGACTCTTGGAATGCAAGTGTTGAAGAGCCTAAAATAGCTGAAGCTGAATGTCTTTCTATAAAGCTCCCTAATTCCACAACCATCCTAGGCATTTACCGATCCCCATCATTTACAAACTGCGAAATATTCACTGCCTCTCTTAACGACCTCCTAACCGGCCTTAACAACGAGAAATCTGTGATTGTTGCTGGCGATACTAACATTAATATCCTTGACGAGCAAGATGTGGTGAGCATAGAGTATCTTTGTGCAATGGCGGAACTGGGACTCATTCCTGCCATTACGAAGCCTACAAGACTAAATAATTGCCTTGACCACATCTTCATTCGAGCCAGCACCAAACAAGTCCTTGGCCTGGTAGCCATATCAGACGTGACCGACCATAATATAGCGATAATGGCGATGTCTCTATCCAAGAGCCGTCATAACAAACCAGAGAGAATATTTAAAAAAGTTGATTTCCCTGGAGTGGTTTCTGAACTAAAAAATGCAGACTGGGCTCCTGTAATGAATACTAGTGAAGTCGAAACGGCCGTCTCCGTGTTCAATCACGTATTGGGTTCCGCTGTAGACAAACACACATCCACAAAGCGTCTAAGTGGATCTAGCCTCATCCTGAAACCGTGGATTACTCCGGGCTTACTGAGATGTATCAAACACCGCGATAAACTCCATATTGAATCAAGGAACCATCCCAAAGACCCAGTTCGAAAGCTTATTCATAGCAGATACAGAAACTTTTGTGTAGATTTGCTGCGAAAACTCAAGCGTGAATACGAAAGTGCTGAAATATAAAGTAAAAAGAAAGACCCAAAAAGGCTATGGAAAGTTATTAACAACATTAGTAACCGCAACAGAAAAACACCTTCAGCTACCGAGCTGACACAAATAAAGCCCGACCCTCAAGCATCGGTGAACCTCTGCAACGAATACTTTGCCAATGTGGGCGTGAATTTGGCAAATCAACTACTTGAAAAACACCAAAAAACTCACGAGGAACTCACTTCAGAGGTAACGCTTAGTGATTGTACTCCTGAATCCTTCTTCATGCTACCAACAGACATTCATGAAGTGCGGAGGATAATTCTGAATCTTAAGAACGAGAGCTCGCCTGGTCACGACGGCCTTACCCCAAGAGTAATTAAAGAGACATGCAGTGAAATAGTTACCCCCTTAACCCACATCTTCAACTTAAGCCTCTCAACAGGCATCTTCCCCCAAACGTGGAAGCTGGCAAGAGTCATTCCCATATATAAAAATGGATATAGAAAGTCCCCAGAAAACTACCGACCTATATCACTCCTTGCACTTGCAATACTTTCAAAGATATTCGAGAAGATTGTAAATAGGCGACTGGTCTCCTATCTTGAGAAACACCGACTGATCTCAGATAAACAATTTGGCTTCAGGAGGGGACTATCTACTGAAGATGCCGTCCGGTCCTTGATTAACCAGGTTTCTGATCATCTTGACTTAGGGAAAAAGTGTATTGGAGTGTTTTTAGATTTGGCAAAAGCCTTCGACACCGTGTCCACATCCCTTTTTCTCAAAAAGATGGAAAACTATGGGTTCCGAGGACTATCCCTTGACTGGTTCGAAAGCTACCTCACTGACAGGAAACTCAGTATAAAAATCGACGAAAACATCAGCCGAGAACTCCCAATTGACTTCAGCGTACCCCAGGAAAGCGTGCTTGGACCCACCCTTTTTCCAATGTATATAAATGAAATACATATGGCTCCGTCCCTTGATGTAAATATCATCTGTTACGCTGACGATACAGTTGCTGTCGTCAATGGTGATACTTGGGACGAGGTTCTGGAAAAAGGTGAACAGGAAATGACAATAGTAAAAAATTAAAATACATGTGCTTCCACAAAACTCGGGCCTCAGAACCCAGATCAAACACTCGTATGCGGATCCACTCCTTCTGTAACCAGAACCTATGCGACTGTGGGGAAATAGATCGTGTCGAAACAATCAAATACCTAGGTGTCACAATTGATCAGAACCTGTCCTTCAAGGCTCACATCGCCGATACAGCGTCAAGAGTGAGAAAACTAATATTAGTAATGCGCGCGCTGCAATTCTCGGCTTGCAAGCGCGTCCTTAGACTAGTCTACGTTGCCTTGTGCGACTCGGTGTTGAGCTACTGTGTCACAGTCTGGGGTGGATCTGGAGTAACACCTATGCTGAAGTTAGAGAGAGCTCAGCGCTCGGTTATCAAAGTAATGCTCAAAAAGCCATACAGACACAGTATACATATAGAACAGTAGTAAATCAGAGACCGTTTAGGAGCGTTCGTTACCTACTTTCGCTAGATTC
The DNA here is from genome assembly GCA_963457715.1 of Argyresthia albistria. Lineage (NCBI taxonomy): Eukaryota > Metazoa > Arthropoda > Insecta > Lepidoptera > Argyresthiidae > Argyresthia > Argyresthia albistria. The sequence continues at coordinate 39,012 of CAUOQF010000005.1, forward strand.
GCAGGGCTGTGTCACGTCTGTGGCTTGGCATACCTACCTAAAATACTAATTTTGCTTTTAAGTAGGTACCTATGCAAAGTATTTCTGTTACAGTTTAATAGACAATATTGTTAACACAAAGTAATAATATTAGGTACTTAGGTAGGTACCTATGTGTTTCTAGTTTCTCACTTCATCGAATATTTTAATACTTACCACTATACTACTCGATTATATGTAAATAATATACCTCATTTACCTAACGCAAAACTAAAAAACCTTACTAATTATCACCCATTCACAAAATAATACTTAACTATTTGATGTTTAATTCATATCATAATGTTTCGTGTGTGCGTTTACATTTCGTTGTGGAAAGTTACTTACTTCTCGGGATCCTTTGGTACCTTTATGGAAAAAGTTATCCAACTCTGGATTTGTCCGTGTTATTAAGGCATCCATTTACACAACAGTACACACGTTTCCGAAAAGACGACGACGATGACACACTGGTGGCGGTAACGAGTGAGAGCGAGCGAACACGGCAACGGCGCGGCCCCGATTGAAGCAGTCTCCATCATTCCCGAAGGCTATGTGTGCGTGCATACCGAACACGCGCGCATGTGTGCAGCCGTGCGATGTACCTTTGTTCGATGATTATCTACTGTCTTTAATAATACTGTGATACAGATAGGTACCCGACTGTCGATCTATTTGCAGAAGCAGACCTGCTCAGCGTACGCCAAATATTCGTGTACAAAATTGCTACACGCATGCACCACAGCACAATTAACAGCAAAAACTACGAAGAACTGCTAAAGAAAAGGATTTTTCGTGTTCCGATAACTGCAGTCAAAACTGCATTTGCCCGCCGCTTTCCCAAGTTCACTTCACCATTAATATATAACAGGGTTCTACAGCACTGTGATATCAAATACAGTACAACAAGATCTTCTAAGGTCATTATTATTAAATGGCTAAAAACCTTGACTTATCGAGAAACAGAGGATTTACTGAAAATTTTAGTATAACCCGGCCCCATCCCACCATCCCATCCCGCATCCTCTCCTTCATCATTTGTATCCATCCACTATAATTAATTTTATACCCTACCTTTTCATTATTTTAGTTAATTATGTTACAAGTATGCTTTAGTTTAGTTCATTATTTCTCCTTTTCCTAACAATATTTCATGCCTGACAGACTTTTTTAAATTATTTAAAAATCACCTCTTGCCTTACGCCAATCATACCTTGAAAACAATTGCGATAAAATGTCAAAGATCCAGGTCCTCACGATACAACAGGTCTGACCTAGTGTGAGGGCCGCTGGTAATATAATTGTGTAACACATGATTCATGATTAGTAAGTAGGTATCAAATGATTAATTATTTTAAGTGAATCTGTAACCTTTTTGATAAATAAATAATAAAATAAATAAATAAAAAAAAAAAAAAAAAAAAAAAAAAAAAAAAAAAAAAAAAAAAAAAAAAAAAAAAAAAAAAACTATTTGTGACTTGAGTGCATTCAACTCGGACTTGTAGAAAAATAATTAATATTTAACCTTTGAACTGTTCAAAGTTTATTTTATCACCAGTGTCTATTCTCTAGGCGTGTGAATTCCCACACTATCTTTTATCAATGTGGTTTAGAAACTTCTACAATCATCTCCCAACTACAAAATAAAACTAATTCTTGTATAGAAATTATTTGACTTCATGATCTGGACAACTATATAAATGTGGATGTAACCCACATTTGTAACCGGTCAATTATGAATAGTTCTGCGTAGATGCGGTGTCTAGGTTATGTTCCTAGGGTATCAAAGAAATAAAGTCCAGTTTTTAGTTGATCGGATGTTATGTATGAATCCGGTAGAATCATCATTAATACACGATCGTCCTATCGTCGTTCAACTCAATTGTACCCTAAAAATGGGCCATATATCATCGAATGTAATCGAAATTCAACAATTGATTCATTTCTAAGTACCTACATAATGTAATGTTTTCGCTGTTTCAACTTCAACTTCAATTTTAGTTCATGGCAAGTTTTCGCTGTTTGTTTACTAATAATAATATTAGTAATAAATCGCTCTATCTCTCTCTATTGTCTGTCTGACATCTATCAATTTGTCTGTGTTCCGAGCCTCGATCACAAACGGATGGCAGCACGTAAAACGTTTCCAAGAACGCAGGAAACTATATTTTATATCATGAAGAATGAATGAATTTTGCTTATCGATCGATAGTATTTTATCGAATACTTTGTTTGTGATTGGGCCTCATTCTTTCCTGTTCTCTCTGATGAGTGGGACAGAGACGGCACGATATAAGTGGCACCTCAGTTTGTCACCCGATGCAGTTTTGTCGGATTTTATTCCTAAAATAATCACATTAATTCACATAACAAACCAATAAACAAACAACAACCTTTATTTGTAATCAAGTATAATTCACCTTACTGCTAGGGAGAAATATCAAGACTCGTACAGTTCATAAAGTAAAATTTATTTTGTACATAATATAAACTTACAACATAAAATAACAATAGGTAACCATTCATTTGAACTGAACTTGATCGTCGATGATGGCACACCACTGGCTGCTCCAATGTTGTCACGCCGTAAACTTTTCTCGTTATGCTCGTTCCACTAACAAATCGATACCGAAACTTCAATTCATAGTGAGAAAATAAAATCGTGAAATCAAAATGAAAGAACTCGTACCTACTTTCTTTTAATTTTGTGCTAAAACAGGGTTTGGCACTGTTTCATTTTACATTTTACGCTTTGTACACAGGAAGGTGATCGCGATAACGTCCATATGTTCAGTAGGTAGTTGAATTGTAATCGAAGCATTAAATAAAAAATGCATCATCGATCGCTAATCGATCATCGATTCGGAATTTCGTCTGGCCGCGCCGTACTCATCGAGCGCTTACGATATTCTAGAACGCAGCTGTCATTTACATACATGTTAGACCTGTGTCGATCGATCATTTCTTGCGACCCGGGTCGGTCGTGACCCATTGGTTAGACGATTGGATCAAAATGATTCGATCGTTCGATCGATCACCGTCGGGCAGTCAGTCACGTGACTCACAGACTCACACGTTAATATATAAGACTGCGATCGTTCGATCGATCGATCACCTGCAGCATATTTATGTACTTGAGGGCTGATGAGGGTCGATTTTCCGTATTTGTATGTTGTTGAACATTTGCTCTTTCTACACGGGTCAAGATGATCTCTGTGCGTTGCTAATGAAAACAGACCCCGATATTGTTGCCCTGAATGAAACTAATATGAGAGACGGCGATAAGCGTTTTACACCCTCAGTACCTGGTTACCAGCTGAAGCATATCCCTCGTGCTAATAGATCCGGTGGTGGCGTAGGATTTCTAATACGAAAAGGAATACGAACAAAAACAAAACAGCATCCTGCGTCCTCGCTAGAGCAGATGTGGGTGGAGTTGTCGATTTCCGGTGCGCGCGTGGCGCTAGGTGCGGTCTACAGACCGGGTACTAAGGGTGGGCCAAGTGTTGGTGAGGCTATAGCGTCACTGAATGAGTCCCTCGATTGTTTCGACTATTGTAATTATGTGTTCGTTTTATCAGATTTTAATGTCGATCTCTTGGGTGCTACTGCAGAAAATGCTCGTGGAGCCGCGCGGGAACTATTACAGTTCCTGTCATGTCGTAATCTTGGCCAGGTAGTTGCTGAACCAACACGTGTCACTGAAACTAGCTCTACACTATTGGATTTGGTCATTACGAACATATCGGACCGCTGTGATAACGTTTGTGTTTACCATAACCCATCTCTTAGTGACCACGGAGCAGTTATAGCAGAATTTAATGTACAAAAGCCGGCCACCAAACCAAAATATGTAACAACGCGTAGGCTACACAATATAGATGAAAACCGGTTTGCTGAAGACCTTCAAACTATAGAATGGCATAGCATTTACGAATTAAGAGACGTGGACTCAATGGTGGAAGCCTTTGAAAAATTTATCAGCGAACTGTTTGACAAACATGCGCCTGAAGTCACTATGTGTGTCAAAGAAAAATGTGTTCCCTGGATAACCAGTAACGTTCTGCTGATGATGAGGCTTCGAGACAAAGCTCTCAATAAGGCTCACAAATCCAAATCAGACTCGCACTGGAACTATTACAAGAGCCTCAGAAATCTGGTCACATCCACAGTGCAGCGGGAGAAGACTGCATACCTTAACTACTATGTCAACAACCACGCAAAGGATCCAAACAAAATGTGGAAGCATATAAAGAAGATCTCTCCGTTTTCAAATAAAGCTACTCAAGAAATACCAGAAGGTCTCAATGATCCGAATACAATAAATGACTTCTTTCTTAAGACACCGGGTGACACCGCCACCAATATCGACATTTTGGAGCAGTTTAGATGTGAGAGGTTCGGGACTTCGAGGTTTGAACTTTCTGCGTGCACCGAAGCACAAATTCTTAAAACCATTAAAGGTGTAAAGACACATGCATGTGGACACGATAAAGTGTCAATGGATATGATCCGGCTGACACTACCAACAACTCTACCAATTATCACCTTTATCATCAATACTTCGATCTTGACAAACACTTTCCCAAGTAGCTGGAAACTGGCAAAAGTGGTCCCATTGCCTAAAAACGACGATGTAAAAGGGCACAAGGATCTGAGACCTATTAGTATTTTGCCAGTTATGTCAAAGATCATAGAAAAGGTCGTCAGCAGGCAGCTCACCAGGTACGTAGAGTTGAACGGCATACTACCTACAAAACAATCCGGATTCAGGAGCAGCCACGGTACAGAAACAGCCCTGTTAAGCGTCACTGATGACATAATCTCAGCCTCAGATGAGAAAATGGCCACTGCTTTGGTGTTACTGGATTTCTCGAGGGCTTTTGATTGTCTTAGTATAGATTTACTGATCGCCAAACTATCATACTATGGTACCTCAAACGACACCTGTAACTGGTTCCGTTCGTTTCTCACTGACAGGCAACAATTTGTAGTGTCGACAGATCATCGTGGGGTCGAGAAAGTGTCCGAAGTAAAGACGATACCCAGAGGTGCACCGCAGGGATGTATAATCAGCCCTATTCTATTTATTATATTTACAGCGGACATTGGGACGTGTATCAAGAGCTGCCGTTTCCACCTATACGCGGATGACACTCAATTGTATCACAGTTTTTTCCCTGAGTCGACCCTAGATGCAGTAGAAGAAATCAACCGCGACCTAGATAATGTCAATAGGTGGTCTGAGAGCAACAATCTGGTTCTGAACCCAACCAAATCGAAATATTTGATTCTCGGGACAAAATGTCAACGAAATCGTGTTTTATTGAGTGATCCCCAAATCCAAATAAATAATGAGAAGATTGTATGCGTAGAAAAGGCAAGAAATCTGGGCCTGGTGATGGACGATGAGCTTAGATTTGAGGACCACATAGGCTCCAAAGTTAGAACGGCTTTTTATAGACTAAAGATTTTGTACGGATTACGCCAGAATCTTAGTGTTAAGACTAGGGAAACTCTGACAGAGACCCTGGTTCTGTCACTGTTCAATTTTTGTGATACTGTCTATGGGCCTCGCCTCTTTAAAAGGACTGAAAAAGCAATACAAAGAGTGCAAAACGCATGTGCCAGGTTCTGCTACTATATTAAGAGGAGGGACCACGTTACCCCTTATTTGAACACAAATGGAGTCCTAAAGATGTCAGCCCGACGAAAGTCTCATAGTGCATGCCTATTACACAAGGTAATACACTCAAAAAGGCCGGACTACTTATTCGAAAAGCTAAGTTTCACGAAAAACATCCACAACAGAGGGACACGTTCGAAGGAGGAAAACAAACTGTTTATCCCTAGGCACAGGACCAGCGGATTCAGAGGGGGCTTCCGTTTTGCATCAGCGAAAATCTGGAATGATCTGCCACCACCTTTGCGGTCGCCTATGTGTATAGCTACATTTAAAAGAACATTCAAAAAATATCTCCTGGATGAGCAGAGGGCAAAGCTTTAGTGCCACTTGTATTATTCTGTGTACCTATCTACATAATTATATTTAAAAAAAAAACCCTACCCTTACAATAAATAACTCTAGTAAATATAACACTATGTTTGAATGTGTGTGTGCTAGGCTAAGCCTAAATTATTATTATTATTTTTTTTCCTAGAATTTACTTTTTAGATTTTTAAACTTAGTTTAAAGTTGGAACCTAACTATTAGTATTAGTATAATATAGTATCTGTGCTATTTGGCAGGAATAATTTGTTCTTGCTGGTTTTTTAACTATTTGTTTTTTTTTTAAATTTTATTTTTCCTTTTGTCAAAATTATGTGTGTATGTGGTAGCCCCGTGTTCTAAAGGTCCGGCTGAAAACCAGCGCTGAGCTGAGACCATCTCAGCTCGGCATTGCTGAGCCGGGTCCTATTAGCACTATGAGACGTCATAATCTATTGTCTGTTCTATATACTTAATGTATGTCCTAATGTGTGCTAATAAAGTCTTTTTCAATTTCAATTTCAATTTCAATGTACGTACAAACAAAGTATGAATGAAGAAATAATTATAACGGCCAAAATACAGCTATTAAATAAACTGAAAGTAATTTAAAGGAGATGTGTACTTTTTCCTAGACAGTTGGTACTTTATTCGAAATAGTCATGAACCAAGTTTAAACCATATTTACATGAAAGAATATAATTTAAGGATTCTAAATATATATCATGATATTTTTTTAAAGGCGCCGTTTTTTTGTTTTTGTGATTTTAAAATAATTATTATTTCAAATAAAATTGCCACCCAGAACAATAATTTATTATGGCAACACTGTTCTGTCACGTCAATGTCAACAGGTCACTATTTCTTTACGTTTCTTGGTCATTTAGTGATGTGCCGAGTCGCAATTATTGGGAATCGAGCAGACTCACACACAAACACAACAATAAAAAACGATAAATAAAATACAACAAAACTACCCCATGTTCCGAGTCCGAGTTAATAAAAATCGTAACTAGTCGAAATAGTACTAGAAACGGGAATCAAAAGCCAAAATATAAAAAAATATGATCAAATAATAAACAACAACATAACGTCACGCCTTTTCACGTACGGGGTGGCAGAGGCACAACTTTGCCCACATTTAATCATAAAAAAAAAACTGAATAATGCATCGGTTCCTGACATATTACTACCAAGTTACTCGAACAACAGAATATGAGAATGAATAAAGTTATTGCATGAAGGCATACAAAATATGGCTTAATCTTACTCGTATCCGGGTAAAGGCTGGGCCCCTCGGTGGGAACATTAATGGGCTACATTTACTTACTTAGTGTCACTTGCACCAAAAATACTAATTGTGATTAGCGCGTTATTATGGACAATTAATTTTGACATATTTCATACATTTTGACAGCTGCTAAATATAATTAAGACGCTAATCGTAATTTAGTTTTGGTGCAAATGGCCCTTACACTTGATAATAAAGCTCAAACTAATGAAAAAATCACATACTCATGATAAATATTAACAGTTATAAACCCAGTTGTTTCGGTAATAAAAAGACACGCTACAAAAAGTATCGAGTACATTGAAAAGTATCGATGCTACTGACCGCCGGTTTCTCGTACATTTAATCTGCTGTTAATCTACTGCTAACAATTTCAGCTGTCAGAACTGCATACGAAAAAAATGTGACAGCCGTTTAACAGTCGATTAGCAGCCTGTTATTGTACGGGAAACCGGGGGTCAGTATCGTATCAAAAAGTATCGAGTACCTTACTCGGTATCGTAACGAAAGTATCGATTATACTCAGGTATCGATACATTTTGCGTATACATCCCTATCAATGGAATGGATGGATGGATGGTCATTCGGTCATTCCGCGTCCTTGTACCGTTTCGCGAATGTATCTTGCTCTCTGTTTTTTGAATATTACGACGACCCTGGCTATTATTTCGGACTTTTGTTGCTTCTTTCCTCGATTGACCTTTGCTTGCACTCTGGACATTTGTTTGCCATTACGAGATTTACGAGTATCCCCTGCCTGTGTATTGGACTTCGATTTCCGTAGATTCGAGGGAAAAACGCACAGGTTTGTTTTTGTTTCTCCTCAGTTTGTTGTCGTTTGACGGCTTCGACTTGTTAAAACACAATAAAGTCGAAGTCGAGTGCATTGTTTTAGCGGTTCAAAAGATCCATCAAAAGCGTTGCTGTCGAAGGTTAGTACATACCTACCCATGTTCATTTTGTTGTGATGAAACATTTCTAGTTTATTTGCTAGCACATGCCCGGTATTTGGATTTGTTAATTAAGTGTGTGTACCCAGGCAAATGACCTAGTACAATGAATAAGTGGTTGAAAAACTTGAGCTGTGCTCGAAGCTGTAAACCACACTTAGACCATTTTATCTATATTTCAGATTGTTTGTCACCATGCCCCAGTGTAGCAATTGTAGAATTGCTATCCCAGTAAGTCAGCAATTCAGGTACAATGCTACTGAAATGGATCTTGAGATTATCTCTGTATTAGAAGAATGGATTGCCAGACAGGTATGTATGTAGCCAATAATTGAAACAAAAAGTAAACTTTAGAAAAAACCGACTTCCACAAACCCTATTTGATTAGATTGAGTTTAATACAAACTGTAACCCCTTATCCCCCCCCCCCCTTGGGGAATTAATTTTGTCCAATCCCATATCAGTGCTTCCCCACGCTACTAAGGAACCCCTGTACAAAGTTTCATGGCTCTAGGTCCACCGGTTTAGGCTATGCGTCGCCTGCCCGTCAGCCACGCATTGTATTTGTACCTAGTATTGAGCAGATCTGGTGGCCATATGTGGTCTTCATCAGCAGTTCCGCATCACAATATTATGCTTACCATGTGCATTTGCACGAGTTATTATGAAAAACACAAAAATCACTATAGGTCTGCCTATAATATTTGAAGAGTTCCCTCGATTTCTCCAGGATCCCATCATCAGATCCTGACCTGGTGTCAATGGGACCACCCTTGAAGTATTACCTATACGCCGAAAAAAGATTTGTTCAAATCGGTTCATAATTGGCGGAGTTATCGCGTAACAAACATAGAAAAAAAAAAAAAAACATACGGGTCGAATTGAGAACCTCCTCCTTTTTTTGAAGTCGGTTGAAAACTGCTGACTTGTATTGTACCTCCTTAGCTGGTTGTGTGTGACAGATATGCCGACTTATATGTGTACCTAGGTATACCTATCCTTAGCTGCCCCCTTATTCTGTTACAAAAATCCACATCAATTCCAACGCAGTTAGTTCCAAATGCAAATGTGTCCAAGTGCATGGGAAAACAGTCACTATTCCACAGTTTTTGGTCAGGGGTTGCCCCTTTCGTGTTATTAAAATCCAATGCAAATTCAATGCATTTAGTGTCAAATTAATGTTAAGTGTATGGTTAAACTGTCATATATCCACAGATTTTGGTCGATTTGAGTTACAGAATAAAGGGGCTGGACAGAGAAAAAGAACAGGTTAAAATCTTTATGACATTGCTATCATGTCAATACCTACATTTGCTTTAGTCAGTTTACACTATTCCTCCATAACTTAGGGTGTATTCATGTATCGGCGCTGTTCCGCGTAGGTAGTCGGCGCAGGCAGTTTCTATATGTTTGTGCCGAACCAGCACCAACCAGCACAGATAAGTGCTGATATGCAATGTCGACTGGCACTGGCAAATTCCGAATCGCTGGTAATCCTTGCGTGCTACACAGAGAGACTGCCTGTCAGCTTCTACCTGCTTTATTTATGTAGCTGTTACCAGCGCCTAGGTGCCTATGTGTATACGCTCTACGCAAAATTCTAACTATGGCAATGTTTTATTTTTTGCTACATAGAAATAATTATTTCTAGGTGAATGGTGAAGACTACCTATGCCAAGAATGTGTGAGCTTATTGATTCTTGAATCAAATAACAGAAGTGAAGGCAATGTGGGTGAACGTCAACTTGGTCATGAATCAGTCTGTATTAGCTGCGGTATATCCATAGCTAGAAGAACTGGCAGGCGCTCTCGTCAGGTCAATCATGGTGATGCTGAATGGAGCAGCACAGCATAAAAACTCATTCTTTATCAAAATCTTATCTTCTCTACTCTTATCTTATCTTAAAATTCAACTAACATCATCATTAGATGATTACTTACTTCCACAACACTATCCCCACACTGAATTAATCATAATATCTTCCTATGGAAAATAAATAACCTGACATTGGCGAAATGGAATCGTGGCTTGCTTGAGTATCTTGGAAGAAGCCAGTGTTCTCATCATCATCATCAGGTGCTCACGTATGCAACAGTGAAGACCAATAAGTATATCAAATCGGTCCGGCAATATTGGTAAGATTCCAAAAATATTCAAAGACAGGACACTTGATGTTCAAAGATCACATGTTGCTTTTATCGGAAGATATTCAAGATATACGTTTCGCAGCAGCATTACAATGTAGTCTAGCAAAATAGGCAAGAAATGAAGATCTAGACTAAATATTTTGAACCAGTTTATTTGGTGTTACCTTATCATTTATCAAGGATGTACAAAGATTTCCTTCGAATAGCTGTCGATAACGCAAACATTATCGATAAATTCTGGAGTTGACGTCTGGAATAATGTTGCACAATACTAATAAAATACCATACTGGCTATAGCTAAATGTAGAAATAGAAATGAAGAATAGAAATTTCATTGAAAGTATATAAGTACTTATCCACTTACGCCTACTGTGTTGTGAAAGTTTCATAGGATTTGAACGATAACTCAAAGTCTTAAAGTTCAAAATCATGATTCAATTTTCAATAGTCCAGTTTACCTGGGTAAATATCAGTCTACAAAAGGTAAGAAATTTAAGAATTGATTATCATTAGCCTGTTAATCAGGAGTATCAGCTTCCATTTGTTAACATATAAATTCATGTAAAGTGAATTTAGCCCATTAATGTCGTCACCGACGGGCAGGCCTTAACCTGGAAACGGGTAGGATTGAGCCTTATTCCACTATGCTGCCTAGCTCGGTGCGGGTTGATGGAGGGTTGTACACAACTACTACATACAACCTTAAACTATCGAGTAGCGATAGTAGACGGGACTTACAGCTTAGTGTTCTCAGAAGAACGGAAAGTAAGATCAATGCACTTAACATAAATTAATTATCTGAAACAAAGAAAGAAGGAAAAAAGCAATTATTTGCCACATAGTAAAATTTAGAAATGAACATGAGATCCAACTTAAATGAGTGATGTAACAGCATCATAGCGCTGTTTTACTAAATTTTTTTTTCGCCAGGTGGCGCTCGGAGTGTAAACAAACAATTTCAAACCCTCCACAACAAATTTTAGATTTCCAAGTAATTTCTCAATTTCCAATAAGTTACTATAGTGCATAGTGAAGACAGTAACTCAATACATAAGTGTGAGTGTTATCTCGCTCCGAATTAGCGAAACAGTGCCAAAAAGCGATATAAATACCGGCGACTCATAACGGTTACAAATAGTGTTTGATTTCCGTGAAAATTTTACCAGTGACTTTATGAAGTGAAACAAACAAACCTAGACCATAATGAAGTGGTAAAATAAACTCCCCTACAATCGGAGTGCATAAAGACAATAAAAACCCACTTGCAACAATATTTTTGGTAAAATCAATAACAACAGCGACATCTAACGCCAAATAGCTTCACTATCCTAGCAGCGACACCTAGCGCTGAGTGGCGGAAGTAGCTCTAACACCTACCTTGGAAGCTTACCGTTCGTAATTGCTACTAGACACTAGATAGCGCTCATAACAATCTCCATAATGGATAAATGTTTGGCTTGTGGGAGTGAAGTTTATGAAGTAGAACTTTTGAAGTGCCAGCTTTGCAAAGGCCCGTACCACTATGCATGCCTTAATATTACATCAGCCCAATTTATGGCTAACATGCAGACGTTGCGTAAAACTTGGCACTGCCCTGCAGCTCAATGTCAGAACGTCAACAGGACAAGGGGCACGCGAGGGGATGAAACTATTGTTACTCGCCACTACGAATCGTCACTAGACCAGACGAACATGTCACTAGATGACACTGCTGCCGATGTCAGCCTCGCGGTGGCACCAGCGTACAAAACTCCGGAGCAGAACAGTCTTCGTTTGCCCGATTCATCTCTTGACAGGTGGGCCGAAATACTGGATACGAAGCTCGATGCAAAGCTTGCAAGAATTAGTGATGACCTAAAAAAGGAAATGAACGCGTTTACCACCAAGTTGCAGCTTGAATTCTCCAAAGTTACGGACGCACTACAAGCTAAGATTAAGGAGCTAGGAGACTCAGCAGATGTCGTGAAGGGCAGGCTAGATGCCCTCGAGCAGGAGAACCAGGCATTAAGGCTTGAGATTGCAGAGGTCAAAAGGAGTGGGGGCTCCCCTGACTCCGAGCTGGAGAAGGAAGTGGTCCAGCTACGGGCCGAAGTTAACGAGCAGGAGCAGAGCTCACTCCTCAACGACGTGGAGGTATCGGGGATCCCGGAGTACGAGGGCGAGTCGGTGCTGCACCTCGTGGCCGCGGTCGCGGTGAAGCTCGGCATGTCGCTGGACGAGCGCGACGTAGTGAGGGCCACGCGCGTCGGCCCGCGCGACCAACAGCCGACTGACGGCGGTGGCAGCGGTGGCGGCGGCGGCGGCGGCGGCGGCGACAAGGCGCCCCGTCCTCGCATCATCGTGGTCAGCTTGGCGCGACGGGCGCTGCGCGACGAGTTCCTAAAGAACGCGAGGGTTCGCCGAGGGGCCACCACTGAAGGCCTGGGTCTCCCACTGCACGTGCCGCACAAGCTGTACGTCAATGAGCGGCTCACGCGTAAGAACCGCGTGTTGTTTGCAAAGGCACGTAACGTTGGGTTTGCGGCAAAATGGCGTTATATATGGACCACGGATGGGCACATCTTTGCCAGACGCGAGAACCGGTCAACCAAGTACCGGCTGCGGAATGAGGATGACATAACTCGTGTTTTTGGATAACGACAGTATTAGTGCGAAATTCTACGGTTCTATCATAGACTTTTTAATAAATTTATTAGGCCTGTTTTTGTTAATTACTTTTTATCATATCATGTACGCAAACAATTATATTACCATCGTCTGCATAAACAATTGTATTTATATCTGCATAAGCTACTTTTATAGAAGCGCCAATGTCGCTATATGTAACTATAGCCTGGAAATGATGTACCCAAACCCGCCTATAAGTCAATCATTCTCTCTAGTTTCTCACTTTTTATATTATGTACTATGTAATGTGTTTATTTTGATCGGCACTGTCCTGCTAATTACTTTACCGAACCTGCACGTGGAAAATATTTTGTCAATAATATTATGGTACATGCAATGATTAAACAAAAACTATCTAGTTTGATACTAGGACTCATTAATGTGCGATCGTTAAATACAGGGCAGGACGAATTAACAGTAAGCGTTGAAAGGTACAAACCTGACATACTGGCACTAAACGAGACGTGGTTGAAGGACGGCCAAGATATTTGCGCACCAAAAATCCCGGGATACCATTTAAAACACAATCCGCGCGAGTCTAGGAAAGGCGGCGGCGTGGGGTTCTACGTGCGTCGGGGAGTGCGAGCTCGCGTGATCGCGCACCCTCCCTCCCCGCTCGAGCAGATGTGGCTAGAGCTGACTCTACCGGGAATCGGCCTCATCGCCGTTGGCACAGCCTACAGACCGGAGGCTGTAACGACAGATGACGCAATAGATGCTTTAAATGAGACTATAAGCAGTCTCGGCCACTGTAAACACCTCTTTGTTTTGACTGACCTGAATATCGACTTATTAAAACCGGACTTACCTAAAGCGGTTGATCTACACTCCTTTTTATCACAACTAAGTTTGGAACAGATGGTTAGGGAACCAACGCGCATAACGGCCACATCGGCGACACTGTTGGATTTAGTTATAACAGACTCAAGTGATCTTTGCAAAGCCATCAAAGTTTATCACAATGATGCACTTAGTGATCACGGTATGGTGGTAGCTGAATTCACCATTAAAAAACCAAAGGAGCCTAAGCGATTTATAAGCACACGTTCAATCGCTAGAGTTAATAGAGAGTCATTTTTGCTGGATCTCAAGTCACTGCCATGGCATGAAGTAAGAGAGGGTTGCGGCGTAAACGACATGCTAAATAGATTTAACGCTCTTATCGTAGACCTATTTAATAAGCATGCACCCTTAAAACGTGTTCTGGTAAAACACACTCCGAGCCCGTGGCTTACAGACACAGTAAGAAAAATGATGTCACTTAGGAACGAGGCTCTAGATAGAGCTCATAAAACTAAATTAGAGTCGCATTGGACCTACTATAAAAAATTTCGCAACCTGGTGAACGACGCAATAAAAAAGGAAAAAACGGCTTTCTTTACATATTATGTAAACAGACACAATAAAAATCCTACGATACTCTGGAAAAATTTGAAACGGTCAGCACTCATAGGTAATCACAACACCTGTGAAATTCCCCAACATCTCAAACATCCAGAACCAATAAACAACTTCTTTATCAACGCGCCAGGCGATCCGCACGCAGACAAAGATTTAATGTCGTTTTACAGGACATCAAAGTTTGGAAAATTAAATGGAGATTTTGTCATTAAATGCTGCACTGATGAGCAAGTTCGTAAAATTATACGAAATATAGACACAAATGCAGCAGGGCACGACACAATATCCGCAGAAATGATACGTATGACACTGTCGGTCACCTTACCTCTTATAACTTTGATCGTAAACCAGTCAATTTCGTTAAACGTTTTTCCAGATGATTGGAAAATTGGGAAAATAAAGCCAATCCCAAAAGGAAATACGGTGGAAGAATTAAAGGATCTGCGTCCTATAAGCATTTTACCTGTTTTATCGAAAGTGATTGAGAGAGTGGTCTGTACTCAACTTACTGAATATCTGGAAACTCGGATGATCCTTCCAACTGTGCAGTCCGGGTTCCGCGCTGGACACGGAACGGAAACCGCACTAGCACATGTTACAGACGAAATTTTAGCAGAGTCCGATAAGGGTAATGGCACCATACTCGTACTTCTGGATTTTTCACGAGCATTCGATTGCATTAACACAGAGTTACTCTTATCGAAAATGGCTTACTATGGTATATCAGCCTCAGCACTTGCATGGTTTCAGTCATATTTGACCAATAGGAAACAGTTTGTCGTTGTAGACGATGGTGAAGGTAATGATATAGCTTCGCGACTCCAACCAATATCACGAGGTTGTCCTCAAGGAGCTATACTAAGTCCTTTACTGTTCGTGCTTTACACTGCAGATTTGCATAAAAGGATAAAACACTGTAAGGTTCATCTTTACGCCGATGATACACAGCTATATTTTTCGTTCAAGCCGGGTAACATGGATGACGCAGTGACAAAAATAAATGAGGACCTTGACATCATTCATAGCTGGGCCCGACAGAACGCACTCGTCCTAAACCCTAATAAATCTAAATTTCTAGTAATGGGCACGACACACCAATCCCACTCCATTATACTTGGTAATCCAATTCTAAAAATTGATAACCAAAGTGTGGAGATGGTTCTTGTTGCTAAAAATCTCGGGCTCACTCTAGACAGTCAATTACGTTACGAAGAGCACATTAACTCTAAAATCAGGAATGCCTTCTACCGGCTAAAAGTGCCGTATAAAATCAGACAGTATCTGACTGAGGAAGTCAGGAAAGTGCTAACCGATTCACTGGTCCTTTCTTTGTTTAATTACTGTGATACAGTCTATGGGCCTAGGTTATTTGTAAAAACTGAGCGTGCTATTCAGAGGGTCCAGAATGCATGCGCCCGCTTCTGCTTTGATGTCCCTAGACGAGCACATGTCACGCCATATTTGAATGAGAAAAATATTCTGAAGATGCATGGTCGCAGGAAACTCCACCTAGCTTGTCTGATGCAAAAAGTAGTCCATCGCAAAATACCTGTGTATCTCTATGAAAAATTTATGTGGTCTGGGGCCTCGCAGCAGAGAAGTGCACGACTTAGATACTTCAATTCAATAATAGGGTTAACACATAACACTGTAGGGTTCAGGGGTTCATTTCGCTTTGCAGCTGCAAAGATTGCCACTGGGTGGGATAATATACCAGCAAAAGTCATAAAGCAATCTCGCAGCTCATTAACTCCCCCCATCACACATATCTGCAATTTAGCTATAAACTCAGGTGTTTTTCCTAAAGCACTTAAAAAAGCCATTGTTACTCCGGTCTATAAGGGTGGGGATAGAGGCAGCGTCTCAAATTACAGACCAATCTCAGTTCTCAGCTCCTTGTCAAAAATTTTGGAGCGAATCCTCAATAACTGTCTTCTTAGTTATCTGTCTAAAAATCACATAATTGCTGATAACCAATTTGGTTTTAGGGCAGGAATATCGACTGAAGATGCAGTAACCTCCTTTACTGAGACCCTAACCAGTAAAATGGACAATAGACTAAAATGCTTTGGCATTTTCCTAGACCTATCAAAGGCATTTGACACTGTCTCTATCCCCAAACTTATCAAAAAACTAGAGATTGCTGGAGTCCGCGGTCTTGCTCTAAAAATTTTCAACGATTATCTTACGGATCGCACGCAATGTGTGAAGATTGATGGCCTTACTAGCGATCAGATAGCTATTGACTTTGGTGTTCCTCAGGGCAGCATTTTGGGTCCTACTCTGTTTTTGATCTACATCGATGCCCTCTGCCGCCTTCGTGTATCAAACTGTGATATATTTGCGTATGCGGATGATACAGCTTTGCTTATATGCGACAAAACCTGGGACAAGGCAAAACAGGGTGCTGAGTTGTGTCTACGCATAGTGATGGAATGGCTATCTATAAATCTACTTACTCTAAATTTGGATAAGACAAATATTGTACAATTTTCCCTTCCCAATACCATAAGTCCCCCTCCGGAAACAAGGTTGGTGAAAGCTCACACATGTGCACTAGACTCAATAAGTTGCGACTGCCACCACCTAAGCGTGGTTAGTAAGGTTAAATATCTTGGTGTCTACATTGACGAAAAATTGAGTTGGAGGAGTCATATTGAAGTCATGTGGGGTCGTCTTAGGCGGATGATATATATTTTTAGCGAACTAAGGCACTCTGCGGATAGGGAAACATTACTTCTTGTGTATCGTAGCCTTGCCGAATCTATCATCACTTATTGTATTCCTGCCTGGGGTGGAGCCTGCCAAACTATCTTAATGCAACTAGAAAGAGCTCAAAGATCTATACTTAAAGTAATGCACTTCAAACGACGAGATTATCCAACTGCCAGGCTCTACTCCGAGTCTGGTGTTCTCTCCGTGAGGCAACTCTACATACTTCGATCGGTGCTCCGGAAACACTCCCTGACGCCTCTTGACCCAAATATCCTCCAAAAAAGGTCTGGAACCACCGTCTGTCCCGCAATTCGTTGCCGCACTGCCTTTGCAAGTCGCCAGTTTACGGCACAAAGCGCCCTTGTATACAATAGGATTAATAAAATATCCCCTATCTATAATTTGAGTTACCGTGAGGTTAAACTTACAGTTTTAAAATTGTTACAACCTCTTGATTATTTTAAGACTGAACAACTTCTTAAGATACTTAGTTAACTAAAATTATTTTTAAAGTTAGCAATATCTTATAACTTAATTTCTAAAATATAGATATCGTTTAAAATCTAGTTATTGAAATAGTAAATTTTTCTAATTACCTGCATTGTTATTGTTGTGAATAATATTCTGACAACCGGAAGACCCAAAATCCCTAAGATACAGGTTCATTACCTAGTTTAGGGGTTTGAAGTCGCAATTATATTGATGACACTATGTACAACAATTTCACTGTAATATTTAAGTTATAACTAGTGGAAAGTACAAAATAAACTTTATCTTATCTTATCTTATCTTATTTGGAACGACCTGCCACCGCCCTTACGAGGACACATGAGTAATGCTACCTTCAAGGAGAAAGTACGGAAAATATTTTTTAGAACTCAGTTATTGCAAGGCTAAATGAACCCTAAAGTTAGAATATTATTTTATATTATATTATATAAATATTATAGCAATAAAGTAACGTATATACAGCCTTTTTCACCTTATTACAGGCAAATAAATAAATTTTTGTAAAAAGCGTCATGCATGATCATGAATAAATAATAATAACACAAAACCTAAAGTTAGGTACCTACATAAAATGTTGGTACAACTATGTTTTTTTTCTTTCTTTTAATTTACTTTAGTTTTAGCTTAGTTTAAAGGGTTTGGTTTGAAAACCAGTGTTGTGTGCTGCCACCGCACCATGCAACATATGCTGAAACCAAACCTTTTTGACACATGTAATTGTTGTTGGTATATCAATGTATGCAATGTATTCTCTGACGTGTGTCAAATAAATGATTTTTCTTTCTTTCTTTCTTTCTTTCTTTCTTTCTTTATTTCTTTCTTTCTTTCTTTCTTTCTTTCTTTCTTTCTTTCTTTCTTTCTTTCTTTCTTTCTTTCTTTCTTTCTTTCTTTCTTTCTTTCTTTCTTTCTTTCTTTCTTTCTTTCTTTCTTTCTTTCTTTCTTTCTTTCTTTCTTTCTTTCTTTCTTTCTTTCTTTCTTTCTTTCTTTCTTTCTTTCTTTCTTTCTTTCTTTCTTTCTTTCTTTCTTTCTTTCTTTCTTTCTTTCTTTCTTTCTTTCTTTCTTTCTTTCTTTCTTTCTTTCTTTCTTTCTTTCTTTCTTTCTTTCTTTCTTTCTTTCTTTCTTTCTTTCTTTCTTTCTTTCTTTCTTTCTTTCTTTCTTTCTTTCTTTCTTTCTTTCTTTCTTTCTTTCTTTCTTTCTTTCTTTCTTTAAATTTAAACTAAACTTAACTATAGAGAACAACATAAATTATCTTTTAACAACAATTCTCTTTGTCACACATGCACTTAGGAAGCCTTTGCACGGTAACAGAGAAAATTACAAATCATTGTAAGTAGATTAGAATAGAATAAGCATTTATTCACTGTATCAGCACAAACACACAAAAAAAATATAAAAGTAAGTAAGTATTACATAAAATGAAGTACCTACAGTTTAAAATAAAATAGAAAACTACCCACTAGAGTACCTTTATTACATTAGAGGTTTAGCTGCCATGTGCACAGTACATGCTGCGACAGCAAAAGGGTTTAGACTCAGCATATTGTCACAGGAAATCCTGTGGCGCTGGTTTTCAGTATAGGGCCAGAAGATATAATGTGAGTTATACTTAAGTTTGTCCAGGTGGCAAGTTTATGAAATAAATAACCTAAAGTAATAGTGTGGCTAGTATGAGAATAACCTAAGTTAAGCTCCTAGTCTGTGCGGAAATAAATTGTGAAAGAGAATTTCATTATAGCAATAAATAAATTTTTGGTGTATTGAATTGTATTGTAAAAAATAATGTCAAATCATTGATTACACAAGAAAGTAATGAAATAAGATTAGTATGTGTATGCAATGTAGTGTGTAGGTATATTTAGTGTATGTAGGTATGCAGTGAAAATGTATGTACCTACCTAATATAATGAAAGTACTTACTAACTAGCTGGCGATGTCAGTAAGAACTTTAGGGGCATTGTCGTTATTCATTATATATATTAAACGAGTTGGTTTCTTCTGTTGGACAATGAGGATATGTCTCAACGTTCTCCTAAAGGAGAACTTAGACATTGATACATGGTAAGCACCAGGATTTGGGCCTGCATCTCCTGCGCGATAAATAAGCGTGAGGCGCGAGGCATGACCACGGAGCTCATGTGTTAACGTATAACCACAGAAGAAATAATAGTACTACGTAGTATAACGTCATTATCTAATAGCTTTCATAATTTTGCATTTCACAATTGCACATTTATTTTAAAAGAAGGGGTAGAATGTAGTATACATATATAAAACGATGAATGTAAAATTAATTAGATAAAGGGACTGATGAATTACCTAGAAATGAAAATGTTTATTCGTTCTTAAGATTTTATTGTACTAAGCTAAATTGCTGAATGACCGACAGGTATTGAAGATATAAACCTATAATGAATGATATACAATTCTGCTGGTTGTTATACTTACTGATGTTTTAGTAGCAAGTGAAATAATAAAATATTTCTGTTACATGAGTCAGGACCAAATTCTTCGTTAGGTTGCACAACGGAAATCACAACGGAAAGTGTCACATCGGAAAAAAAGTAGCACAACAGAATTTATAAAGGTGTGAATACACAATGAGTAGGTTACTATGTCAAGACTAGCAGATGCCCGCGGCTTCGCACGCGCTAAAATCTATACTTATAAAATCCAAAGTCCTGCCTGAATGACATAATCATCAGATAGCGTAGAGATCCACTAAGAAGGGATTTGACTAAATTTATTTATTTGAAAGTAAACTCGTTCGGAGAAGCCCTACATGTGTAAATATTTTTAGGTATAGTATCTATAGAATTGAAAACCTTTCCTTTTTCCATCCTCAATCTGCAGATAGATAGGGTCAAAGGTCTTTGGGTAATTTATAAGTATAGATATTAGGTAGGTTACTATAAGAAAACACGATTTGATGTATTTTTATAAATATGGGGCTAATATTACCTTGATTTGGAACTAAATATGAGGGAGGGAAATATAGAAATGAACGCGAATGAAACAGATGTACCATACTATATTTTCTTAATTAACTTATAGACAATTAGGTACACATTGAGATCAATTTACTTGAGTTATACTAAGAGATACACACATTGTAATCAAATAACTTAAAGTTATAGGTAAAGATAATTAGGCACACATTGAGGTCAAATCACGTTAAGGAAGAGTATGTTGTTTTAATAGCCGTATTTTTTATTATTTATATTGTATGTTTAATATTGAGTAGACTGCCTTTAAAATTTGACGGTTGTTTACTGTAACATACTATATTTTAAAAATTAACTTATAGACAAGTAGGTAGGTACACATTGAGATCAATTTACTTGAGTTATGACACACACACACATTATTATCAAATAACTTAAAGACAGAGGTAAAGACACATTCAGGTCAAATTACCTTAAGGAGGAATATGTTGTTTTAAACAGCCGTATTTTAAAAAAAAAATATATTGTTTTATATGTTTAATAATGAGTAGACTACCTTAAATATTCTACGGCTGTTTAGAACAATGCCCTGTATTAATACTAGTCAACAACTTACACAGAAATCAGACTTTAAATTTATTTTACAGCAACAGCAGCAGGGAATGTATAACAGTCATTTTCGTACAGTGGCATCGGGAGAACCATGACAATATCTGTCTCATCGATTATAGAAACATCGTTCTCCACAATGCGGAATTTGCTTTTGTCTTTAAGTGCGTGTGTGCAGTGTTTTTGCGTGGACTTAAGTCCTTGGACCACCAACTTTTCGCCACATACTTCTTCCACAACGCAAACATATTGGTAACTTTGCTTGCCCTTAGATGACGAAGAAAACTTCGCCAGGATAAAATTGCCCATGTTAATTTTGTCTTTTGTAGAGACCAACATATTCTCTGTGTCTATTGGTGTAAAGGTCAGTGGCCCAAATTTTTTCGAGTCGAAATAATGTTGATTTACCGGCGTATTCCGAATGTCAGACAAAACCTTCACTGCTTCGTTTTTCTCTTTGTTTTTTCTGTTTTCTAACTCAATTTCCACTAAATTGTGCATATTTTCACTGTCCTTTATTTTATCTTCTGTAATTCTTGTAAGTCTATCTGTAACCTGCCGTGATCTGTTTGTTACTCTTTTGTTATTTTGTAATTCATCTACTTCCATATTCACTGATTCGACCTCCATCCTCCAATTTTGTTTCTGTTTGTTCAACAGATCGATCTGCTTCTTTAGTTTCAAATTTTCTCTTGCTACTTGACTACGATAGCGTCGACGTGACCTTTCTTCGGCTACTGCTAGCTCTTCTTCTTTTGGTTGTTTCTTTTTACGTTTAGCATCCCGCCATTTTTTTCTGACCTCTTTTTTTTCATCTTCATCCATATTTTCAATTTTCCTTTTCTTGGCCTTTGTTCTCTCGGCATTTTTTTTCTTCATTTCTTCATATTTCTGAGGATCTCTTTCTTTCAACCTCTCGCGGTACTTCCGACATCGTTCCGCTGAAGTTAATGGCATCTGGAAATAATATGTTGAAATTATGTAGGACCACAGGGTGCTCATTCCATGCAACTTAGAATTAGTAACCGTTCATAATAAAGAGATGGCGTTACGAATAATATTTGTACTTTAAACGCCATAGTTCCAGTTGACATACTGCTAGGTGGCGCTAATCTTAGAATAAATCCCATATATCTTAACGCCATCTCGTGGTATTTGCAATTTTTCGATGGTGCTGCACCAAGCGATAAAGGCCTCGAACTAAAGAAGCTTCCGTAGCATCTCAGTTTACGCCGGTGACATATTTTGTTCTACGTGGTCTATCTGTATTAGTATAATATTATAGTATCTGTGGTAGGACGAAGAAGCGTAGGTGCAGTCATGGGTCGTCGATATTATCAACATCGCGGGGAATACCTGATTTTGACTGGCACAGAACCGGAGAGGTTGGCACAATAAGGAAGCTGCCAATGATGATAATGAATAATGTAGGTAATTTCGTTCTAACAGTTACGGACAGACGGATGGACTTTTTTCAATATGAATATAACGTGTGTACACTTACCTTTAGAAATTTCCGTTGTGACACGTAGCACAATTTCGTGTCGATCGTCGCACACGAGAATTTAAAACTTCACGACCTAACCTAAAAAGTTGCACATTTCGTAAAATAAATTTGAAAATGTGTACTCGTTGGTGTATTTCAATACTATATTAAGCAAGCGCAGTATTAAAACACTTTTAGTTCAATGAATGCGTCACAAAGTACTTCAAATGTCCAAAAGTATACAGAAAATTATAATGACACACTGTGACACGGAACACGCTCTTTCTCATGACAGGCCAACAATATGGCGGAAGTATCCTGAAGTTGGCGACAGGCTGAGCTGTGGTGTTGCCAGCTATATTAAATCAAAATCCTACCATAAATTAGAGAAATGTTTTGCCTAAGGTGTCGCACAACTGAGTCGCACACCGGATGAAAATTTAGGACATACTTAAAATATCATAATTATCAATATTATTGTATGTACTTATGTAATTTCAATTATAAGAATCATACATTGATACTTAGGAGATTATATAATAAACAAAGTACCTTATGGTACCATGTTTAATTTTCGTGTAAAGCGTAAAAGTTATTGGCGAGAGTAAGTAGGACAATCAAATATTCTATGGTGCTATGAAAAAAAATAAGTTCAATATTATTATTTAATTAAATTTAACAGGGAAATTATAAAATAAAACGATTAATTAATTAACTACTGAAAACGGACTTAGTTTGATTTTCATATTGAGTATTCAAAAAATACGGTTCAATATAAAATATATCGTATTTTTTACCTCAAACGAGATGGACAAATGAGTCCTTCTCTAAGAAGCAAAGAATTTGGTCCTGACTCACATATTGTTTATGCACCTATAGGTACCTACCTACTGATGTTGTGTATTTAATGATTGTTAGCTTTTCACTGTCTACGTTTTACCGTAATATAAAACTGAAGTAGTAGTAGTAGTATGAGCTTATTTGTTATGTTCGAGTACATAGGTACTTACATCCGAGAGATACTTTATTTTGTTTATATAAAATCTGTTACACAGCATAACTTATTGCAAGGCAAGAACTTAGTAAAATAATTCTTATTAAAAAAAGGAAGAGATGTAGTGTTTAGTATTTGCTCTAGGTAGTCTTTGGTATTCACTCTCTGGCAACACTGCTGTCAATCTGTCAACTGAGCTTGGTCTGTGAACGAACCGCCATGTGGTGAGAGGGTGTCTTGTAGAATGGTATCAATTGTATTGTATCTAATAATAAACCGTAATGATCACAACGAGAGATACAGAGTTTGAATTCTACAGAGCCTATCAAGTAGAAACCTTTTGATACCACAGGGTCTCTTTGGCACCCAGGAAAGGAATCCAATAGTAATCTTTGATGGCACATATATGGGTATATTTCACGAATGGTAATTTTGCATGTTGTAGCGCCGATTTCAATATTTTTTATTGGATCCTGTAGTTAACGTTCCTAGAAGTTCGGCTATGTATGTAGGCAATCTATTTGGCCTTTACAGTCCTGAAAAATCACAACTGAAAAAAATTGCCGGCCACGTGTTTGACATGCGGAACACGTCGATGATTTTTGTATACAAATTGACCTATATTGACATCCACGTGTATGACATGCAGAACACGTTGCTGATTTACACTCAGAATTTAGGACCATGTGTGACATTGGGGCAGTTTTATGACATTAATAAATAAAATAACATGCTGGATTATTTTTTTATTGTGTTCAAAACATCCTTTTCTTCTTAATTATTCAGTCTTTAAGTTCTTAGTAATCACTTGTTAAATTGCTAATAAAGGTTGTAGAACAATAACAGGGTGATGCCAGTAATCGTTTTATAATAGGCTACTCAGGCAGTACTTAACTTCTATCCACTCAACGGCACAGAGTCAGCTGATCGGCGCTGTGAAACGCCCACTGTTTTTTTCCGTCCTCACCGCGCGCGACGACCGGGCGCGACCGACTCGGCAAAAACCATAATTGAGGGCCAACTACTCATGCTATCACAAAATAAGATGTATTGCTAGAAAGATCAAGAAATGCAGAATGTAATTTAATTAATAGAAGCGTTTTACCTGAAAATAAAACGCATATTAAAATACTTACCTAATTCTAAGCTTAGCTTAAATATTTGAGATAGGCATATCCGTTTCCCGTCGATTTTATGCATTTTCAACTCGTTTTTACCTCGTGTTTCCGGTTTAGATTTGCGCGGGCTTCCGTCGCCTGGCAGACGGCGCCACTGTAGTTTTCGTAAATGGCGGAGTGTGAATTTTAAATCATTGGCTCGAAAATACACCAGGCAGAGATAGAATTCTAAGCTTAGAATTAGGTAAGTATTTTAATATGCGTTTTATTTTCAGGTAAAACGCTTCTATTAAATCACTTGACCGTAATTCTAAGCTTAGCTTAAATATTTGAGATCTGTTTGTTATCGCCTGGTGACGGAAGCTATTTTAATAATAATAACGCCAATGTGATTTATGAAATCAATATACTTATTCTAAGTCTCAATTATACTCCTAAGTATAAATATTTTAATTAAATAAACAAATTATAATCAAACACAAAAACCATCCATGGTAGTATTTTTAAAAACATGGTATTCCTTATTACAACTAATCAATTGGATTAAACAATTGCGAGACACTTTGTGAATTATCACCACTGCTTCTCATCACTTCACGACGGTAAAACCGCTGAAAAGTATTTTCAGAGCGCCAGTTTCCACGTGCCAGAATGTCATCTACAGGGTGATTCTCCAGCCAGCTCTTGGAGGCTACAGCTGACTGAACACTTCCGGGAGTAGCTGTGATGTTTGCTTCTTTAAGAATATGTTTAACCCAGCCAGCTATAACGGTACGAGAAGCAGGGTTTGCTTTACCTCTTACGGTAATAAATAAATTAGAAGATTTGGAACAGTCTCGCCTGTCTTTCAATAACTCTATGGTTCGTGCCACCCAGAATACAGGATCCAGGTTATGGGTATCGTCATTCGGGTAAATCTTCCAGCCAGACTGTCTGTAGTCGCTGTTATCAGTTTTAGAGCCATACTCGGGCCAAAATATAATACAACTACTCGTTCTTGTGTAATGATTAGGATCCACTCTGAGTAATGTCAGATCATGAATACGTCGACCTGAACATAATAGTAAAAGAATGGCCGCATGTCGTGATGTCTGATAAGTATTATTTGGATCTATTGTGCAATTAGATAAAAATGTGACCAATTTACTGGTATCCCAAATAGGTGGTTTGGTGTTTTTAGGATTTTTAAGGGATATTGATTTTAAAATATGCTTCACAAGGACATGTGAGCTAAGTTGACTGGATAAATCCGCATTGCAGAGAGTGGAAACAACTGATTTATGTAAAATTACCGTGTTATATGCCAAACCATGAATCAGATATAAATCTGCTAAAAATTGTGCTAGTTGAGATCCTGTTGGTTTTTTGGGGTCAATTTTGTTAAGATCCAACGCAAAATCCAACGCTTCCAGGCTGATTCATATGTCCTTAAAGTAGACGCTCGCCAGGAGTTTTTAAGTAATGCTAATTGCCGCGGACGCCATGTAGCTACTTCTGAGGTCCACCCCCACATTTCCACACCTCGAGTATCATCTGTTTGACATTCTGGGGCGGATGGCCCGTTGACGTGTCCACTAGGAATTTGTGCAATTTCCTCAGTGTGAAGGGGGCTGCGACAGCGCGGGCTTTGAGATCCGCTCTCCAAAATACCTTCTCCCACCGAGGGACCACTATGAGAAAGATTCCTGAGGACTGATTCAGATGAGCCAACACTTTCGGTATTAGGAAAGGTGGTGGGAACAACCACGCTAGTGGGAAATTCCACGGAACACTGAATGCGTCGTGAAACATCGCTTGGCGGTCCTGCTGGTCTAGCGTCACGTAATTGGAGACAACATGTGCTCTTTCGGATGCAAAGAGATCCACGACAGGTGTTCCCCACTTCGCAAATACAACTTCCACGCAGGTCGGCAACAGATGCCATTCCGGAGGACGACGATGCCGGGAAAGGTGATCGGCATGGCTGTTGTATCTGCCTGGGATGTGGTATATGCTGAATGTGATGTGATGGTGATCGAGCAATTGTAGAATCCGGTACGTTAACTCCATGAGCTGAAGAGATTTCGTTCCCCCTTCCTTCCTGAGATGTGCGACCGCAGTCTTGTTGTCGCATTGCATCAGGATGCGACTGTGAGGCATTAAGTGAGCGTTCTTCTCGAGAGCATATAGTATTGCTAGCATTTCTTTTTGATTGCAATGTAGGGACAGTTCTTTCTGTGACCAGGTGCCCGAAAGAGCAAAATTGTTCAATTGAGCTCCCCATCCCAGATCTGACGCATCCGTTGTTAGAAAGTTTACGGGTGGAGGATAATGCAGAGGTGTTGAAAGATGACAATTCTCTATCCACCAAGTCAGTTCTATCCGGACAGTTACGGTTAAAGGATGAGTCTTTGACGGATGGTCTGGCAGCGAGTTCATGAACAAAAGCAGTTGACGGTGGTTGAGTCGACCCCGTGGTACAACAAAGCTTGCGAAATTTAAGAGACCTACAATGCTCTGTACTTCTCTTAAAGTGACTTTTCCTTTTGTGAGAGCTTGACTTATTTTTCTGACAATGATAGCAGTCTTTTCTTTTGGTAGAGTCTTTAGATTGCTCCAGGGTCTCCACAACACGCCCAAATAAATTATACTCCTTTGCGGAATCGTGACAGATTTTTCGCGATTTACTTTCCATCCTAGAAGTTGTAAGGTACGAACTGTTATTTCTACATGCTCCTGAAGCATACTGTCTTCTTGATGGACAATCAGAAAGTCGTCTAGATAGACAACAATTCTTATATTTTTTCGTCGCAGGATCTCGGCCACCCAATTCGTTAGAATAGAAAAGGTCTTTGGAGCTGTACTTAGACCGAATGGCAGGCAAGTCATTTCTAGTAATTTTTGGTCGTATATGAGACGAAGAAAGCGTCTGTGTGATTCGTGTATACTCAGGTGGAAGTAAGCTTGTGATAGATCCACTTTGCACATCCAATCTCTTGGTTGAATGAAATCGGGGATGCGATACATGTTTAGAAGGCGAAAATGATCGGCAATTACAAACTGGTTGAGGGACTTTAAATTGAAAATCGGACGTGAAGTTCCGTCGCTCTTTGGAACCAGAAAAAGAGGGGAAATAAAACTCGGGGATGGTTGAACTACTTTTAGAATGCCCTGGGTTTTCATTTCGCCTATTATTGCCGTCATTTCCTTTGAGATTGGAGTGCGAAATGGGCATAACTTTAAATTGGGGAATATAAGAGGCGGTCTTTGAGTGAATGGGACGCGATACCCTTGAATCATTTTTAGAATTATTTGTGGTGCTCCCATTCTCTCCCACTGTCTGTAGTATTGTGACAACTGACCTGCCTGAAATAGATTCGAGTCATTGCCTTTTGGAGCCTCTTTGCCCTGCAGGGGAGTAAGATCGCCCTCGTTGACCTCGAGTTGAACCACGGTTGGGCCGCGAGCCACGGTTGTGAAAGGCACCTCTTCCAGGTGGTCTGTGCATGATGAGCACAACGAGTACCACGCGATGGCAACTCTGTATTATTGTTGTAATACCCCCGCGAGGGGTGGTGTCTTACCTTATTGAGCTTCGCCTGAGAAGACCTATCAGACTTTTGAGGCCAGAAAGCTTTTCGCATTCCACCGACTTTTTCTATTGTTGCGGTAAATGAGTCAGGGTTAAATATGTGTGTGTGTGAAGGAGGGATCTTGTTAAGGGCAGCCTTCACTAAAGGATCTCGGACCTGACTTGTAATAGCCTCTCTTCTCATCTCAATTGCCTCTGCTCTATGGCCACTAGCAAGTCGACTAACGAGAACTTTTATAATAAAACAAAGGGCTGCTGCGGCGCTACTTTGCGCTTTGGCAATTTATAATTACGCCAATATTTAGTTGTCTACTAATACACGCTGTAGTGCGCTAATGTGTTGACATAATTTTGTTTCTAGCATTTCCTGCCCAATTGTAAGCACTAACTTACGGTGATGGAATACATCGTGAGGAATCCTTAGCTACGGCGATGTATTTGCCCTGTTATGCGAAATGGAGTATGGACGATGGAATCTCACCGTTTACCCAGTAAGAGGAAAAAAACTTCAAATCTATTATTGTACTGTCCAATTAAAGAAGAAGAAGAAAGATGTAATGGAAAATTATAAAGATTATGTGAAAAATTTAGCGGTAGGATTTGCTGCCACCACCGGAAGTAAAATGCATTTTCTTCAACTTGTCAAACCTGCCAATCCATATGCCAACAATACCATACCTACCATACCAATAATACCAAATGTAACAACTTACAGCATTAAATAGATCAGGAATGCCAAAAGTTGTAGTGTTACTGATTTCAAGTAATAACACTATGCTCTGTGCGTGCGCGGCATAGATAGACTAACATGACAGTTGGATTTGCCCTTTTTAGGGTTCCTTACCCAAATGTCAAAAACAGGGCCCTATTACTAAGACTTCGCTGTCCGTCCGTCCATCCGTCCGTCCATCTGTCCATCTGTCCGTCCGTCCGTCTGTCACCAGGCTGTATCTCATGAATCGTGATAGCTAGAGAGTTGAAATTTTCACAGATGATGTATTTCTGTTGCCGCTGTAACAAAAAATACTAAAAACCAGAATAAAATGAATATTTAAGGGGGCTAAACAACAATTACTACAACAATAATTACAACAAAACAACAATACAACAACAACAATAATTAATCAATACGACAAACGTGTGTGTTTTTAGTTTTTTTTTAGATAATGTTACGGAACGCTTCGTGCGCGAGTCCGACTCGCACTTGGCCGGTTTTTTTTATTATTTCATGTAGGTAGTTCAGTATTTTTTGCTGTAGCGGCAACCGATTTATGTACACATTCTGTGAAAAATAAAACTTTCTTGCTATTACGTTTCGTGCGATAGAGCCTGTAGTGTATGCACACACTAACCCTACATACTCTATATATAGCCTGTATTATACGACTCATTGCGCATTACACGACTGTCTATCGAACATGTGACTTGTCATTTCACACCAATAGACCCATCCTATCACATGGCGACCTAGCCTAGCCATGCTCGGGCTGGCACAAAGAATCTGAGGAAAATGAAGTAAGAAGAAAATAGAAGAATATCCACCTATCACGAAGACCACTAACAAGCCGTACGAAGAAGAGAACGAGCGTTGCACAATGTTACCACGTGTGACGGTAACCAGGTTCCAGTAAAGAAGCAGATGACCAAGGAGGAAGAAAGAAAATTATTTAGAAGATGCTCGATAAATAAGTCAATACAGAGCGAAGAGGAAGTTAGCTGCTGGGTGCCGGGCGTTTTCCAAGCCTCTGATGCGAGTGATGATGCTGGGCGCTGGGTGCATAGTACGGGATCAAGTGAGGAGCAGCCGGCTGAGTACGAGTCCAAGGAGCTGTTGTCCCGGAGCGAGCTGCACGAGCCACGTCGGTGACCACGCGGCGATGACGCACGACACCACGAGCGCGAGCGTGACGTTGACCTACTTCGGCGATTTTGCTACATACCTACTGTAAGTCTATCTAATTCACTTTTCACTTAGGAATTTTGAATTATTGTATTATGATATGTCTCAGGAATTGAAGAATTTACATGATAAATTGGTAGAAATTAGGACTTACATAATTAAAATTGGTCCAGAGCGTCGTAAAAAGGAAATAGCTTATAAAAAGTTAGATGAAGCTAAATGTGTGTATAGAAATGTGGATAGTATTTTGACTCAGGTGAACCATGAAATTGAAAGTAAGAAATATAGCTCTGATACAGTGAAAGATATTCAAAAATTATTAGATAGTATTAATGGAATCTACGATGAAATTCGTTCCTTATTATCGCACGTAGATAGTCAGACGAATACAGACTTAATTGCAGAGGAGAGTTATCAGGATTGTGTAGAGAATAAAGTAAATTCATCAAAAATGGCGAGTGCATTCGATATTAAGACAGCCATTTCCCTGTTGCCTGTGATGAACGGCCAGGAAGAAGTTACAAAGCAATTAATTGATGGAATAAAATTATATGAATCTCTGATAAGTGAGGCCACTAAATGCCAATTGATTGAATTCGTCCTGAAAACTCGTCTCTCAGCTAGTGCCAAGTTACGTTTAAAGAGTTCTTATACAGACGTGACTAGTCTTGTGGATGATATCAGGAAATTTTTACTCCCGAAAAAGTCGTCAGTTACCCTACAAACGCAATTATTTAGGGCAACCCAAGGGCGTAGGAATATTGAAAAATTTGGTGAAGAGTTAGAAAATTTGTTCGTCAATTTAACCCTAGCACAGTCTGATGGCGACTCGTCTAAGTACGAGATTTTGCGGCCACTAAACGAGAAGACTGCTATTAAGCGGTTAGCGGATGGTTTGTCGGATAGGCGACTTAGCACCATTATCGCATCGCGACAGTTTTCTTCGTTACCCGAGGCAATTAGGACGGCATTAGATGAGCAGTCCATGTGTGACCAAAATCAGGATCAGGCCATGCATTATAGGACTTCTCACCATGGAAATCAAAGAGGCCGTAATCGCGGATTTCGTGGCCACAGAAATAATTACACGCGTTCATATCAACCGAATAGAGGTAAAAATTATAATATTCCGAGTAATAAAAGCGGTAATTCGGTTTGGAACTCAGATTACATAGGTAATCGTACGACGCGGCGCGCGCGTCAGCATTTTCGCGGCGGCGAGCGCTCGCGGTACCAAGTTCAGCACACGAATTCCAATGATCAAGTAACCATGCAAAATAATGACGAGAATCAGTTTTTTCGTGCCTAAAGAAGGTTCAAATTCAATTTTTAGTTACGGTAATTATTATGTAGTAACTTGCAACCTTAGACAGAATGAGGAGTTGAATCTATTAATAGATAGCGGTGCAAGTTTGTGTGTACTTAAGTATGAATGTTTAGCAGGTAATAAAAATCTAGAGCACCGAATAGTAAGACATAGAATAGTAATTAAAGGAATAAGTGGTAATTTAGAATCTTTCGGATATATTGATCTAGATATTATTATTAAGGGTATATTTTTTAGGCAGAGATTCTACATATTTGAGAATCTATCTTGTTACGCCAATGGAATATTAGGTCAAGATTTTTTTAAACGCTACAATGCGGTATTGAATTACAAAGACGGTACTTTGTGTTTGGAGAACCAAGACCGATCTGTTGTTACAGAAGTCAGTGATAATAATGTGTTTACGATTCCGCCACGATGCGAGGTAATCAAATACATGCCGACGACATTGGGAAGTGATTGCGTCATATTAGCGAAAGAGATAAGTAAAGGTGTGTTCACAGCAGGAATAATTTCTAAACCGAGTGATGGTTCGATTCCGGTTAGAATTTTAAATACTACTGATAGTTCTATAAATATAAGTAGGAATAGTTTAGATATTTACTCATTAGAAGAATTTGATGTGTGTAAATTCGATGAGGATAGAGTGACATCCAATCGAGTTAAGACTTTGTTCAACGAACTAGCCTTAAAGTCATATTTAAATGATGAGGAAAGACGAAGCATTGAGAACGTATGTGCTAAGTATGCCGACGTTTTTCATTTGCCAGGAGATACACTCTCTACGACGAATTTATTGAAGCATTCTATAAAGTTAAAGCCAAACGCGTCTCCAGTATACGTGAAGCCTTATCGACTTCCGAATGCGTTAAGAGGTGAAGTTCAGAGACAGATAGATGACATGATTAGGAATGATATTATTGAAGAGACAGCATCAGAATGGTCTAGTCCAGTACTACTAGTACCTAAGAAGACGGATAGATCAGGAGAGAAAAAGTGGAGACTTGTAGTTGATTATCGACAACTCAATAATAGAATACAGGACGATAAATTCCCTTTACCTAATATTACAGAGATTTTAGATTCATTGTCAAATAAGATATACTATTCGAAATTGGATTTAAGTCAGGGATATTATCAGTTATCACTTGAAAAAGACTCAAAGAAGTATACTGCGTTTACTACTGATAAGCAGTATCAGATGAAGAGATGTCCAATGGGATTAAAAACATCTCCAAGTGCTTTCTCACGACTTATGACCATAGCAATGTCTGGTTTAAATTATAAAGCCTGTTTTATTTATTTAGATGATTGCATAGTTGTAGGTAACTGTCTAGAAACACATAATATGAATCTGATGAAAATTTTAGAAAGATTGCGTAAAGTCAATTTGAAATTAAATCCGTTAAAATGTGAGTTTTTACGTAAAGAAATAATTTATTTAGGACCTTATAAAGTTATTGAAAAATTGACCCCAAATGTAAAAATCAATAGAGATGGTAGAGAATATGTTACTCATAAAAATAACACGAAATTGTTTAAATAGAAAGTTTTTAAATTAAGAATTGTATTATTTAAGTTAGATTAAAATGAAATTTTTAAGTTAATATAAGAATGAAATACCCTATTTTTACAGTTAAGATTTATTAGATTGATGTTTTGATGATATTCTTTTTATGTATTCTGAATTGTTTTAAATGTTATAAAAAATAAGATATATATTTTTTCTAAAAAAAGGGGGAAGATGTAGTGTATGCACACACTAACCCTACATACTCTATATATAGCCTGTATTATACGACTCATTGCGCATTACACGACTGTCTATCGAACATGTGACTTGTCATTTCACACCAATAGACCCATCCTATCACAAGCCCGCCGACGGACAGGCAGACAGATGGACAGTTGTGTGAGTAGCCCGTTTTATCTCTAAATAAGGTCCTTATCTACCTTATCGGACCCGCCGCGCCCCCTTTTGGAAGGTCTGCGCTCCCCTTGGGGGCGCGCCCCCCACTTTGAGAACCACTGCTGTTGAACATGCGTACGATGTACCGGACAACAGATAAGAGCTAGTTTTATCAACTAAAACAGACCAAGAAACCATTACTTGATTATCAAAAAATCATATCTTGATTGTTAAGAAACCATTTCTTGATAACCAAGATCAAGAAATAATTTCTTGATCGTCAAGATCAAGAAATAATTTCTTGATTCTGAAGAAACAAATTATTGAATCTCAAGAAACCATTTCTTGGTCGTTAAGATCAAGAAATCATTTCTTGATTCTCAAGAATCCAATTCTTGGTCTTCACGCCAAGCTTTTCAGCCAGGCAATTCAGTGTTGCCAGATGATGACCGCTATTTACCCTTCCAATTTTACAATCGAAGCGGGGCGCGGCGCTTCCAAGCTAGACCTCGGTTTTTTTGTTTCTGTTTAAAAAAAAATCGGCGAGAATGGATAGTCAAGTCGAGGGTAAAACTGGTACGAGTTATAACTTAACTTTACTTTAAAAAACCGGCCAAGTGCGAGTCGTACTCGCGCACGAAGGGTTCGGTACCATTATCTATAAAACGGCAAAAAAACATGTTTGTTGTATGTGAGCTCCCTTATATATTTATTATATTCTGTTGTTTAGTATTTCTTATTATAGCGGCCACAAAAATACATAACCTGTGAAAATTTCAACTGTCTAACTCACGGTTCATTAGATACAGCCTGGTGACCTTTTGGGTACGGTACGGAACCCTAAAATGAAGACTAAGTTCAAGTAGTATTATACTAGTGGCCCTGTGGGCAGTAGACCTCGCAATCAGGGGGGACTGTGAACCAATTTATAGGTACCTAAGTATTTTAATTTCAATTAAAACGTTTTTTTTGAGGAGTCCAAACTTGGTATGTTTTGGAAATATTTCTTGGATTTTTAGAAAACAGGCAGCCGAAAGGTAAAAGTGTAGTATATTTTTCGAACCGGCTCATGAAGCCCTTTAATTTGATAACGCACACGATAGGCTTCAGAAAAAAAAAACAAAAAAAAAAACAATTCTCATACAAAAAATTGATGACGTCATAACTCCAAGGGAAAAATCGAGAAAAACTCTCAACAAAAAAAAACTTTTAATTCGAGGAACACGTGTGCCAAGTTTTGTGAAGATCGCTATGGCTCCTAGACCGGAACTGACAGACAGACATATATAGACAGACGAAAGCAAAATAGGCCACCTATATTGTCGAAATGGAGCCCTTCGCTCGCTCGGTCAATTCATTCTTGAGTCGAATTTGGCTAGAGTAGGTAGGTTATTGTGGCTAAAGGAGATGGCAAAATGACTGCTCCAGACTTGTACAAAGATGTCAATAGCCAAAAGCATTTAAATATTCATTCATAAATTACTGCGTATTTAGTTAGTTTGTAGAACTTGAAGGAAATCATTAAATAATAAATAGTTTTTCATTAATTCTTTATGATGTCGTGACCTTTGCCTTAGCTAGAAATAAGCACCAGTTTTCAATAACCTGCAACATACGCCATCTAGCGAGAGATTTGGAAAGAGGAGGTTTCCGAAAATATAGAAAACATAACCTCATTTTTTTTTTAAATCAAAACTATAAATTCCCTCACAAAAGCGCCGGGCTGCCGAATCGGCGGCCGGCGCCGGCTGCAGAGGCACCTCTTATACTTTATTGCACAAAACAGAATATACAGACACATAAAAATGGAAAAAACATCTACACTCGCGTAAGCCTTGTCTAGCCCTTTACTTATTTACTTTTACTTAAGGTCCCCCGAGACAATCAAGTCGGCATGCATGACAAATGACTTGACAAGTGTGGACAACGTAGACTTGAGTCTACGCGGTAAACGATCAATATTTGCATCAAGACAGTCTTATGTCAAATTTAGATAAGTACCTATATGTATTTACAAAAGTAGTTAAATACCTAAAAATTAGTTCACTTTGATTTGTATATTATTTATCCTTAGAATAAATGTTTAGGGGAAAATATTTTGGAAATTGCCTAATTTAGGGAAATTTCACGAGAAGTTAGGGGAAATTTAAATTCAGATGGAGGCAACATTGGCGCATGTGCCTGCCTGCTTGCGGTGGATTGAGACAGGTTGTGACAGGTCGACCGACGACGACGGGCTAGCAAGCAAGAAGCGTACAGAAAGCCACAACATAAGTTGTAATAAAATATTCTGACCAGTGACCACTGTCTGTTTTGACCGACAATACTTAAACTGTGTGAGTGTGTGCTCTGGATAATGGAGGAGTTATTATCTGCATGGGGAATTCCCCAAGATGTGATAAGGAATTTCACTGGTAAGTACCTACCTACTCAAAGTAACCGAACGATTATCAAACTATTTGATGTAAATCTAGCCATGGTCACTATTATCTCTTCTGTGCCATGGTATAGATGACGCCAAACATCTTGAGCAAAATGTGACGTGGTGGAGGAAAGTTTGCGCATGTACACTTATACCTAACCTAATCCAGATTATCTTAGAATACCGGCTAACTCTCATCCTTCCGGTCTACACTCAACTGGCCAGAGCACAATGCTAAAACACGAGAAATCTGATATTGGCCCAAGGCCTCCATTTTTATACTTAGTTATGAATCTGAATAGTTTGTTGTATGTTTTCTAATCTGGTCACATAGCGCCCCCTGTCAATGTCATCTGTGTCCATGTAGCACTGTATGTAGGTATTGGAGGTATTGTGATTCTAATCTATTCATGCTGTTGAAGAGTCATGTTCTTGGTTTATGACATTTGTTTCTTCGTTTTAGATAACTGTATTACGCTGGATCAATTAAAAGATGTGCTTGAAGGTGATCTACTGAAGGAATTGTGTCCGCCTATAGGCATACGTATTACAATTAAAACCAAGATCCAAGAGCTTCTGGCTTCAATGGTACTTATGTATTGTTATTATATTTTAATATGCACTTCTATTGCACACCATGCAGACCAACCACTGGTTGGAGTGTAGATAAGGGGGAGCCAACTGACCTCATTTACTGTTTTTTACATAGTGGATTTTATTTTCCAGACTGATACTGTGACAAATAGCACTAATGATGTACTGAACTCAGATATTGATGTGGACAGTATAAATATTGACGAAATATTTGTACCGAAGCCTGGCCTTCCATATTTTGAGTTAAAAACTTTGTTAATGACATCACCATGTGGAAAATCTATTCTAAAACACTATGAGGTCAACAATACACTGAGCAACAAACATAGGAACCAGCTGACAGAAATAATAATACGTCAAATATTTACTTACATCGTAAATAAGTGAGTAAATATTTTTATAATTATAATAAGCTAATACTAGATATTTAATTTGAAGACGCAGTAAGTTTATATGGTAGTGATCCTGCCTATAAAGCTAGCGGTCCCGGTTTCAAATACCAATATGGGCCACTATTGGTGTGATGAGCATGAATGTTTGTTTGAACCCGCTACCTCTGACTCCATAGTCACATAGTGAAAACATGTCACTTTAAACTCCTACCGTGTTACCACAAAAAATATTAAACCTAAACCAAAACCCTAATTACCACAAAAAGTCAACTCCCAGTCAACACTGGTCTAAAGACAAAAAATTATGGGATTTGATGTTTGTTTTAAGGTTAAACTAGGTTTAATATTTTTTAACCCCCGACACAGAAAGAGTCCCTTTACTTGTGCTATAAGACCTTGCTTTGTGCCAAATTTCATGACTGTAGGCCTATGGGAAGTGCCCTATGGTTTTGGGTCCATTGCAAATTACTATGAAAATCCATCAATTTTCGATTCACTTTAAGCATTTTAAGATGGAGGTCATAACCGAAACTGTTTATTGTTGTCATGGCAACCATGCCATACATATACTCCACTTTTCAATATGATGGTGTATTTTGCATCAACCAAGTATGTAGGCTTTCAATCCGTAGGTCGTGAGTTCAAATTTTTGTTAATAAAATAAAATAAAATAAAAGTATGGCGGTACGGTACCCTTCGTGTTCGATTCTGATCCGCACTTTACCGATTTTTTTTCCTTTTAAGGATGGGATGGGAACCCAAAAAAAGAAGAATAAACTGAAATCTCTTATTAGAGATAACGCCTGTTGTATATTTATGTACTTTATGCTATCTGTATACAGGGTGTAACAGAAAGGTCTAGTCATATTTTAGGGGGTTGTTGGGGATATCATTCTGAGCAACTTTCACTAAGAAAACAATTTGATCAGAGCAACTTTAATTTTCACTTCCCTATACAAATCAGCTGACCGCCCGAAGAAAACATATGGAGCAATAAAAATAAAGTTGCTCTGATCAAATCGGTTTCATAGTAAAAGTTGCTCAGAATGGTCTCCCTAACAACCCCCTAAAATATAACTACAACCTTCTGTTACACCCTGTATGTGTCATGTGAGTACATTAAACAAATTACAAGTCAAAAATTAAAAAGTGACAATTTTTTTTTTTTGCAGTCGTATTTCTTATGAAGACTACAATGTTTTGTCAGCGAAAATAATTTCTTTATTTCCCGCTGAAAACATTGGCACCTATTTTGTGCCTTCTATAAAAAAGAGGCACTCAATAAGTGGCAAACCCATATTTGCCAAAGGCAAATTAGTAGATAAGGTCAGAAACGTTCTGTACAAATCGGGAGAACGAAAAAAAAATCAACCCGAAGGGAAGGAAAATACTCCAGTCGATAATAATCTAACATTAGTGCAGAACTTGAAAGGTTTAATTTACATACCTATTACTTTTGTAGAATTTTAGCGTAGTTATCGCTTCGTCTGTCCGCCAGTTCTGTAATTATACATAAATATGTATGTATAGAATTATTTGTGATAGTAGGTAAGTTATTAGAAATGCAGGTAGAGCTCGTCTAAGCTGAAATGACGCGCCCCACTCCTTGGTTTTGTATTTACTTGTCATACAAAACCAAAGAGTGGGGTGCGTCAGTTCAGTTTAGACGAGCTCTAGCAAAGCAACTAATGCCACTTGGCTAGCGCCTCGGGCTGGAGTGAGTAGATTAGAATGTAGTTAAGTATAGTGGATTTTTTTACTTAGCAATAGCGGACATTGACCCGCTTAGAAAATATATGCGATTTGACGTTTGCCGCCGCGGCGTCGTCGTCGGTGGCAGCAAACGTCAAATCGCATACATTTTCTAAGCAAGTCAATGTCCGTAATTGCCAAGCTAAAAAAATCGAGTAAGTGATGTCTCGAAGCACGGAGCTTAAATTTCTTCAACTTTCAACTTTATTACTTTTAAAATTTGCGCGGTCCGGAGCCCTGAGCTCCGAGACGTCACTATAGTGCTTTTTTTAGTCGAGAGGGAGCTTTCCTCTCATAGGCCTTGTTCACATTTCAGTAAGTACAGTAGCGACTTAAGTTGCAGTACAAATATATTTTATGTCGTATGTTCGGGTCAAATCTAGCGAGGTAAATTTGACCCACTTCCCGATTTCCGATTGAGCTGAAATTTTGCATGCAAATGTAAATCTGATGACAATGCAATACTTTTATGACATTGGAGTTGATCTGATGATGGACCAGGAAGTTGGCCATGGGCTGTAACAAAACGATGCAACCCTATCGAGTTTGGGATTGTTGGGATTGTTGGGTTTGTCTTGACAAGTACTTGAAAAGGAAAGGCAGATTGACGCATAGCCCTGTCCCTGTGTCCCTTACTGTTTCTAATGAAATGTGAATACGGCATAGTAGTTTGAATAGTATTGCAATTAGAATATACATATTTCATTGTTTGTATATTTATGAGTACAGTTAAGAATTGTTATAGACACTATTATTTCAGAAATAAATGAAGATAAAATAGCTTGGTTGAAAAACAATATCGAACCCTGGCAGCAAGTCATAGAATATTGGACAGCAACATATGACATACGCAGCGGTACGAATTACGGAACAGTAGCTGATTTCATCAATGAGTGGAGTATTCTCAACGATATCCGAGGAGAGGCATTGGTGAGTTTAATAGCCAATCTTGTATGGAGAAAATTGTCTTTTTTTCCGCGCGGCCATTAACCAAACCTTGTTTTGCTAGTGCAGAATAGTGTAACGAATAAAACTTAGTATGACATGTATATATACCTCTTTACTCAGTCCGGACTGAGTTACAGTATTCACTATTCTGCACTAGAAAAACAAGGTTTGGTTGATGGCCGCGCGGAAAAAAATGGCACCCCTATTACCCATTGTCCTTTAGTGACGTGAATTTTATATCTACAGCCACACTGAATGCCAGCCATGGACTTTTTTGGCTCAGCTAAAGTACGGTAGCCGAGTAGGAAGAATCTCGTACCCTGACCATGCAAGACCCTTAGCTACTTGTCTCTTTTGCTCGCGCAGTAAGTAGGTATTACTGCTGTCCACGGAGCTCGCGTGGGTTAGCCTTTCTAACGCAATGATGGTTCATTATAAAACGTTCCATTTTAAAATCTCATGAATGACTGACCATGGCATAAACATGCGATGACGTTATTTACATTACAAATCAACAGGACAAATATTATTTCATCCACTATCAAGCATACGTATACAAGTTCAAGTGCAAGTTTTAATAGGTTTTATTTAAATCAGCCAAGTGTGAACTGATTTCCAAAAAAATCGTAACTTTTTTATTTTTCAGTTTTTCGAAAAATTAATAATGTATACACATATTTTATATATTTGCTCTCTTACTCCCCTTGTGTAGTAATCTAATATTCCGTCATGCAGCACGAGCGAAAGAGACAAGTAGCTAAGGGTCATTGTACGGGATACTTCCTGCTCGGCGACCGTACTTTAGAGCTAAAATTATCATAACTCCCTGCAATGGACATAGTTTATACATAGCTTTTAATTTCAGATAAATATAGATTTTGACAAGAAATATCCCGGTAAAAATACATCGTTTTTTTTGCAATGGAACACCTTTTTTGATAAAGTCGTAAACCTTAAAGAGGCCTCAATTAAAGACGAAGCAATCAGAAATGAATTGGAGGACCTAAACCAGGAGACTGAATATGGTATGTATGACTTAGAAACCGAATGCCTCAGAAGTAGGGTAATTTTTCTCGAGTGTTTTTATTACATTTATTATTATTATTTACATTACATTACAGTTTATACCTGTTTATTTTTGTGGCACGTTCTGTAGCCTAGACGGCTTGAAGGATTTTAATATAGGAGGTGATGTTAGATTTGTCTAAATTGCAAGAATGCCAATAGGGCGTAGGCTGTATAGTGTTTTATTGTTTATATGATTAATCAATTACCAAAATATGTTTGGTATTTAAATTAAAAGCTGTCCTTATATGTTTCAATATTAAACCATTATGTAATTATTGCTTTACTGTTTTAGACCAAAAGGCGATCAAGCAAGTTATGCTGCTTTGCCGGTTGATACCGCCAAAAGGGAGAGTTCAGTTCAGTTCAGTTCAAAATTTTTATTGACCATAAAATCATACATATTACTTAGTCAACGTCAATATAATATTAATATTTTTGTATACTACCGCCCGTTCGGAAGTTGTGGGCTTAGGGATGGAGCAAAGAAGGGCAAGAAACCTCCCCCGTACCTCTTTTAAAATATCAGAGCCTTAAAAATACAATGTTATGTATTTCTACTTAAGTCTAAGGAAATACACCGAGGAGAGACGTACTGACTCAGTCCATCGCCGCCCCTCTTTGGATTTCTGTGCGCTGAGATGGTAAAGACCATGCAGTTTTGTCATCTAAATATTCTTTTACACTGTAATATGACTTCTTCAATAGGCCGTTTTTGACATAGTTTTTGAACCTCCTTTCTGGTAGGTCCGTTGCTTCATTAGGTATTTTATTATAAAAACTAACACATACTCCCATAAAAGAGTGAGCAACCTTACTGAGTCTGAACGCGGGCATAGCAATCTTATTTCTATTTCTAGTGCCAATACTATGATTATGACCTAAAGTCTTAAATAAACCTATGTTTTTTCTGGTATACATGATATTTTCATAAATGTATTGACAGGTAACAGTAAGTATATTGATATTTTTGAATTTGTCCCTTAGTGATTGCCTAGCATCTAGTTGATAGATAGCCCGAATGGCCCTTTTTTGTAAGACAAATATTGTGTTTATATCTGCCGCTCTCCCCCAAAGAAGTATTCCGTAAGACATAATACTATGGAAATAACTAAAGTAAACCAATCTGGCAGTTCCTACATCTGTGATGTGTCTGATTTGCCTGACCGCATAAGCAGCTGAGCTAAGTCTTCGTGAGAGACTAGTTACATGAGGACCCCATTGAAGTTTCGAGTCTATAGTGATTCCAAGGAAAATTGTTTCTTCAACGAGGTCTAGTCTTTCCGTTCCTATGCTTACACTCGTGTCCACCTG
Source organism: Argyresthia albistria (assembly GCA_963457715.1). Lineage (NCBI taxonomy): Eukaryota > Metazoa > Arthropoda > Insecta > Lepidoptera > Argyresthiidae > Argyresthia > Argyresthia albistria. The sequence continues at coordinate 81,044 of CAUOQF010000005.1, forward strand.
CCGCACATTCGGTAAACAGAATTTGATACATTTTGTCTTCTTCGAGTTTAATAAAAGGTTGTTTACATTAAACCAACTTAACACATGAGAGAGCGTACTATTTGCATCGTCTAGAATTTCTTGTTGTCTTTTTACCTTAAAGATAATGGATGTGTCATCAGCAAATAGTACAATCTGAGTCATTTTCTCCACCATATACGGCAGGTCATTCACGTAAACTAAGAAAAGGAACGGACCCAGAATAGAGCCTTGGGGGACACCAATATTCATATGCGTTCCGGTAGACTTATTTCTATTTATATCTACTTTTAGTACTCTGTCTCCAAGATATGATTCCATTAATTTTAAAGCATTGTCTTTAATACCATAGTGTTGCAGTTTGAGCAGAAGGGTTTGATGATCCACACAGTCAAAGGCCTTGGAAAGATCACAGAATACACCAACAGCATCCTGTGATCCCTCCCACGCACTATAGATGTGTTGTACTAGTGCTACTCCGGCGTCAGTTGTTGATCTGCCTTTAGTGAAACCAAATTGTTTTTTGTGGAGTAGCCCTGATGCGTTAAAGTGAGATTGTAGTTGATTTAGTATCACCTTTTCAAACACTTTGCTCAACACTGGCAAAACAGATACAGGTCTGAAGTTCGCAGGGTCTTCCTGGCTACCGGATTAAATAGAAGAATAAAATTTTCTACAGTTGAATGCATGGAGGGTATAGTTGTGAAGATTGATGTAAGTGAAATAAAAAGATACCACCTTATGGACAGACAGACGGACTGCGTAGGTTTAGAAAAATGTAGGGTGCCCATCGGGGTACGGAATGCTATAAAACAATATTGTAAAGATAAAAGAGATGTTAATAATAAAAATATTTTCAGAATCCTGGAGATATACAGAAGACTGTTGAAGAGGTTGCGAAAAAAGCGAGAACTAATAATACTACAGTCCAGCCTTATATCGTGGCCTGTGAAACAAAAACAGCTGCAGCATATTATTTGGTGATTGACAAGATTCACTATGATTTCACATCAGCAACCAAAGCACTAGATACTCTATTTAAATGTTATCACACGCTGCATGCCTCATACCCCAAGGCTTCTGATCATATATATTTGATAATCCAAAGAGGTGTATATGGCATAGAAACTAAATATGACAATGTGGTACCGTATATAGCAGATATATTAGCTTTCAACTGAATATCGGAAATATCATGCAACATTTATTTTCATAATCAAAATATGGAGTGCCAAATATGTAATGTCAGTATAAGCGATATAGATTCATACTTTACCCATTTACGTTATTATCATAACGTTACTGATTACTTCAGATGTCCATATGAAAACTGTACCAGAACTTATCAGTTAAAAAAATCTATGAAAAAGCATTATATTAGTTGTCATAACATCAGTAAGCTCGTTATTCAAACACTCTCGCATAATGTATATCTCAAAAATGCATGTCAAAATACAGAGTTAGTATGTGACTTTCCAATCCAAACAAATGGTCCATGTAATGATAAGAATACCGTGGTATCTAACATCAAACAAGACAATGAACCATCATTGAACTATTTTAAACTTGAATTAAATGATGCTATGCTAGGGTTCGTTTCACAATTGTACAATATGTCAAGTTTGCCAAGAAGTGCCATTCAGACTTTTATAGAGTATATATATTTGACGTCGACTTTACCATGAAGAAAATAATTATTAAAGAATTAAAGATATTAACTATTATAATCGTTACCGTTCTAAAAGGATTAATTATAAATAGTTCAGTAGGTATATTTGTTGCAACTTGCATAGGTAGCTATTAATTTAATTATATACGTGTAAATAAATTAACGCAAAATGAGAAATCACTTTGTAGGAACATCATTCTGAGCAACTTTCATTGTGAAAACGATTTGATCAGACCAACTTTATTTTTCACTTTCCAGTACATTTTGGCCTGAGTGGCTGATTTGTATGGAGAAGTGAAAAATAAAGTTGCTCTGATCAAATCGGTTTCATAATTAATGTTGCTCAGAATGATGTCCATAACAAAGTAGTTTCTCATTTTGCGTTAATTTATTTACACGTAGTTATCAATTGTTATAGTTAAGTACTTTCCTATTTTTGCTATGTGCCACAATATAACATGACATTATTTGTACAACATTAATGTTGGGCCAAAAGTAAAAGTGTTGACCAGAAGAAAAAGTTTAATACTCAGATAGAACACACAAATCCTATTGTTATTTACTGTGACACTTAACCTGTGCGCTCCATGGGTATGTTTTTATTGGCTATAGAAATTCGATAAAAAGCCTATGCTTAATTTTTTTTCGCGCGGCCAATAACCAAACCTTGTTTTTCTAGTGCAGAATAGTGTAACGAATAGGACTTAGTATGATATGTAGACCTCTTCACTCAGTCCGAGTCCGTCTATCCGAGCTACAAACTTCGACCTCCTCTAACTCAGTCCGGACTGAGTAAAGAGGTATACATCTCATACTAAGTTTTATTTGTTACACTATTCTGCACTAGCAAAACAAGGTTTGGTTAAAAGCCGGGCAAAAAAAGGTTTTTTTTTCATACAAGAATACGCATTGGCTTTTATCTCACCAATGCCTCTTCTCGGATATCATTGATGAAATCAGCTACTGTTCTGTAATTCGTACCGCTGCGTATGTCATAATTATGTTGCTGTCCAATATTCTGTGACTTGCTGCCATGGTTCTATATTGTTTTTCATTTTTCAGGCTAATTTATCATCATTTATATCTGATATAATAGTGTTTATAACAATTCTTCACTGTACTTATAAATATACAAACAATTAAATATGTTCTCATGTACCATGTAGCGCACAGGTTAAGTGTCATAGTAAAAAATATAGGCTTTGTGTGTTCCGAATATTAAACTTTTTTTCCTGGCCGGCACTTACCTTTGGCCCAAAAATGTATGAAACGTGAATGATATCCTTTAGTGAATCGGCCGAAGTAGCACTCTGCACACTATGGCACGCTGCCAAAAATGTTTTGTTTGGATTCCTTTATTTTTTGTACTACTACTACTTTAATAGCTTGTGGTTTTCTGTCATTTTGTATAATCAAACTTTAATAGCTTGTGGTTTTCTGTCATTTTGTATAATCAAAGGTTGGGTTTTTACAAAATAAATGACGGCATCAATATTTTACTAGTTCTTTTTCTTTGTTCGACATTTACCCGGTCAAAAGAGATTGTATTTTCTTGTATTGTCGGTCATTGATATGTAACAGTAATAGATGTAACTGAAAATATTATTTAAGAGTTAGGTACTTCAAGGGTTATATGAAATAAATAATGTACAGATTACTTGATGTCGATAACTTGTCTATAACATAATCACTGTGGAACTGACACAAACAAATAGGTTTTTGGGCGGTGAGTGCCCTCTTGGAGTTTAGCTTTTTTCATGTAACCCTTAATAATTTTGAGTTGGCTGTTGATAATTTTATTTTCTATTTATGCAATGGTCTTTTTCAGGCCAGATTTAGTGCTCCATACAGTCTACAGGAGCCAGGGACTGTACCATGACCTCTTAAATCTCTCTGTTTCCGTTGAGAGAATAGGACGAGAATATATACTTGCTTAAGTGCATCCTTCTCTCAACAGAAACTGAATGGATTTAAGAGGGCGTGGTTTAGGCCCAGAAATCTGGCCTCAATTAGGCAATTACATGCTTAATTAAAGAAAATAATTGTTTTCAATTGAAGAAATTATATTTTCAGTTTAATCTAATACTTGTTTTAAAGTAAAACGCACACTTTATTACATTGAGAATAGTTTGTTTTGCATTGAGCATTTGATACCATTCAATCAAGAAATAACGTAATTAATTTGAAACTCGAGGATTGTTCACTCGAGTAATTATATTCTCAAAGCAGAAAAATACAATCTCTTAGTTTGAAATACATCATTACTCAAATTAAGATTACGTTGCTTTAATTAAGAAAACATATGTTTTCAATACAAGAAAGTATATTTTCAGTTTAACATAATACATGTTTCAAAGTAAAACGCACCATCTCTTACAATAAGAATACTTTGTTTTTGATCGAGCATTTTATACCATTCAATCAAGAAAATTAAGACTTATGGATCTTTCTCTTAAGTAATTTTATTCTCAAAGCAAAAAAAAAGTCTCTTAGTTTAAAATACGTCATGCATGATTCAAATTAAGACGACGTTGCTTTACTTAAGAAAACATATGTTTTCAATACAAGAAAGTATATTTTCAGTTTAACGTACTACATGTTTCAAAGTAAAACGCACCATCTCTTACAATAGGAATAGTTTGTTTTGGATCGAGCATTTGATACCATTCAATCAAGAAAAAACTTGATTAAATGAAGACGTAAGGATCTTTCACGTAAGTAATTTTATTCTCAAAGCAAAAAAAAACATCTCTTAGTTTAAATAAGTCATGATTCAAATTAAGACGACGAAATTATTGAAATGAAACTTAGTTTATATTAAATGAAGTCAATATTTATTAGTACAAGAAGTTAAGTTAAATCAATAATTACTTCAATTAAGAATTAATTATGCTTCTATCAATAAAATTACATGCTTCTTATAAAACAAAGTTTTGTTGAATGGAAACAGAATTATCGTCATTACAATAAAAAGACTCTCATAGAAAAAAAATATGTTTTAATTTAAAAATGGGATTGATTTAAATTGAAAACAGATATTTTTACAACAAAAAGTTTAATTCTAAAAACAAGAATATATTCTAATCCAAATAAGAATATGAAATACTTTGAATGAAATTATATTTTCTTAAATGGAAACAGACTGATAGTTATAGCAAGAAAATGAAGACTTAAAACTAAAAACTTTTTTCTTTCCTCAAGGATGGATTGTTTCAACAAAATATTTTTTTTATTTGATGAAAGCATTGTAATTCTTGCAACAAGAAATTTTATTCTCATACCAAAAAAAATATACATTAAGTTAAAATAAGCTTTATTAGATGACAAGTATAAGTTTTCTTATTCCAAGAATATTATATGCTTCTAGGCTGAGGTAATTTCATGCTTCAATTAAGATATCATTTTTATTTTATAAGAAGAATTCAGATATTCTTGGGATGACAAGAAACTATAATTTATTGAATGAACTCACATTTTCAGATTGAAACAGTAAATTTGAAACAAAAATATGCTAAAACCAAGCATACACTGTTTAGGCCATATATAAATCAATATTATTCTTGACCAATAGAATTATTCTTAACATGAGAATAGTTTTTTTTCCGTGCGTATGTCCGGTTGTTCTCCTCTACAGGTCGCATTTATGAACCGATTCTCGTGAAATTTTGTGAGCAGGTTGGAAAAATAAATAGAATTTTTTACTCGAGCCAGTTTTTAGATTTTTTTCAAAATGGCGGAGATATGGGGTTTTAAAATGTAAAAAAATCGCTACAACCCAAACGGCTCGATGGATATTAACAAATGAGGTGTCGTTGGATTCGTAAAGACCATGAGAGTGAAACAGATTATATAATTTTAGTAAAAAGTCAATATGGTTGTATTAAAGATCGCGAAATGTAGTTTACAAAGTTATTGGTGCGGCTACTTTCATACTGCATGTACGTAACCAGGTACATTCTTAAGTTTGTATGTGTTTTTGAAAGAAAATTATTTGGGTTATTTTTTTTATGTGTGTTAGCAGTTCAGCTTTCCCACCGACATAATCGCGAGGTCTACAGCTCACAGAGCCACTAGTTAAGCAATTTGTTTAAAACTGTACAAATTATTTTTAAAAAATATATCGTTTTCTGAAGATATAGGTTATACTTTGCATTATTAAAACTGAATTATTTAAATACTGAGGGTAGGTAAAAACAAGATATAATAAAATACCTCAATTAAATCATTGTCAACTTCTGCAATGTCCAGGCAAATGTTGTGCAAGACTGTTGTTGCTTTAAGTTCATTTCCTACGATATGGAGTAGTTTTTCAAACGTACTTCTCGTCATTCGAAAATGAGGAAGAAACTGCGTCGCAGGAAGATTATGCACCACATCTTCCACATATCTTTTTACTCTAATTACAGCGTCGCCCCGCCGTCGTCGAGCGCTTGTTCTCGACAGAAGAACAAGAATGTTTTCTTCATCGCTGTTGGTGTCCTCCAATTCCATTCGGATAATATTAAATGCATTGAGAACACTTAAAACAAACAATTGTCTCTCATCAGCATTCATTGTTTATATCACTTTCACACAGGCGACTCAATTATCCTTATATATGTTTGAACTAAGTCAGAAATCACTACACACTTTATAGTTGACAATTTATAATCACAGAGAAAGTAATCACTACGCTTTTTATAATAATAACTTTGCTGAAAGAAACAAACCAAAACAAAACAAAGGATTTCGTGTGGATCTGACAGATGACATTTGATTTTGACAGATAGTCGCACCCCGGCCGTTCAGTTACAACAACTGTCATCGGGCGACTATCGCCCGACGACAATCACACTCAGTGCGATGTTTCTGAACGTACCCCCGTATTTTTACTTGTGTTGCCAAGTTGAAAATTAAAAAAGGTTTTACGAGTGCAACTATTATTGATATTGACGCCGAGTAGACATAGAGGTAAACTTCACTCCTTTTCATTCAAGACAATCGAAAATAGTCGCGCTCCACACAAACCTTCGCGCGCGCGAAAAAATTGGTACTCGGGTGCAGTCGGACACGATGGTATATTGTAAATTTGGTACTCGGGTCGAGTCGGACGTTTCAGTGGCTATAGAGATCAACAATTACACAGCACAAAATCTTATGATCAGGTCAACAAAAATAGTTAGGAAGTACCTACCTATTATTAAATCTAACTTAAAAAAAAAAAACATATTCATCCTTATAAAATCTTTCTAAAATAGGCTACTCAGGCAGTACTTAACTTCTATAGAGATCAACAATTACACAGCACAAAATCTTATGATCAGGTCAACAAAAATAGGTAGGAGGTACCAACCTATTATTAAATCTAACTTAAAAAGCATATTTGCGCCTTATAAAATCTTTCTAAAATAGGCTACTCAGGCAGTACCTAACTTCTATAGAGATCAACAATTACACAGCACAAAATCTTATGATCAGGTCAACAAAAATAGGTGGGAAGTGGGAAGGAAACCTATTATAAAATCTTACTTAAAAAAAAGTTTGCTCCTTATAAAATCAAAATTAAATTGAAGTTCTCCCCTTCTCGTAGGTGTTGGTTCGGGAAGTGAGAGCACAATGTCATTATCTAGAACTAGTGAGATGTCTTCAGGCTCTTGCCACACAAAAAGTCCTGTTGCCAAGTTTTTTTTCCTTAAAAATTTTACGACATAGGAGTGTGCTTGTTCGTCTCTCTGAATTGTCGTTATTTGGCCAATGAAATGTGTTGGTTTCTTTTTGCCCTCGAACTCAACTACAATCCACGCACCTATAGTTTTCTTAGTTGCTCCTTGGATAGTCCCCTTTTGGTTTACATCTATCTTTTCTTTGTCCTTCTCGTTGGTTTGGTGGTGAATATCTTCATTGGTATCTTTGTCAGCGCCTTCTGTATTTTCTGTTTCAGTTTGCTCCTCGGATACTTGTTGGCGAGTAGTTACGGGCATATTTATGTTAATTTGAGGGTATTGGTAAAATCCTTTGTTGATTTGAAAGTGTGGACAAACTCTGTCAAGATTGCATTCCACGCAGGTAAGCTCTCTCAAGTATACGCATTGAGGGTTATCAGACGTCCACGTCACCTGGTGGATTTTTTTGGTATGTGGTATCGCCTTCAGTTGTTTTGGTAGATAAGCCTCTGCTGCTGTTATATCAGATTCTGACACGGTAATTAAAATAACTTTCGTCCTGACGACCATTTTGGTGACAAATGTCTTAAAATCCGGGATGTCTTCTCCTTGTGCCACAAGGGCATCGGCTGTTCGTTTGATGGTTGCGCCGATTCCATCCGCGGGACCTTTACCGTGTCCTGGTGCTGAAAAATTCCAGGTCGCACATTTGAGCTCAAGGTCCTTTGTCAGAAGTTGGGAAAACAGATAAAAGTTTGACTTGTTTTTATATTGAGCTGATGGCCCATCGCTCAAAATGTGTAGTTTTGTTATTTTTATGTCATGGTCGCGAATTACTTCTCGTAAAGATTTCTTTAGATGGGCGTATACTGCTGCAGCATCGTGACGTAAACAATCTGATACTGAGCAAAAAGAAAATGGGATGACTCCAAGATCTTCATGTCTGTAGTACAGCACACATGTGTGCAAGCAAATTTGCTGCCCTGAAGCCCCGAAGTGTACTGACTGAACCTCGTTGGAATATTTGCACTGGTAATTTTCCGAAAAGTCTATGTGCAGTAATACTTCTCCGTCTGCTAGTCTGGTTTTTATTTGGTTTACAGCTTTATATTGCTTCGATATAGTAAGAACGTGTTCCAGAAACTTCGGCAACAATTCAACAAACTTCTCAATCAGCTCTTTCTTGGCACACTCAACTGGTCCTTTAACAATACGATTAATATCTCTCTCTTTACCTTTAATCATACGTTTTTCAGTTACCTTAATCCACTGACTGTAGGTAATTTTTTCGGAGTTTTCAAATGTTGTAAATTCTGTAGTTTTGTTGAAGCATTTGTTGCATTTCCTGGTCATGCATTTATAGTTGTTTCGATTGCAAGTTATTGAATCGACAACTTCTTGTACAGACTTTTCTTTAATTAAATCTAGCTGATACATTCTGCCAACCATCATGATCACGTTTTCATGAAAAGTGCAGGCGCAAGTATCTCTGCTTGTGACTTTTGGTGTGATTATCCAGAACGGACGGAACCTTGTAAATGTTGTGTAGCTAATTTTTTTGCCGGTCTCTGAGTTAAATTTCTTGTGCAGGTTTTCCAGAGAGTCACACAGATAGCGCTTCTGTGTTTTTTTTCCTAGTCGAGTAATGGTGTTGTTGCGTATTGAGAGACAAGTGAAAGGCAGGGCTGCTCGATTCGCACTGTTCGTTTATTCTAACGTCGCATGTGGTGTCGCAGCACCCACCATCCGTCTCACATACATATACTACAATCCCTCCACCTATATTTTAAGCTAACTTAACCTAAAGGAACGGTTTGTAATCTACCCGTGGAATATTACGTAGGAGCATAGATGAAGGACCGCTGCGAGAGGTGGTTTGATTGTGAGTCGGAGAGGTAGCGTCCGGCGCCTGGCTCGGGCGGCTCGGCCCCGCGGTCGGTGAGTCACGGTGCTCGGCCGTCGGTGGTGGCGGCGCAGGCTCGCGCGCGCCCACGGTCTCGCCTTTTTTCCTGGACACAGCTTGCTATTTTCATCTTTTTCAAGAAAGCGTTGGACCTCCATTTTTTTGTTGTAGAGTCGCAGTTGTCTTGGTGTTATTCTTGTAGCATGGCGACTTCTAACTATCTCACCACATTTCTGTCTATAGACTCTCTGGGTTAGTGCGTGGATTTTTTTCTTCAAATTTTCTATTTTGGACTTCTGTTGTTCGATGATCTTGTTTTTAAGAGTTCTACCGCGTTTGGCCCTTTTTAATCCAGATGTTTTTTGTCTGCTGTCTATTGAGGACGCCGACATTGGTGATGGAGCATTAGTGTTTAAATTCACCTCTGAAGGTGAATTTGAACACGATGAACTGGGTGAACTGGGTATGATTAGCCATTCTGGAATAATGGAAGGGGATGCTGCTTCTTGACGAGAAGGATCTTGATCAACATCTGTGGAATCGGGTGAGTCTTCTCGAAGTCGGCGCAAAAGCATTTCTTTTTCTTTTTTATTCTTCCTATATTTCTTGCTGCTTTCACACCACTTTTTGCGTTGATTACGTTGACCCCTTTCTGTCATTTCTGTTATGTTTAAATCTTTTTTCATATCCTTCCTTCTCTGACGACGAAGTTTCTCTTTTGCCTTGTGTTCCGCACTTTTAACTGGATTAGCTTGAATTCGGTCGCGTCGTCGTTTTTCAGCTTCCCTTTTTCGTTTTCTAATTTCTTCTACAGTACGGACTCCTTTTTTTCGTGGCATCTGATGAAATAATAATACTAGTTTCAAAAAAGAACTGAAAAAAACTGTCAAGACGAATTGAATGAGCGACGAAACTAAATAGGGTTGCGTCGTTTGGTAACAGAGTTCCCTTGGCTACCTTCCGGCTCCATCATCAGACCCTGGACCTCATGTAAGGCCAAATTACTTGTCAAGAAGAATCAAATGGACCCAAACGCGATAGGGTAGCATGTCGTTTGGTAACTGAGTTCCCTTGGCCACCTTCCGTCTCCATTATCAGATCCGCTTCATGTTAGAAACTATTGCATTGTCATCCAACTTACATTCGTATGCAAAATTTCAGCTCTAGCGGAAAAAGTGGGTCAAAAGAGCGTTCAAAGATTCCATTACAAACACATACATACAAATAGAAGCTAATCAAAGCGTGTTAAAATACCGAAATAAACAACTATTTCATCGACGTGGCCTTTTAATCAAACACGTGGTTAGAAAATTATCAAAAATCCACGTGAATGACGGCTTTATCAGACCACGTCTTTGATTCTTTCGGAACGTGGCTATCAAAATATAACCTTAAAATTACTCTAGCACCATGTTGTTTCATTGGCAGTATTTTCAAACAGAAACCTTTACAAATTATGAAAATCGGGAAAATAGCAAGACAAACTAACAAATTATGACAGCCACGTTTAATACACGTTATGATTTTCGTTTCCCAGAATTAAACATTAAAAACTGTTTACCTTTGACTATGATGTGAATGCGCCGGAACCGCTCCGCAAGGCAAATGGCCGATGTTTGTTTTGTTTTTCGCCGGTGTTGCCACTGCTGTCATTTCAGAAGTTACCAAATCAGCGATACAAATGTTTGTGTCCACGTCGATGACGAAAAATATTATCACAAGATTGGCGACGATGATACATCGCGACACACCTCGGACACTCCATAGAACGCTCGTAAAATATGCACCTATTACTACTACATGACTAAATGATGTTTGTATACGTGCAAATGTGTGCGTAAATATTGCTAGGGCTGGTAGCGCGGCAAATGCAGCGATTTGCGTCGGGTGAACCGAAAGACGACGGCGCGACCCGAACACAAGCGTTTGCATTATTATGAAGTGACTTTGTAGGGGCGCTGCCGTTTAAACAGGTACCTAGTCGGGTTCTCATTGAAATCCTAAAAAATGTTAATGTTCACTTTGATCCTTCATACATTAGGTTACAAAAATGGAGTAGGTAGGTATCGAATAACTGTCTAAAAGTGGGCACAGTGCCTTTGCCACCTCTTATGGGAAAAGGCGTGAAGCTATGTTATGTTGTTGTTACCTACTATTACTTATTCTGAAGTAGGTAAGAGACACTTGGCGTGAACTGTAGGTAGGTACCTACCTATGTAAAAACATCGTTAGGATTGTACAATATTCGAATTTTATGTTAAGTAGGTACCTAGTCTCTGAGAGATTCAAAACAACCAAACCATTACAGGACAGGGTTCGAGCGAGACCCGGCCGAAGCTCGCTGTATGTGGACCCAGCTAATGGCGGCGCGCCGCGCCGATGTGACAAAGTTAGTGCGTGCGTACTTGGGTCAATCAACTTTTCTGTCAACGCACGCACTCTCTCTGAAAGTTCTTCGAGGACTAGCATCTCAACGGCACTATCAAAGGACACCATACCGCGCCATGCGAGCAAAAAAAAACACAAACGAAGATCTTCGAGAACGTAATCAAGTTCCCCGTAGTGCCTGCTACTAGCAGGCTGCTAGCTTAGATACTATTGTTATATTCGTCAAATGTGTAAATTTAACCATTTAGCGTATTTTAATAATAAATGGTCGGGGACAGCAAAGTGTGGGTAAAATAGTTGATTGACCCACCTACTACCTACTTATCAACTCGAAGTGCTTCGTTCGCGTTTTTTTGAATCGCACCAACAAAGAATAGCACGAAATGAATACCTATCTAATAAATGTACTTAATTGATAAATATGTATTACGGAAGGTTTAGTACTAGGTACCTATCTTAGAAAATAAAATATGAAAGAGAACCTTTAGAGAACCTCTCCTTTTTTGAAGTCGGTTAAAAATAAAATATTACGACAATTTTGACTTATTTATTATTAATTATCGTAGTCAGTAGCTAGTAAGTACTACAAACATATAACTCTGTCTCTGTCTCGCACAAAGTCTGTCCTTGTGAGAGAGCGAGACACACACAGCAAACGCTGACCAAGTTACATTCCGGGAGTTAAGGTATTAGAATTTTTATTTCTTAAAAGAACAACAATAGAGTTGCTGTTGCTTACCTTCTTTCATCAGTCGGGAACCGAAAGAATCTTCTGTCTTTGCTGTTTCTAGTTGACGACAGACACACAAATAATGCACAAAACTTCACCATATTATATTACCGGTTATTATTCACCGTATACGCGCGGTCACTCGTCAGGCGTTCAGCCGCGTCTATTGATATTTCAACCAGTCCCTAGACGCCAGGGGTGGGGTGCGGTATCTGAATCAGCGCGGGGAAGGGAGTGGCCGTTCTGTACGGAGTACTATTATCTCTTCTGTGATCGCGATTAAGTAAGGTTTTATGAACGCCAATAAATATTTCCGTTAGCACCACTTATAGCAATTGTAGGTATCACATCAGACCAAGCCAATTGGCAGGTAAAAATTAATGAAGTGCAAATAATGGCGAAAAATTGAATTATCACGGACCACGTCGATGATATTTCGGTTTTCAATGATGATTACATTGTATTTAAATAAATATTTAGAGGCATGAAATGTGATTACCGGACCTATGTTGGTGTCGATCTACCTATAAAACCAGTTTTCATAATGATATTCTGACTAGAAATGTCTGTTTTCAGTTGTCACGCTCGAAAATTGTTTCGTGAAAATGGCCCATATATATTTACAAAAATCATCAAACTACCTCTTTCAAAAAGAGTCATACAGCTTACATAAATATAGTAATTTATTGAAGCCCTTTATGGTAGTAACAACAGATGGATTTATTTTAGATGTCTTTGGGCCTTATGCTGCTGTAACTACCGATGCAGATATCATGAAACAGCTTTTTTCTCCAAGTGGTGCTCTTAGAAGTTATTTTCACGAAAATGATATCTTTTTGCTGGACAGAGGATTTCGAGATGCTATTGGATTACTTACCTCATTGGGTTTCTCAGTGCATAAGCCAGAGACTAGATGAAGGGGAATTACAATTGTCAACCATCAAAGCGAACAAATCTCGATTTGTAACCTTGTGTAGATGGGTAGTTGAAGTTGTAAATGGCCGGTTCAAGCGTGATTTTAAAATGTTCAGGAATAAATATTTTAATATTGCATGCCAAAACTTAATGAGTGATTTTAGAATTTGTGCAACGGGATTTCCATCCGCTTATAACTGACCGTTCTGATGCTCAAGCAATCTTAGAAAGAGCGATACAGAGATTGAATTTGCCTAATTATTTAGGTGACTATGTGCTTGAGCATCATTTAAATAGACGCCGAGCCAATTTTCTAAGAATAAATGACGCCCAATTACCACATTTAAATGTGTTCCCTGTAATGACTATATCAGACTTAATTTTATTAAGTCTTGGAACTTACCAAATAAAGCAGGCCAGGTCATACTATGGAGAACACATTCGTGCAAATGGTACCTTTGCTGTTGACATAAGTGAAAGTTTTGACATCTTAAATGTCCCTGGAATAATGTCATCACATGAGACAGTATTACTTAGAGGCAGGATCAGATCAAGGCACCAAAGCAATAAAATATATTACACTTATATCTTGCTGAAAAATGAATCTAAGGTACGTCAGGCAAATAAGGCCCACGTTTATTAGAAAATATATAAATTGAAGGAATAAAAGGTTATTCAGAAAAAAGCATGAAATATATATTAATCATTTATTAAAGTATGCTCATCAACGACAAAAATCACAAAAAAACAAAAACTTTGACATTAACAATAGTTTTTTAAAACCCTTAATGTGGGCCTTATTAGACCGTATAATTATATTAAAGCCCACTTCTTAAATGGACATTACAAGAAAAATAACAGTATTTGAAAGTTGACACTTTAACACCGTTTATAAAATGTCTTTTTTTATCTTAAACCGAAGAGATAATATTATTATCGTTATTTTAACTGTCCATGGGCCTTTTTAAAATTAAGGTAACTTATATCGCCTATATAACTATAACTAAAGAAGATAAACAAGAAAAAAATATTATCTCGGGCAAAGCTCCAACAACATATAATATGAACGAAAAAGTGGTCAAATCATCAACATTAATTTTTCTTACCAAAATGTCTATGGGCCTTATTGCACATAATATGGTTACCGACACTATGTATCAACAACAATAAAATAAGCATTTCTTAAAACGTATATTAGGAACATAACCGCAAATCAGCCTTTATTGAGATCTAGGTACATAATTAACGTACTTGTATTAACTTTAAATATAAATAGGCAACTAAATACAATCTGGGCAAATGAAAACTTCGTCATCCTCTTTGGTTAATCCCACGCATTCTTCATGATACCAATTGACACATTTTTGGCATCTTCTCATATCTTCTTTGCTTTCCAATTGGCAGCCATGGCAAAACCATTTGTCGTTCGTATCTGTATTGTTTTTATTCTTTTCATTATTTCGTCTTTTCTTTTTCTTTCTAGGTTCGGATTTTTTCTTCATCTGCTCTGTCTCCTTTTTAGTGTTAAATTTTTGTGTTTTCTTCTTCACTTTTTCTTGATTTTTGTATTTCCTTGAATTGTTTTCTTTTTCAGCCTTCCTATTTATATTCTCTTTCCGTTTTTCAAACAAGTGTAGGGACACAGTATTGTCGAGTCAACATTTGTAACCGAGGTAGCCGCCTGCGCGCGAGCCACTGATGAACTCAGTCGTTCCCCACCCGCCTTTCAGCGGAGTCGTTTGTAAATTAGGGTTATACCGAACACGCTAAATTAATTGTAAACCTGATATAATAAACAGATTCATAAAGTGAACTATAATTCGGACTTCTTAATTAACCACACGTCACACCAAATTGGTGACCCCTGTGAACATTTCCAGTGAAGAATTCGGTGAACTTTGGAGCTAGTGCGCAGTTAGTGTCAGCGTAGCATCGGGAACGACTCCCCGCGCGTACCTACTATCCTGAGGCGCGCGGGTTACAAGCATGGCGAGCAACGGGCTCGGCGACGGACAGGTGCAGGCAGCGGCTGCAGGCCCCCCGCCTGTTCACGAGGAAGTCGAGAGGATACAAGTTGCAGGTCAGTTAGCAGATCAGGCGAATGACCTTGCCGCTATCAGCCTCTCAGCTAAGATTCCAGAATTTTGGTCTGATATGCCACGTATGTGGTTCGCCCAGTTTGAATCAATTATGGCTCCGCAAAGACAAGGAGATCGAGAGAAATACAATTTGGTAGTAGCGAAATTATCGCGGGACGCTATTCAGCAAGTTAGCGATTTGATTCTCACCCCGCCTGAGAGAGATTTATATGCCGCAGTTAAAGCCAGATTGTTGCTAGTTTACGTAGAGAGTGCCGAGAAACAGTTCCACAAACTAGTTAGTGATATGCAGCTCGGGACACAGAAACCCTCTCAACTGCTCCGGAGGATGGCAGAATTGGCAAGAAACGCACGGGTGGCCGACGAGACGTTAAAGAATTTATGGATTTCAAGATTACCGGCATCCGTTCGCGCGGTACTCACCGTTACCCAGGGTGAACCGGTGGAAAAGTTGTCCCTCATGGCTGACAAAATCGTAGAAAGACTCCGGATTAGTGACGTACAGGAGCTGGCAGCATCGTCCACGTCTACGCCTACATCACAGGAACTGGTTATGTCGCAGTTGGTAAACCAGGTTATGGCCATGTCTATGGAACTACGAGACATGAAGGAGAGAGTACGAGGGCGTAGCAGAGAACGGGACCAGGGAAGGAATTTCAATAACGGAAATCGCAATAGAAACCGCTCAGGATCGCAAAAGCCGCGCATCGGATCCGACGATCCGAATTGGTTGTGTATGTACCACTACAAGTATCGTTCGCGCGCAAGAAAATGTGAGAAACCCTGTAATTGGAAGCAGTCATCACCACAGAATTCGGGAAACTAGATGCGGCGCAGTCTGTTTCGGTGGAAGATTGTGTACCTGCCGAAAATCATCGACTTAGTGTAACCGACCGGAAAAGCGGATTGAGTTTTCTAATTGACTCAGGAGCTAATGTCTCAGTTATTCCGTTAGGTTTTGTGAAAAGTGAGCAACGTCAAGAGTGCGAGTATAAACTGTACGCAGCGAACAATAGTGAAATAAAAACCTACGGAGTGGTTACGCTAGAGCTAGACTTAGGATTAAGGCGCGCATTCCGTTGGACATTTATCGTGTGTGATGTGAAACAGCCGATATTGGGCGCAGATTTTTTAAAGACTTATAAGTTAGTACCTAATTTACATAGTGGAAAATTGATAGATTTAGTCACTGACGTACGAGCAGATGGAAGTATTGTATTGTACGATAACCTTTCAATTAGTAGCATAGGGAGTGCACACCCATACCGCGAATTATTGGAAGAGTTTCCGTCAATATCTAAACCGATTTCATTTAGAGAAACCCCATCTCATTCCGTGTACCACTATATTGAGACTACGGGACCGCCCGTACACGCGAAAGCTAGACCCTTACCGCCCGAACGCTATGAAAAGGTTCGCGAAGAGTTTAGGCTAATGCAGGAAGTAGGTATTTGCAGGCCTTCAAAGAGTGCGTGGGCCAGCCCTCTACACATCGTGCCAAAGAAAGACGGTCAACTACGACCGTGCGGGGATTACCGGCAGCTGAACGCGGCAACGAAGCCCGACAGGTATCCAGTGCCGAGATTACAAGACTTCACCTATGGATTGACAGGTAAGAAGTATTTTTCTAGAGTTGACATAAATAGAGCCTACCATTATATTTCGGTCGCACCAGATGATGTCCCCAAAACGGCGATAATTACCCCTTTTGGATTGTTTGAATTCACGCGCATGACGTTTGGTTTGCGGAACGCAGCGCAAACGTTTCAGAGATTTATGAATAACACCGTGTTACAGGGTATAGAAACAGATGAGAGTTCTTGTCTATCATGTTATATTGATGACGTCATAATTGCATCAGAAACTGAGGAAAAGCACAAGGCACACTTACGCAAGCTTTTTCAGAGACTCAGTGATAATGGCATGACTATTAATTTGAATAAAAGTGTTTTTGGACAAGCAAGCATCGAGTTCTTATGTTACGAGGTATCGACAGACGGCATACGACCCCTTAAAGATAAGGTGCAAGCGATCGTAGAGTATCGAAAGCCAGAGACAGTGGAACAGCTGCGAAGATTTTTAGGTATGTTGAATTTTTACAGAGCTCACCTGCCGCACGCTGTTGCCCAACAAGCCGAGTTGAACAAATTCCTCCACAGTGCTAAGAAAAAGGACAATACAAGGATCATATGGAATGAGCAGGCGGACGCAGCGTTTGAACAGAGTAAGGTAAGCCTACAAAGCGCCGTTACTCTATCTCATCCTGTGCCTCACGCCCCTATAGCACTCATGACCGATGCGAGCGACACTGCTGTAGGAGCAGTATTACAACAAAAGGTTGGAAATCAATGGGAACCTTTAGGTTTTTTCTCAAAACAACTCTCTACAGCGCAAGTTAAGTATAGCACCTATGACAGGGAGTTGACAGCGATTTACATGGCTATTCAATATTTTCGGAATATGATTGAAGGCAGGCCATTGACAGTTTTTACGGATCATAAGCCATTGACTTACGCTTTTACAAAGGTAAGTACAACGAACAAAGAGACGCCACGACGGACCAGGCAGTTAATGTACATCAGCGAATTCACTAGCGATATACAACACGTGCAGGGTTCCGAGAATCCAGTGGCGGATGCGCTGTCGCGTGTAAGTACCATAGAGTGCCCGTCGACATTCGACTACGACGAATTAGCAACCGCGCAGGAAACGGATGATCAAATTACAAAGTTATTGCAAGAGACAAACACTAAGGTACAGGTAAAATTACTAGGTATTCCAAATAGCAAGAAACGTGTATACTGTGAGACTTCAACTAAGAGTGCTAGGCCATACCTACCAGAAAGATTTAGAAAACTAGCATTTGAGTCAATTCACAATATTAGTCACCCAGGAATTAAAACGACACGAAAAATGGTAACTCAGAGATATTTTTGGCCAGGGCAGAACAAAGACATTAACCAGTGGGCCAAAACTTGTATTAGGTGTCAGAAAAGTAAGGTCAGTCGACATACTACGTCAGAGTTAGGATCATTTACACCAGCCGAACGCTTCGAGCACATTCACGTTGATATTGTAGGACCACTTCCAACCTCAGAGCAGGGATATAGGTATCTAGTTACGATTATAGATCGATGTACGCGTTGGACAGAGGCCATTCCGTTAAGAGAAATAACTGCCGAAGCTACAGCCAGAGCAATCTACGAAGGATGGATTTGCAGATTCGGTTGTCCAAGTAAATTGACAAGTGACCAGGGTAGACAGTTTGAAAGTGATCTTTTTAATCAACTAATGAAAATGTTAGGAGTTATTAAGATCCGCACAACACCTTATCACCCGATTAGCAATGGGATTATTGAATGATGGCATAGATCATTAAAAGCAGCGTTGACAACACGGCTAACAGGAAACACATCGTGGGTTGAGGAATTGCCAACCGTATTGTTTGGACTTCGTGCCGCAGGCAGAAGCGACTCAGGTATAAGTTCTGCAGAATTGGTACTAGGACACACGCTGAGACTGCCAGGAGAATTCCATGGCGAGGTATGTAAAGATAGCAGCGAGCAGTATACCTATGTTAGTCATTTACGCAACATCATAAAAGGATTGCAACCACAGTCACGAGCGACGAGTGATTCACGTAAGATTTTTGTTCATTCAGATTTAATGAAATGTACACATGTTTTTGTAAGGAACGACGCGGTAAAGAAACCCTTAACACCTACTTACGATGGCCCATACAGCGTCCTGAGTAGGGATAACAAGGTTTTCAAGGTTCAGTTACCCAATAGGCAATCATATATTTCAATTGATAGATTAAAACCCGCTCATGTTATTGTGGATAGCCCCCAGACAGCAAATGAGTCCGATGATTTACCGGATAGGAATCAGTTTAGTACTGGGACGGAAACGCTCGATCAAACGCTTACGCTCATGGATGAAAGCGCACCACTAGTTCGTACTACTAAGAGTGGACGCGTGATTAAATTGCCAGTAAGATTTTTATAAGTAATTAGGACAGTGAAATTTATTTTTTATGATATTCTAGAGTTAGACTTAGTTCACTGTTAGAAGTCAAGTAATAAAGATGGGTAAAACCATTAGTAAGAACGAAGAAGTTGTCATAGCACAAAATGGTGCAAACGAGGCCAGGAATAGTCATATTGAGCAAAAACTGGAGACGTACAGCACGCTATTGATAGCGATGTCTGTTTTGTTATTGTGTTTATTATTGTACGTGTTGTGTACTTCGTGTGGTCGTCACATGAAAAAGTGGGTTAGGAAAGAACTTCTCGTTTACGGGGAGGGCAAGGCATCTACAGCTACCCCTCCCGTGGCAAAGGAGCGAGCTGTCGTATAGCGACCAAATTAGTTGACGAATTTTACGAAACGAATCGTCCAAGTTGGGCATTCCACTCTTTAATCCGATCAAGCCTTCTGTTTGTACCGGGAAATCGCCCTCGAAGAATCGTAAAAGTGGACCAGTGTTAGGTATAAAAAACTTTGTTTTCTTTCAGTTTCAATGGACCCTGAAAGGCAATCCGAACTTAGTTATTATTTTTTTCCTCTTGTAAACGTAAGATGCTTACTTGTATTGATACTTACATGAAAAATGTAACATTTGTTTTCTCTATGTGTGTACCCATGTGTGTCTGATTTTTGAATTTTTTATGTATCATTTATGTGTTACAATACTGTACGGTTTTGAAACTAATGTTCGAGTTAATTTTACAAACCTGTATACAAGAGTATTTGGATTCGTTGCGGATTTTTCTTAAGTTTTAGGCCAAAGACTTCTGAAATTTGTGTTATGAATAAAAATACAAAATATTTTATAAAAATCATGTATTCAATCAACATTATACAGATTTACAACTTAGATTTATTTCAACAGCAAGATTTGTTTAATATTATTCGATGGTAAATGTAAACAAGTAGCGGATGTCTAGAATTACATTCCAAGCAGTAGAGTCACAAACAAAAGTGTAACATTACGATTACAATGCAATATATTGTACTGGTTATTTTTGTCAAGTCAGACGAATAGGTGAAGACATTGAGTTTGTTTAAAGCAGTTACTATTAGACTTACAATTACAATTCTACAAGTTACAATGGTGTTATCAAATTTTTCAGTAAAAATTTTGTTTTTGTAGAAGGGGATGACTGTAGGGACACAGTATTGTCGAGTCAACATTTGTAACCGAGGTAGCCGCCTGCGCGCGAGCCACTGATGAACTCAGTCGTTCCCCACCCGCCTTTCAGCGGAGTCGTTTGTAAATTAGGGTTATACCGAACACGCTAAATTAATTGTAAACCTGATGTGTTAATTATCCAATAAACAGATTCATAAAGTGAACTATAATTCGGACTTCTTAATTAACCAAACGTCACAAAGATACTCCCTAAACAAGTCTTTCACAATTCTCAGTCCTTTGTAATTTAAAGCTTTGCGTCGTGGCGTTGACTTGACAACTGCGAAATTAGGTGTGGGGATAAGTTCCTTAAATGTGGTCGTTCTTGTTGTTTTATTTTGTACTTCAATTAGCGGAATATCGTCATCGCTATCATTTGCTGGACCTGTTGCCAGAATATCTCTTGAATTATCTTTTGATTTTGTTGGTGTTTTATCTTTTCTTTGTATGAAATCATCGGTTTCATCATTGGAATCACTGTAAGGGTCATAAGAATTCATTTCTTGTTCATTTCGTTCAGTAATGAGGTCTTCAATGTTCAAAATTGGTGAAGAATCCGTTGTCGATGAAATTCTCGTCCTGATTCCAGAAGGCCCTGCAACTGGTGAAACTAACTTCCTCGTCCTAATTCCAGAAGGCCCTGCCACTGGTGAAACTAACTTCCTCGTGCTGATTCCAGAAGGCCCTGCAACTGGTGAAACCGGTGAAACATTTTCTTCGACTTCATTATCACTATATAAGGAGGAACTATAGTCAACCAGACGTTTTTGAACACAGTGTGCTAGTTCTGCAGGTGATGTGCAGAACATTAGTAAAGAAGGCGAGTCTGCACTGTCTCTGGCATCTGCTTTAGCAATAGCATCTGAGTCTTCAATATCAGTCATGTCGGTATCTGACCAATCTTGAACATCACCAACTGTAGTAGGTAACTCGGTGTTTCGATTCTCTGTCAAGAGTGATGGTGCGTAGGCATCCTCTGGAATGGCGTTTTGATCGTATGGAAACAGTCCAGTTGCTCTGAAACCATTAAGTATATTTTCAGTAGTCGCGCACTTGACCCACACTTTTGAAAATATCTGATTGAAGCGGGATTTATTGATCCTCTTTGTTGGGTTATGGTACAAAAATTTCATGACTTGGAGATCCCAGTGGTGTTCAAATGATTTGTTCACTGATTTGTCTAATGGCTGCAATTCGTGGGTGGTGTTTGATGGCAAACAATAAAGGACGATATTGTTTTTTTCAGCAGCATCTGCTATATCGTAGTCTAGATGACTGGAAGCACCATCGAATACTAGCAAGCACTTTCCCGGAGCTTTATACTTTCCCAGGTGTTCAATAAAGTCAATGAAGAGCGCAGTGGTCATACTTCCCTTCGGAGCCATTTTGACTAATGTTCCTGGAGGAAGATTGTCTGTGAATTCTTCCTTAAGGCGTTTACCCTTAAATAGTATCATGGGTGGAATAGCATTACCTGCAGCATTAATGCACATTGCAATACTCACATTCTCAGCATGTTCTTGTGCTACCAAATGAACTCTGCGATTGCCTTTTTCAGCGAAGACTGTTTGTTGTTTATGGATGGTGAGTCTGCATCCTTTTTCATCAATATTGTATAGTCTTTCTGGATGGCTAGGGATTTCAAGCTCGTCATAAATCTTCTTTAGTTCTTGAAAGTGTTGTTGGACTATTGGTTTGTTCAGTTTTTGTGCTCTTGCAGGGTTCATTAGCTGAGCTTTGCGTTGTGATATTTGAGGGTTGCGTTTGAGAAACATTTTTAACCAATCCCTGCCTGCTGTTCGTGTTTTCTTGTTGAAATTGTTGGGTATTTCCTGCTTTTCGCAAAATTTGAATGCCTGTGTTCGTATGATATGTGGCGTGAGTGGCATACCTATCTTAGCAAATTTTATTATCCTCTCAACTAAATCCTTTTCTTGAGACTTAGTTAATATAGGATCTCTTCCCCTTATATAGTTATTTTTCCGGATTTAATGTGATTTCGTAGAGTTCGTCGAGGTATACGCTATTTATCACTAGCTTGGCGTTGTGAAAGTTCACAGTTTTTTACAGCAGCTACTGCTGCCGCTAAATTAGCCTCTGACCAAAGGCCTCGTTTTTTCTTCGCACGTGGCGTCATCTTAAACAAAACAGGTATAAAATTAAAATTACATAGTTTTTGGCCACATAAAAAAAATACATACCTAAATCAGAAAAAATCTTTTTTTTTTAAATAGGCTTTATTATTTTATCCTTCTTAGTAGACATAAAGGACATAATAACAGCCACGTCACTGGTAATATTACTATTAAATGAATTTTAGCTATTTTAGATTAGATCCCGTATGTTAAATAAGGCCCGGGCCTTGCTACCCTCTCACAAGTGGGCCTTATAAGCAGTAAGAATGGTTCGACTTAAAAAATACTTTTAGGTATGTAATAATATTGTAAAATTATACACCATGCACTTCTTAGAGTTGCCTAATATAGTCTGGTGACGATAACACTCAATAGAAAACAAAAAACAATGTAAAACTTACCTCAAACCGCGAATTTGTTCTGCATGAAAAGTAGACACAGCCACGACGCGACCACACCCCTTGACTGCTCGACAGTAACTGACAAAATGGCGGCCGGCGTGTGATCACGCGCTGTTGCCAGTTCGTTGTATCGACAATATCTATGTGTGCGTGAACGCGTAAACGAATACCACGTTGTTTGTAATTGATGTGAATATCGGGCTTTATTTCCCGCTAGGCTTTATTTGCCTGACCTACCTTAGTGATTGGCAGGATGGAATTTGTGGATATTACTGTAGCTGCATAACAGGGAAAAGAACTGTAGGATGCTGTGCTCATGTGATGACAATCATATGGTATCTTGGGTGGGCTCTGTATCAGAACGATATATTACCACCTGCACAGTTTCTCGACAGTGTGATTGTTAGGGAAGATGTAGATGATGATGAAGCTTAATAAAATATAATCTGCAAATGTATGTATTGTTTGTATTTATTTCTATGAACACGCTAATAGTGGTGGCAGGGCTGTACTGTACATACCTATCTTCTGTGGTCATACATTCGTCATGTTGCTGCCACATATTGCAGTGAAACGTTGCCCGCTTCGAAGGCCCGTATGGGTCATACATTATACAGGGACTACAAACATTTCAAACTTTTTTGCTTTACCATGGTTTTCCGTGTGGTAGCAGGTACAGATGCCAGCAAACTTCATGAGCAATGACCTTGACTGCGCAAGCGAGATACATGCGTCTCTATGGTGGTGATTGAGAGCGCGAGAAAGTTCCTCCACTATTTATTTATTTATTTATTTATTTAGGCACATCAACAGCACACATATTATAATTACAGTAAAAATTCTACAGTAAAGTTCTTATATGAGTGCCTATTATAGATGAGCACAACATTGACCAATTTTTGTACTAAATAGTAATCTTAATTTTTAAATAACTTACTAGGGTAGTGGAAATAATATAACTTAAAATTAGGTATTAAATTAATTAAATCTACGATATTCTATAAAGAAATATCAATTTTGAATATATTTTTTAATTTTATTTCTAAAGACAGGCAAGCGATCATGAAATATGTCTGTGTTGGTTTTGCTACTCGTGTTGTTGTAATTGTCGCACATTCTGGGAATAGGTGAGTGCTTGTAGATGTTTGTTCTGCAGAGCGGTATATGAAGAGTGTTAGGGATGGGCTTGCGCGGATAGTTGTAAGGCACTGTTAGTCCTATCTGGCTCAGGATGTTACTGGCGTCCAAGTTATTGTTACAGACCTTATGTAAGAAAAGGAGGTCCTGCAAATTCCGTCGGAAGTTTAATGTTTCCATTCTGAAGTGGATTAGCCGCCGTTCGTAGGGTTCCCTGTGAGAAATGCCTGGATGACTGTACGCTAAATGTTTAGTGAATGCGTGCTGGATGCGTTCGATTCTTTCGGAGTGAACCGTGTAGACGGGATTCCAGACAACGGATGCGTACTCGAGATGGCTACGAACCAGGGAATTGTACAGGAGGATCTTGGTGCTGGTGAGACGAAAACCTTTTGTATTGCGCTTTAGGAAACCCAGCATTTTTGCAGCTTTGCACACAGTAGTGTTGATGTGGGATATGAACTTTAAGTTGGGCTCCATCATTACACCGAGATCTCGCATCTCGCTGACAGTTTCGAGTTCGGTGTTATTGATAGTGTACGTGGAAGCTATTGGGGATCTCTTATTGGTAAATGTTATATTGTAGCATTTTGCAGCATTGAGGACCATCCCATTATTGCGGCACCAATTCGTTATCTCGTTCAAGTCATTTTGCAGCAGTGCCACGTCAGCTTCCGACATAATGGTTTTGTATAGTTTTAGGTCGTCTGCGAACATGGAGTACTTGCTATACGCAATACGGTTCGTCAAGTCGTTGATAAATATTAGGAATAGGACTGGTCCCAGGTGAGAGCCTTGGGGGACTCCCGACTTCGCATGGTAATGCTGAGACTGGTGTCCACTCACATTCACAACCTGAGGTCTCTGTGACAGGTACGACCAAAACCAGTCCAATAATGACCCGTGGACACCGAGTGCCGCTAACTTACTCAAAAGCAGTTTGTGGTTTACCTTGTCGAAGGCGCTGCTGAAGTCGGTGTATACGGCATCCACCTGGTGACCTCTGTCTATTTCACGTGACAAATCATCAACGTAGGAGACCAGGTTGGTTTCCACCGATCGTCCGCGCTTAAAGCCGTCACTATGTCAAACCATGCTCAAGAAGTTTGCCGGCGTCTGTATCTACCTACTTAGATAACTGCGCTTGCGACCTACCGGTTGGTGAGTCAAGCCTGCTACTCGACTTCGTCTTCCTGTGACACGGAAGAATGAACTTTATCAGTACCATTACAATACAATACGGCAAGTCGAAGTCGAGAGCCAATATAGCCGATACGGCAGCAGCAGGTTGCGGTTTCCGCTTGAACTTGCTGGTCCATATTCCGTAAGTAATAGCATAGTAACTGAACATTATTTAACAGATGCGCCTGGGTGTGAAGCGGAGGCTTCATGATATTTACTTTGCATTCCTTAGTTGTGAAAAACTATGTTAAATTCATATTGTTTCAACCCCGAAATCCACAGAAACCCATGCCAAATCTGCAAAGCAAAGCAAAAATATCTTCTTCTTTTTATTAATGGCGTCCTAACCTCTTGCAAAAATATCAATTCAATTCAATTTCTTAAATAATGGCTTCCATCGATTTGATGATTCTGCCAATGTCACGTATCTGAGGTGGCACGGTAATTTATTAAGATTTTTTTGGTAAAATGAAAATATCGATATTTCCAGAACCTAGAACAAAAAAGACAAAACAATATATAAATAAATATTTAATAGTTTTAGATTAATTAGTCTACAACAAGAACACAACTACGGTTAGAGTTTGATGTTATTAACATTAATGAAGTTACACAAGATTTGGATAAATGGGGAATTGACATATGATAAAAGGGATTTGAAATTTGAAGGTCTGGGAATAAAAGGAGGAAGAAGATTGTACAAGGAAACTTTAAGATTAGAGCATTCAAAAAAGATGTGGTCAACAGAGCCCTCTGCCAGACCACACTCACAAAGAGAGTTATCCCTGACCCTAATTTTAGCCAGGTGCACCGGAGTGCAGGAATGACCTAGACGAAGACGGCAAATGGTAGATGTGGTGCGTTTATCCGAAGCGCGGAATTTGAAGTACCAGGGTTTCAGAGGGATCGTATCCTGGATGTCTCCATAGAATCTGCCCTTGAGCTGACGGCTAACCTGCCAGGCATCGTTCCATGATTTAAATAGATGCGCTTTAGAGATAGAACATATATCTGAGCTGTAATTACGGAAATGTTCAGAGCCACCCAAAGCTACAGAATTCTTCGCACAGGAGTCTGCCTCCTCGTTTCCCGTAACACCCGCATGTCCGGGGATCCAAGCCAACACAATTTCTAATCCCTGACGATGGCAGTCATATAGCGATTCTTTAATTTTAAGTATTACTGGAAATTTAATTTTGGACCTGAACTGGTTTGACAAGATGGCTTGAAGACAACTAAAGGAGTCTGAAAAAATAATGGTTTTGTTTAATTTATGCGATAGGACATACAGGATAGCTTCCAAAATAGCTACCGACTCGCCAGTAAACACAGATGACAGAGGGGGGCATTTATAATGCAGAATGATTTTGTACCTTGGTATCCAGACCGCAGCACCAACACAACCGGCCTCTGAAAGTTTAGAGGCATCGGTAAAAACGAGGAGCCAGTCTGGCCAAGAAGTAGAAACGATTTCCTTAAATGAGGAGTTGGCGTCAGAAGAAGATTTCGAAATTCCAAGGGATAATACAATGTTAGGAGAATGAATAAGAGCATCAAAGTTCGTGTTGAAGACAGGATTCATATTACATTGATAGAAAGGTTGATTTATATCTAAAAGTTTTTGGAGGCTTTTGACAAGGCACGGAGGGTCTTTATGGGACCAATAACTACAACTTGACACTAGCCGACTTAACAGATTGACTTTAGATAAAAGGGGATGATTTTGAAGTTGGTTTACCTTATAAAAGAATCTATCCGAAAGGTACTGTCTACGTAAATTAAGAGGGGGATCGCCACATTCAACCTGTAAGGCATTCGTGGGAGATGATTTCATGGCGCCAATAATGATACGTAGACATTTAAACTGGACTCTCTGAAGGCTGTCAAGAGCTGCCTTATTACAGGGCTCAAGGAGAAAAGTACCGTAATCAAAATGGCTGCGCACTATGGCATTATAAATCAACTTTTGACAATATGGATGGGATCCCCACCAAGTACCGGAGAGACATCGCATTACGTTAATACCCTTTTTGCATTTTTTAATCACATAGTTAAGATGAGCAGTACCATTCATTTTAGAATCTAAAATGACGCCTAAAAATTTAACAGAATTAGAAATTGGAACCACTTGGCCATTAATATATAAATGCACATTTGGGATAAGAATTTTTCTGGAGAAAATAACAACTTTGCTTTTTGAGGCTGATAATGACAAACCATGCTCCGTCAGCCAATCCTCGAGATACATAAGGGCAGAATTTATTCTGGAAGCAGCCTCCTCAATCGAGGCCAAAGGGACGTAAAGGGCAAGGTCATCCGCATACTGAAGAACGCTGCAGAATGAGGAGACTACTCTATCAAGATCGTAGGTGTAAATGCTATAGAGTAGGGGACTCAGGACTGATCCTTGAGGAAGACCTTTCCACACTGACCGCGGAGAAAGATAACAATCTTGGTTGCGAATCAACACAGATCTGTCGGAGAATAAGCTCGTAATGAAATTTACTAACCTCACTGGAATACTCAGATGAAGCATTTTTTGCCTGAGAACAGGAAGAAGTACGTTGTCGTAAGCGGAGCATATATCTAAAAATGCTCCCACTACCGATTCATTTTTGGAAAAAGCTATCCTTATATCCGTGGTCAGAATGGCCAGACTATCCATTGTGGATTTATTTTTCCTGAAACCAAACTGGCTTTCAGGTAAAATGTTCTTACTCTCTACGAACCATTCTAAGCGATTTTTAACAAGGTGTTCAGTAATTTTAGAGAGAGTAGAAGACAAAGCGATAGGCCTATAAGAGGAAGCGTCAGAAGAATTCTTCCCAGGTTTTAATATAGGTATTGTTGGAGATAGCCAGCCCGGAAGGGGCGGGGCCTAGCAGCGCGCCATGCTGAGACGCGCGAACGCGTCACGTGGTGCTCCGGCTGCTCCGGTTGCCGGTCCGGCTGGCATCGGGCCTCACTTTGCGGCGAGCGCTTCATCGGGTTGGATGTGTCTTAGTGTCAGTGTCTTATTTGGTTTTCTTATTTAACGGATTTTATTGGTTTTCATAGTTATTTTAGAAGTCAAGTAAATTTGTCTTTTTAAAAACTCACTCATGCTTTTGATTTGTAAAATCAGAAGTTGAATAACCACGAGTCCTTGTCGCTCAAACGGCTCCTTTGTTGTTTAAAATCATATCCGTTAAATCTGAAAATTTTCTATCGACTTTATGCTCCGGAAAAACTGTAAGTACATCCATTTCATTATGTCGGGACGACCATCTCGCTCGAAGAACACAAGGGGCGACAGCCCGTATCAACATCGCAGTAGATCTCGTGAGCGTCGACATGGTCCTCGCAGTGGACGGCGCGCGCGGGCGGCGACGTTGCGACAGTTCGTATAGCAGTTGTGACAGTTCTCGCAGCCGTGCGCTGGATACTATCCTCGGTCGTCTAACCGCGATCGAGGGTAGGTTATCTGCCAGTACTGTCATGGTGACAAGGTCGTGCCCGATAACAATACCTCATGATTACAAAACGCCACCGCTGCCATCAGGCGAGACTAATCCTGTTTCATGTGAGCCTGGTAGTAGTGGTACGGACAAACTTGTAGGTGCGCTGACCTCCCTTTTGCAAGCAAAAACTAGCATCTGCTACATATCTAGCTTTGATCACATGATATTGATGCTTGGTGTACTAAAGTAGACAGAGGTCGCGATTTTAACTGTTGGTCTGATCATGAGTGTCTGTCGCGCATTGGTAGCTGCCTAAAGGGCGACGCGAATTCATGGTTGAGTGTTTGAACATCTAATGGCCGAACGTGGACAAATTTTAAGTCTGACTTCCGTGCACTTTGCCCGCGGGACATTGATATTGCTAAAGTTCTCTATGATGTAATGCGCACTAACTGAAATAAATTTCCTACTTACACCGAGTATGCTCTAAAATCATTATTGCGTTTGAAAATAGTGAAGGGGTTACGTGATGATCTTAAAACTGTCATAGTCATTCGAGGAGTAACTGATCCCCAAGTTAAAGCCGCTGCATCAAATGCAAAGCTGCCAAATAACGAACTTGGTCCGTGTATTCAAAACCCAAAAATGATTTTCGTGATATCCGCAATTTTCCACAAATGAACGCCCCAGTGACTCCATGCGTAAGCGCACCGCAGTGAATTCGCATTGGAAGTGTTCGGTTTGTGGCGGCACAACCAGAAAACTGAAACAAACAATACGACTATGACCTCTGTGGCTGGGAACAAGCCACTATCGACGTGTACGTATTGTGGTAAGGCAGCGTGTCGAAAATAACAAATAAAGTACAAGTAACGTTTTGCTGAAAATCCAACATTGCGTAAAGTAACGTAATGACCGCTGTTATTGAAAGGTGCCGGTAGTTTTTATTTTTATTGATAGTGGCACAGACATTTCCCTAATTTGCCACTCAAGCAGCTTAAATTAATGCAACAGAATACCTTCAGTCCGACTTATGCGCGGCATCGGCAGTGAGGAAATAGATCAACTAGCTATGTCACACACAACCATAACCGTCGTGAAACTTCCCGAGATTTCTTTAGAAGTGGATTTGTATGTTGTACCTTCTGATAGTATAAGTGCACCTTCCTAGAAACTGAAGTTGAATACTTGGAAATACTTAGATCTCAGGGTCAGGTACGACCGAGCCCTAAGAAGGTTGACGTATTTGTGAAACCCCAAAAACCTACAAATGTCAATTGAGGTCGAGCCGGTTACTTTGGGCATTATATTACTAACTACACAGTGAAAACCGCTTGCATTGCGAAATTAACAAAAAAAGGGGAACAGATTCTCTCGGGAAATGAACAGGATGCAGCTCGCGATTACGCAATTAGTTGACCGAAAAGCCTGATCTTGCTTTTTTCTACCTAAAATTGCTCACCGAACGCCTTTTCCAAATTTTGTCTTTCGTTTGATTTTCGAACGCGATTTCCTTGATATGGCGCAACCTCATTTGTAACCTATAGAGGAGTACAACCACGTGTTTATGCTATTGGTTATTATTGTGTTTGTTAACAAATATTCGCAGAGCGCTGGCAAGTTGGACTCCGGCATAGGAGGCCCCTACAAGGTGGTACGTCAGCTTCGTCATCAGCGCTACGAGTTGGAGCTGTTGGCAGGGTCTTATTGCAAATAGACTCAGGCTGTGGCTGAACACCTTGTTCTATGGCGTGGTGAATGGATGCCGGAGACGTGTGGTATACTTCGAGACTGGTGACGAACATCAGGCTACGTTATGCGACCTTTAAAGAGCCTCTGACGTATGCCTTGTAGCCTGATATGCGACCTTTAAAGAGCCTATGTCAGTACGGTGGTAATGTGGCCTGATATGCGACCTTTTAAGAGCCTATGTCAGTGCGGTGCTAATGTGGCCTGATATGCGACCTTTAAAGAGCCTATGTCAGTGCGGTGCTAATGTGGCCTGATATGCGACCTTTTAAGAGCCTATGTCAGTGCGGTGGTAATGTGGCCTGATATGCGACCTTTTAAGAGCCTATGTCAGTGCGGTGGTAATGTGGCCTGATATGCGACCTTTTAAGAGCCTATGTCAGTGCGGTGCTAATGTGGCCTGATATGCGACCTTTAAAGAGCCTATGTCAGTGCGGTGCTAATGTGGCCTGATATGCGACCTTTTAAGAGCCTATGTCAGTGCGGTGGTAATGTGGCCTGATATGCGACCTTTTAAGAGCCTATGTCAGTGCGGTGGTAATGTGGCCTGATATGCGACCTTTTAAGAGCCTATGTCAGTGCGGTGGTAAGGTGGCCTGATATGCGACCTTTTAAGAGCCTATGTCAGTGCGGTGGTAAGGTGTCCTGATATGTGAATTTAGAGCCTCTATCAGTGTGGTGGTGGCCTGATATGCGATCTTTAAAGAGCCTCTGTCAGTGCGGTGTTAAGATGGCCTGATATGCGACCTTTAAAGAGCCTCTATCACGGAGTATAGTAAAAGCATTTACAGACCTAATGCTTTTGCAATGCGGCAAAAATAGCAGAAAAAATAATAATCTGGTAGCAGAAAAAAAAAATACCCATCTGGTAGAAATTTAAATCTTCTTTAGTTAAGTTCACATAACAATTTTCAGTATTGCTTATGGCTGTTTGCGTGCACACTTATAGCTATAATGCGGAGCTTTTAATTGTTTTTGAACTACTTACACAGTTATTCGCTATGGCATGTAACGCATGTGTCCGTTTCAGATCAAGAGGAACCTGGTCACGTCCCAGGTAGCGAGGAGGCTCCCGCTCAGGAAAATGCGGTCGAGGACGCCTCGCTGTCAGGAGAGGCCGTGTTGGAGATAGCCAGCCCGGAAGGGGCGGGGCCTAGCAGCGCGCCATGCTGAGACGCGCGAACGCGTCACGTGGTGCTCCGGCTGCTCCGGTTGCCGGTCCGGCTGGCATCGGGCCTCACTTTGCGGCGAGCGCTTCATCGGGTTGGATGTGTCTTAGTGTCAGTGTCTTATTTGGTTTTCTTATTTAACGGATTTTATTGGTTTTCATAGTTATTTTAGAAGTCAAGTAAATTTGTCTTTTTAAAAACTCACTCATGCTTTTGATTTGTAAAAGTATAATAATTTGTGACCTCCATGCTTCTGGAGGAGACCCAGATGAGAAAAAGGTATTAATTAGTTGTAAAAAGTATTTTTTGGTTGCGGGCCCTGAGTTTCTAATAAAAGAGTATGGGATACCATCTAAGCCGGGAGAAGAGTCCTTTAGGTCATCGATTGCTAGTTGGAACTCGGATTCAGAAAATTCTTCATCCAATCTATGAAAAGGACACTGA
Source organism: Argyresthia albistria (assembly GCA_963457715.1). Classification (NCBI taxonomy): domain Eukaryota; kingdom Metazoa; phylum Arthropoda; class Insecta; order Lepidoptera; family Argyresthiidae; genus Argyresthia; species Argyresthia albistria. Next base: position 113,259 of record CAUOQF010000005.1, read on the forward strand.
AGGGAGAGAATGGGAGGCAGACAATCTACATAAGGAACAGAAGGGGGGGGCTAGTTTACAAGCGAAGTTCTCCAACCAAATTTTGGGGTCGCTATATGACGAGTTGGGGGACGAGAAAGAACTTCTAAATATTTTTATATTTTTCCAAATAAGAGAAGCAGGGGAACGAGGACAAAGGTTCTCGCAAAATTTTGTCCAACCCAATTGTTTCTTTTTAGTTAGGAGTTTGCAAACCATGGCAGTAATTCTTTTGAAAGAGATGAAGTTATCTGAAGTCATACTGGAAGCATACGTCATCTCAGCCTCTTTTCTTTTATTAACTGCTTCAGTGCACTCAGAATCCCACCACGGGGGAGAACGGATCTTATTAGGGGGAGGTCTCTTTAATGGGATTGAGGAGTTAGCACTTGAAACAATTGCGTCAAGGAATTTTGAATACAGATTGAAGGAATGTTGGGGAAGAACAGGGTCAAGAAGCTTTATCCTATGGTCACATTCTCTGGCAAATCTTTCCCAGTCTGCCCCAGATAGTCTATATTTAAGAAGAGGATCGATTTTTTTTAATGGGGGTTGCATATAAGGGAAGTGTACTATAATTGGAAAATGATCACTCCCAAAAGTGAAAGAAAGAACATCCCAAGAGAATCCAGAAGCTAAAATTGAGGAACAAAGGGAAAGATCAACTGCACTTCTAGGATCCTGAGTCGGGGACACTCTACGTGTTGGACGGCCATCATTTAAAATACATAGGTCAAATTTGTCTAACATATCTAAAATTGTAGAAGAATTAGAGTCATTTTTATAGCTACCCCATATCTGATTATGGCTGTTTAGATCGCCCAAAATGATAAGAGGAGGGGGAAGGGAGGAAATGATGCTGTCAAGTTCGAGAAGAACAAAAGGATCAGGATGGGGAATATAAACTGAAAGAAAAGTGGCTTCAAAACATCTTGCGGCAACTACATTAATATTATCACTATGGGGGGGAGGATTTATTCTACAAAAAGGGATGCCATTCTTAATTAAAAGAATAGCACCCCCATAACCATCTATTCTGTCCTCCCGAAGGCAGGTAAAACCTGACACCCGAAACCGAGAACCAGGCAGCAACCAACCCTCTGAAAGGGCAATAACAGACGCTTTATATTTATTTATTAAATAGATAAGATCTGATTTTTTAGGATTCAGGCTCCTGCAATTCCACTGGAGAATGCTGGCCATTTTGTTGGGAATAAGATGAGTTAACAATTTGTAAGATCTGGTTAAGACCTTGAGTCACGTTGGGCGGTAATGGGCAATCACTGAACTTAGTCAGAAGATTGATAATGGTAGAGAGAAGAAGTTCGAGGAGATTTTCGTTTGGCTCGGCCGAATTGGACGGAACAGATGGGAATGCATGACCGTTAGGGAGAGAAGAAGAGGGAGTGTTAGTAATCTCGAAGTGAGCGTTACGATCATACCCCTGTCTATCATCAGATCTGGGTTGTCTTGTTGTAAATACAGTTTTGCGGTATGATACCAACTTTGGAGATAGAGAAGGGGCTATTGATAAGGTTGAAGTTGGGGTTGGGGACACTGCTAGGGAAGAGCGGGCAGCATCTGCGAACGATTTTCTAACTGCCGGAAGACGAGTTGAAGCCTCTCTATATGAAACACTTTCTTGAGACATAATGACCTTTATAGCTTTTTGTCTGTGAAATTCAGGGCAGCACTTATAAATGGCTCTATGTGGGCCAGAACAATACAGACAGGAGTCTTGGGTTTTTTCACATGAATTACCATCGTGGGATTGCGAGCACTTGAAACAGCGCGGCTTAGACCGGCATTGATTTTTGACATGGCCAAATCTACAACAATTCCAGCATTGTATAGTAGGGAACTGGTACTGTTCCACCAGAATAGAATTATAGAAGCAGAAGATTCTTTCTGGAAGAACCTGACCTGAGATTGTTATAACAACGGATTGAGTTGGGGTGTATGAAACTGTGTCATCATCTTTTTTGGTTTTTCTACTAATCCTGCGTGCTTTAATTATAGGACCACAATTAGGGGGGAGCTGGATAGCCTCTACAACCTCCTCCAGGCTCCACTCCACAGGGATTTCCCTAATTATACCCATCCTGGTCACATTATAGGTTGGAATAGTCGCTTTGTATTTGGCTCCGGCCAATGCTGGGTGAGACAAGAAAGAGTTGGCGTCAGAGGCAGACTTAAACTGAATCGCAACCCGGTTGCGACCTACACTCTTAACCCCATCTTGAACAATGTTTTGAACATTATTTTGGTGTAGAAATTGACCAAATTTAATTGGTCTCATGGTGAGACCTGAGGAGGACTCTTCTTCAATTCGCATCACATGAACAATAAAAGGGCCTTTGTCATTATCGGAGTATTTGTTCAGAGCAGAAGACTCTGCAGTAAACACAGTTTGAATGGATGGATGGGACATGGAGACATCGGTGACAGTTTTTTTGGGAGAAGGATTATTGGCAATATCCGCGGGACGCTTACGGGACACAGACTCTAGGGAACGGGATTGGGGGTCGGATTCACCAGACAGGGAGAGAGGAGGAGAGGGGGAGATATGGTTGATCAAGTCGATCATAGGAGACGGATCATCCGGAGGCTTATCCGGAGGGACATTATCCGTCTCCATGATTTACATACACACACTTACCACCACACAGAACTAAAACGGACAAATCACAACTATTTTGATAAATTCTAGGCACAGGAAGAATCAGCAAATGCTCAAAAATATAAGAATTATTCCGAACACGTGCGACAACCTCCACAATGACGGCAAGAATCCCCAAAAATATCAAACAAACCAAAACAAACAAAGTGTCAAAAATGACAACTGAATGAATGACAGTTTTTTTTTTTATGCTGCTATGTTATTTGCCAGAGGCAATTATATGATGATCGACTCCCTCGGGAGTAGAGTAAAAGAGCTGAATGCGCGCAGATACTAAACTGATTTTATTATTAGAAGTACTTAGCTTATATACAAATCTGTACAAACTTACGTGGTAAAAATAGAAATACGTTATCTGTGAGGGTCGACAACTTATCTAAATAAAACGTGGAAATATGACAAACAATGTTGACCGGCACAGATACTCCCCCCTTTAAGGGAAGAAATAAATTGTATAACAACAGAAAACATTAAAAAGAGAAAATAAACCTTATACGAAATCAATGTAACTATAAATAATGACACCCTAACGAAATCTTAGGTAAATCTTATACACATTTAAATAATATAGGTACTAACTACAGGCTAGGCGAATTCTTCATAAGTTAAAAAAATATAGGAACAAATGCTAAAAAGAGAATGTACGCTATCAAACCCTACATAAATTATCACAATATAATACACACACACACACAGGCTATAGGCAACACCTACAAAAATATTATGAGGAATATACTACACTAGTTAAAACCCGCCTAGGGTTAAAATTATTATTAGGAAAACAACATAATATTTACATACAGGGAAATTACATAACACATACACAATACTAAAATAAATTAGGATAAAAGGTAACAAACACTTGAAAACGGGGCTTCGCGGTTGGGAAAAACAGCTTTCATTGCGACACTGGACTGGGAGAGATCCGCAGGATACGTCGGATACAGGTTATAAATCCTATCCATACAAATCGTTTTTTCAAAATAAATAAAAAATGGCGGCTTTAATAAAAAAATATTTTCGTAGGCTTTATTAATATTCGTTTCCCTACCAGAAAAACCGCATATGATTATAGTTCAAAATTCAGTACCGAAAAAATACATCTCCTTTATACCAATAGTTTTTGTAAAATGTAAATGGATACGTATTCATTTACTGCCGTACAAACAATGCAACACAACACTAAAACAAACACCAACATTCGCAAGATCGACAGCAAAGTTACCGCTCGGGTCGTGGGCGCAGGTCAGAAGGTCACCGGGTAACTGATTATTTTTTTGGTTTTGTGAGCCGGCTCGCGACACGCGCCCCAACAATTTGGTACATACAAAGTGTCAAAGCTATTATCACCTTCAGTAATAAGGTCGTTTATCTCACAAAGGCACCTGTCGAAATCTTTATTGCAAGGTATTAAGACTTATAATGGCCTAATTGTTTGCGGTTGCGCTCCATGTGATGAACGACGCGACGACGCACCTGTCTGCATTCGAGGCCTATTGAGTGAGATAGGAAATAACAATTCGAGTCGGAAGAAAGTAGGTACTCTTAATATTTAGCTCATAAAGTCTAATTTAGTTTTGCGAGCGGGGCGCGGCGCGGCGGCGGCGCCGGGTCGGCGCTGTTGCCGCTAGTGTTGCCGGATAATCGATTATCAATTAATCGATTAGTAGGTACCTAAATAATCTAACAAATCGATATAGTATCGATTCTATCGATATAATCGATTGAATCGATACTATCGATTCTTATGATTATACCAATAAAATCGATTATAATTGCTGTTTCTGATAATTTAATCGATTATATCGATACCTAGTATCGATGGTCAGAAGCAAAACAATATAATCGATAAAATCGATACTATCGACACAATCGATTAAATCGAGGTATTGGTTTAGATTATATTGTTACGTTACAGATTACACAACAATATAATCTTAACCGATACCTCGATTGAATCGATTGTGTCGATAGTATCGATTTTATCGATTGTATTGTTTTGCTTCTGACCATCGATACTATCGATATAATCGATTAAATTATCAGAAACAGCAATTATAATCGATTATATTAGTAAAATTATGAGAATCGATAGTATCGATCCAATCGATTATATCGATAGAATCGATTCTAGATCGATTTGTTAGATTATTTATATGTACTTAGGATAATCGATTAATAATCGATATAAGATCGATTATCCGGCAACACTAGTTGCCGCTCCGTGCACATTGCAGTTTGATTAGCAAGTCTGTTGCCGCTCCGTGCGCAGTGGGTCGTGGGTCAAAAAACGATCGTATCATTCCTAAAAAGATGATTCGATCACTCGCGAACGTGTTGTGATCGAATCAAAGTGATTCGATCAATCGTGATCGACTCAGGTCTAATACATGTCATGTCAACGTAAATAAAAATAAAAATAACCTCAAAACTTTGGAGTCCAACAAAACAAACCAAAAAAAAGTGAGTGATGCTGATGGATGCTAAAAGAAACCTATTCGTTTCAAATGTAGACTCATTTGCATCCGGCTTTTAGAATGATCTTTGCTCAATACGAGCCTTTAGTTAGTTATGCTACTTGACAACAAAAAGGTCGAGTCTCTCACACAACTCCACCGCCAACCCATGGCAAATGCTCAGTTTAGACAAATCGCAGGCAATCTCAGCTGTTCTGTCACCAATTTGTCTCCGCGTCCCAACGACCGCCGGCTAGTCGAGAGACGCGGAGACAATAAAAACTATAATCTCCCTCTTTCTCTACCTATTCTATGTGTGGGTTGTATGTTGTGTGTGTTATGTCGATGGATGAAGATAATTATGAAATGATATGTATAATGTTCCAAACCATCACCATTGTTGTAAACCATATGTTGGAAAGAAACCGATTACAGTCATTATTTATAGATAGATTGAGTTATCTGCTTCGCAATATCCTGAGTACATATGCCTGCGATCAATACCGCCATGAGTCGGCTTCAAGGAGAAAATATGAGAGACTTACCTAGACATAAACTTCCAGGTACTCTGGATTGTGATCGGGGAAAATTACTCCGGATGCAAACAATTGGTCGTCTACGGCTTCCTCTTAATATCCTTATTCCAATCTCCTTATTGGCACCATCTGCATTAGAAAATCATATATGACTCCTCGGTAAAAAGGAGTCCCAAGTACACTGAAGCGTTTCAACACATCAGAGCAAGTTAGACAAACATGTTATTTACACAAGACTATTAATTAGGATTCAATAAATCTGTCAACAGCATGATATCTCACATATAGCTGCACATCAGACCTTGCTCATAGCAACAGGTCACACATATAGGTTCTACAGACCTTGCCAATAATATTGTATCATATATATAGCTGTACATCAGACCTTGCCCATAGCAACAGGTCATACATATAGGTTCTACTGACCTTGCCAATAATATTGTATCATAGATATAGCTATTGTTATCGTCCTAACATCACCTCCAACAACGGCGCCACCAACCAACATTAATTTGAGTTACTAAATACTTGATTAATTATAATAATTATAGGTATTGTTTAAGGAATGCATAAATTAAGATATTAGTTTGAATTTAATAATTAAAGTACTTTTGGTTTTACTTTGGGTCAGTGTGTCGCTATCGCTACTGGTGCCGCCCTGCGGCACCTTTCAGTACTACATGTCGTTAAGTTTATATTCTTTTTAAAATAAAATAATAGGCTGGTATGTTTAAACATAAAATAACTTCAGCAATATTCAGATTAGTAATTATAAACGACACTAATGTTGTCATAGCATTTATTAAGATTGTATTATTATTAATTGTTATTCAGTTGGAAGGAAGTACAGTATCGGTGTGTAATTTGTGAACTAGCGTAGGAGCGAATATGATTTTTGGTGGGGCAGACATTGTTGTACGCTTGAGGCGGATAAAACGCTGAAACGATATTTTGCTGTGTCGATTATTTCTTCTGGAGAACTCTCACTTCTGTCGTGTTTCCATTACACTTCAGAAGTGGGATACGGACAAACACCCACTAAAACAAAGAAGCAACGATGTCGGGCCCTTACATAAATGGATTGGGCTGCCGAAGAAAAAGAAAATGGCGCGAAGAAACTTCGTCAAGTGAACATGAAAACGAAGATTTTTTTTCTTCTGATGAAGACAATAACCATTCACGTAAGCGACGCCGGGTTACAACTGCTGATGCAGAGTTAGTACCCAAATTCTATCCAGATGATGCCAGCAGCAATATTACAGGATGGTTGCATAAGATAGATCAACTTGGGAATATTTATGGGTGGAAAAGTACTGACCGCCAGTTCATCATGCAGCTACGTCTTCGAGGTGCAGCACGCAGTTGGTACGAAGATCTCGAAGACTACAATTTAACCTGGGCTGAGTGGAAAGAAACTCTCATGACTGCATTTCCTCGTTCGACGGACTACGTGGACCGATTGGAACTTATGCTAGCAAGAGTCAAGCAAGAATCAGAGACCATGACAAAATTCTATCACGCGAAGCTTTCACTTTTGAAGAAGTGCAACATAGATGGCAAAAATGCAATTTCATGCATTATTCGAGGATTACCGGCAGAATTGAGGGCTAACGCCAAAGCCTACAATTGCGAGACGCCTGAAAACCTGTATTATGGCTATCTATCATCGTTAGAAAATTACAAGCAAGTAGAAGCAGCGAGAACATCGACCGACAAAGGAAAGTCAACGTGGAAGCGAGGGAACACCAACGCCGCCTCTGCTCCAGTGACATCGCAGAGCCTGCTGCCGAAGATTTGCTACCAATGCCGTCGTCCTGGACATGAAGCGAGGGATTGCCGGATGCTTCAGCGCTGCGAGTCCTGTCAACGTACGGGCCATACCTCGGCAACTTGCTGGTTCAGGGCCGGCAACACGCAGCTACAGACTCGACAGGTGGGTAATGTTTGGGCAATCACTTATAACATTTATCATGATCTGTATAGACGCCAAGTATTGGTAGATGGTCATCCGCTGAGTGCTTATATAGACACGGGCAGTAAGCTTAACATATTGGCCCTTGCTGCAGCAGACGAATTACAGCTCGAAATTAAACCCTCATCTGTCATTATGAAAGCTTTTGGAGGTAGCTGCACACACTCATTGGGCACAACTGCAATTATTGCCGTCATTGATAACCTGCAATTACGAGGTAATGTGGAGGTAACCGACTGTGACTTGCCGGATATCGATCTTATAATAGGTCAACCTATGATAAATGAAAATAATGTGAGCCTGTTTACAACAGACACGTCAGTGAACTTCCTGCCTACCCACATATTTTCGCCGCTGCTGTGTGATATTCAGTTGAATTCTGTTGATTTTGTATCCAAATACCCTGTATACCTAAAATGTGACGTAATCATACCTAAAAGGTGTTTACGTTGAAGTGGTTGTGGATTGCACTGATGGAAGAGAGCACACATTTTTGACACATCCAGTTTGCTTTGAATTGGGCCGTACGTCCTATTTCATAACCGAGACTGTGATTTGCACTAACAAATCGTACCTTCAAATAATCAACTTAGGTAGTGAAGACATTATGTGGGCCAAGAACAGATTGATAGCTCGTGCTGACCGTTTGACACAACAAACACATGATTACGGGGTAGAAGTATTTTCTATCCATGATTCCAGTACTGTTGATGATGGTAGAAATGGTATCGATATTTCTGAGGTAGATATGGGTGATATTTCCGAGGAAAACAAAACTAAATTGGTCAAGTTGCTTGAGAAATATGATAAATCGTTTGCGAAGGATACCAAAGATTTGGGATGCACAGATTTAATAAAGATGCGCATCCAAACGATTAGTAATCAGCCGGTTTATTGTAAGCCCTATCGATTGTCCCATAAAGAAAGTGAAATAGTTAACGAGAAAGTGCAAGATCTCTTAAATGCTGGTGTTGTTCGCGAATCGATGTCAGAGTACGCTAGTCCTGTCGTTCTTGTAAGAAAAAAAGGAGGAGATTATAGGCTATGCGTAGATTATAGGGCGTTGAATGCGCGCACGGTTAAGGACCGATACCCTCTTCCTCATATTCAAGATCAAGTGACTCGTTTAGCAGGAAAGACATTCTTTACGACTCTTGATCTCGCCCAGGGCTACTATCAAGTACCTATAGAGGAAGAATAGATAAGTAAAACTGCGTTCGTAACACCATCAGGCCAGTTTGAATTCCTTAAAATGCCATTCGGTCTCGCCAATGCTCCGGCGGTATTTTCGAGACTTATTCAAATGACTCTAGGTAGAGTAAGTAGGGATATAGCTCTATATTTGGATGACGTCATGATACCTACTACTACAGTAGAGGAGGGTCTTAATCTTTTAGAAAAAGTCTTACAACTTTTGACAGATGCCAAACTGAAGTTAAACTTGAAAAAATGTTCATTTCTCAAAAATACTGCCACATATCTAGGACATGAAATTACGGCCGGTACTATACAACCAGGACAAGCTAAACTGAACTGCGTAGCTAATTACTCTCGTCCTCGTAATGTCCACGAGATTCGACAATTTATAGGACTGACCTCGTATTTTCGGAAGTTTATTCAGGGATTTGCTCAGATTGCGCGACCCTTAACGGAACTTACTCGAAAAGACGTCGAGTGGAGTTGGGGTGTAGAGCAGGAAAATGCATTCCAAACTTTGAAACAGCGACTGATCGAAAAGCCAGTTTTAGCTATTTATGACAAAGACGCTAAGACTGAACTTGCGAGCAAGTTAGGTCTTGGGGGCATACTAATGCAATATCAAAGGGATGGGAGTTTGAAGCCTATCGCTTATTTCAGTAGGGTAACGACAAAAGAGGAAAGTCTCTACCACAGCTATGAACTTGAAACCTTAGCTGTGGTAGAATCTCTTAAGCGCTTCCGTATTTACCTGATTGGGATACCAGTTAGGGTAGTCACCGACTGCAGTGCTCTACGTGCTACGTTGACCAAAAAGGACCTCATTCCCCGCATTGCCCGCTGGTGGCTTACCATCCAAGACTTCGATCTCGACATTGAATACAGGGCTGGGGAAAGAATGAAGCATGTAGATGCCCTAAGCAGGAACCCTGTTTCAAACCATGTACTGATAATTGACAACTCTGACTGGCTTATGACTCTACAAATGCAGGATGATAATGTTCAGAGCATACTTACCCAACTACGATCCGATGATATTAACCCTGATATCTCAGCAAATTACATAGAGAAGGAAGGTATTTTGTATAGAAAAACTGTGGCAGGTGATCGCTTTGTTATTCCAAAATTAGCTAAGTATGGTCTCTTGCAAAAGCTCCATGATCAGATAGGACACCCAGGCTTTGACAAATGTGAGCAGGCGATCAAAGCACAGTTCTGGTTCCCTAAAATGACTAGGTTTATTCGGAAATAAGTACGTAAATTCCTGTTTACAGTGCGTGTCGTCACGCCTACCTCAGGCTACGAATTATCTGATTTACCTGCACCACAAGTGCACATTTATCATCATCATCTGAATTGGGTAAACACCCATCACCCTACTGATTTACGTGAACATATCACATCACACACCTTTAACAATGGCATACTGATACAACGTATGATGATCATACTGATTATGATGAGAGTAAAACTCTCGGCAGTGGCCTCCATCCTCCCCTATAGCCACCCCTTACCTCACAAGTTTGATTGGTCTGATTTACGTACATCACTGATTTACTGGTCAACTGTTCTATGCTTGGTATAACTTTCTGATACTGATTTAGGCACTACGGCAACATGGTTTGGTATTTCACAGCATGAATAATACACATACACACATCATGAAAACACAGGTGAAATGGTAAGATTGGTATCAATAATAATTATGACTCACCAGGGAAACAAAAACGCTGGCAGCATGTCCATCTTCGTCTGCTATCGTCAGGCCAGTGTCCGTCGCGCGCTCACCCCATCCTACCTCCTCCTTTTTATTATAATTATTCTACCCACAGTTATCATGATATTTACTTAAGCTGCGTTCAGAATTATTCGTTATTAGTTCGTGATGCATTCGCGACACTCCCGCCGGAAAGAAATGAAATAAATATTTAAATCTGACACAAGTTTTATTGAAACCAAAAGAACAGGTAAATATTTAAGTAGTTTTGATTATAATTCGATTTTAACACAATTACAAAATGAGACTGAAAAGCTGTTGTGTCCACTGACGAACTCTCTCTCGAGCTCTTTGAGCTGATGCTCTCTTTGATTTACTTTCAATTTGATTAGTACTTGATTCTGGATTATGTTGTTGATTGCTGCTCTGATGTGGTTCTGATCCAGTTGTTGATGGTTGGATCTGGTCTGTATCTCTACATTTTATTGGGCTTGCTGATTTTTTGTTAGTCTGGTCCGGTGAATTGTTTGGTCTTGTGGTGTGTTTATTTTGTTCTGATAAATCTGTGGTCTCACTGTTTTCTACCTCCAGTGGGTATAAATGGCCTATTGATCTAGTGAAGATCTCACCAGTGGGTAACGTCACTTTCGCTACTCTGAATTGTCCATCCGAACCCTTTATTAAATCTGTGATCTTTCCTACTCTCCAGAATGCTCTACTATTCTCGCCCTTGATCTGAACAATGTCCCCTATATTAGGACTCTTGTTGAAGACAACTCTGGATTGCTTGTGAATGTCCTTTCTTTCTCTTAATGTGTTTAAATATTGAGAAGTAAACATTTTGATATATTCCTGTAAGATAGCTTGTCCACGTTTCCAACTATCTATAAGTGTATCTTTGGTAATTGTCGCTGGTTCAAGAAATTCTTGATCTGATATGTTGGTACATAGAGCTCCACCAAATCTCAAGAAATCGGCTGGTGTTAAAATATGTTCTAATTCGTGCCCAACTGTTGTCAGCGGTCGGGTATTGACAACTGCTTCGATTTCCTTGACGATGGTGCAAAGCTGGTTGTGATTTAAGAGATGTTTCTCCAATGTCCTTTTCATACAGTTCTTTACGAGTCCAATAAGACGTTCATAAAAGCCACCGAACCATGGCGCCAGTTCGGGTATAAATTTCCATGATATTTTGTTTTCCACACAATATTCAGAGGTCAAAACTTCTGCTGTAAGTTTGAATTGGGTTGCATTGTCGGATGTTATGACTTGTGGTATGCCTCTTACTGCTACAAATCTCCTTAAGGCTAGAACACATTCTTCAGCCGAAGAGTCTTTTACCACTTCCATATGTATAGCTCTCACAGCTAAGCAAGTGAACAAACAAACCCATCGTTTTTCTATTGAACCCTCTTCTTGGACTTTTACGGGGCCGAAATAATCGATGCCAGTAAATGTAAATGGATTACTGAATCTCACTCGTTCTGGAGGAAGAGGAGGCATAAGTGGCAGCTTGTATGGACCGCCGCCATACTTTCGACACTGAATACAATTTCTTAGAACTTTCTGAACTTGCGATCGTCCTTGTAAAATCCAATACTTGGTTCTTATTTTAGCTAATGTATGGGAAACTCCGATGTGATAATTATTTTTATGTACTTCCTCTATTATTTGGGTAGTGAAATCATTATTTTTGGGTAGAAGAATTGGATTTTTCTGTTCGTTTGTCCAGTCTGTATTTTGTAGTCGTCCACCACATCTTAATATACCCTTTTCATCAGTGTACAACCCTAGAGATTTATGTAATTCTGTTTTTATTCCAGATGTTTCTTTGGGGAAATTTTCTTTCTGTATCCTTAATAAAGTTGATAGATTAGTTTTATCCCGTGTTTGTGTTGTTCTTTCATGTGTATGCTCCGTTTCTATCGTACTCATATCTTCGCACTGTTCTTTCTCATTTTCAGTTTGGTTTTGTTCTATCATCTCTATGTCATTTTCGTCGTCTCTTATTTGTAGGTTTGATTCCGATAGGCCCTGCCCGCCTAGAGAAATTTGTGTATGTATGTGTGAATTCTCTTTCTGTTTCGTATTTTGAGGCCATTTTCTTGGATCTTCTAAAAGGAAACAAGGTCCTTTTAGCCATATTTGGTTGCTGTTTTTTGAGTCATGAGGCCTTGTTGCACAATCCGCGGGGTTAATGTCTGTAGGGACATACCTCATTTTCAGAGTGTTATTTTTGTGGAGTTCGTTTATCCGTCGAGCTACAAACGGTGGCAGAAGTTTGTTTGAATTGAACCAGCTCAAAACGATTTCGCTATCTGTCCACAAAAATTGAGCCTGAATATGTACCCTCAGAAATTTCTTGGCATAAATTAATAGCCGGTTACCGATAACTGTTCCCAACAGTTCCAGTCTTGGGATTTGTAAGTCCTTCTGATCTTTGATCGGGGTTAGCCTTGATTTGCCTATGACAAAACTGATGAAGGATCTATTGTCTTGATCCGAATAACCGCGTACGTATACAACGGCTGCATATGCTTGTTTAGACGCATCAGTGAAACAATGAAGCTCGTATTTGGTATTTGTAGGTGAGGTATTCCTTACTACTGACGGGGATTCTCTGTGTTCATAGGTACGGTTGATACTAATTTCTGCTATTTGATGGAGGTCAGATTTTATTTGATACCATTTTTGTTCTAACTCCTGTGTCAAGGGCTCATCCCATTTGACTTTTAGTTTCCACAAATCCTGAATGAACAATTTAGCTGGTAACACAAGAGGAACTACAAAGCCGCACGGATCATAAATAGCTGCGGTTGCTTGAAGTACGCTTCTCTTTGTGTTAGTAGTCCTTGACTTGTCGTAATTTGGTTCCAATCTAAGTATGTCTTGTTTGAGGTCCCATTCTATACCAAGGATTTTTACGGTTGTGTTCTTCGAGTCACGGTCTGATTTAGGTATCTGGTTTAAAAACAGTTGAGAATTTGAATTCCATTCCCTCAGATTCATTGATAATTTGTTAAATGAGTCCTTGGCATCCAGATACAATTTTAATGCTTCTTCTACTGTTTTGCCCCCTGTCACTAAATTGTCGACGTATATGTCTTCTCCGATTCTTTTGTTGTAAGTACAACCCTCTGATTGATTTAAATGATGTCTTACAGTTGCATTCAGTAAGAATGGGCTTGAAATTACGCCAAATGGTACGCGACAGAATCGATAATGAACCATGTTGTCGGGTGATGCTTCTCGGTGAAGGTCTTTGAGCCAAAGAAATCTTGTGACATCTCTATCGTAACTCTGTAGGCCTATTTGCAAAAATGCCTTTTCTACATCTGCAACGATTCCAATCTGATGTTCCCTAAATCTGATCAGTAGTCCGGTCAAGTCCTCTAACAGCAAAGGACCCCTGTAAAGGCATTCATTTAGACTCGCACATTCTTTTGTTTTAGCCGATGCATCATAGACTATTCTAAGTTTAGTGGTTTTATCATTTTTTAACACACAATGGTGTGGTAGATAGTGTACTGGATGATCAGTGGGCAGACTATCTTCGTTCACAACTTCAATAATACCACTTTTTAACTGCTCCTTTAGAACACTGTCGTAAGCTTTGAGTGTTTCGTCATCTAATCTTTTTACTAAGTTAGATAGTCTTCCGCATGCTAGTCCTAGATTCACTGGTAATGATGTAGGTGGATATTCAGTCCATGGCCACTTGACATGGTAGCGATTGTCATCATATAAGGTTGTCTGGTTGAATTGCTTTAAGGCTTCTTCTTCCCGTGAAGATTTAGGACTATCTACTATGCCGATAGATTCAAGATCCCACAATTTCTGCAAATTGTCATTTCGTAGAGGTAAATCTGGTTCGTAGAAGATATTATTTGTTTCTATATTGGACTGAAAATACGTCAAAACAGACAACGGATCTTTATCCTTTGTAGTTACAGAGCACTGTCCTGACCAAATCCATCCGAAGTCAGAATTGACGAGGAAAAGATTAGTGTCCAGTTGAATCTTTTCATTTGTCATGAATGAGAAATAATAGTCGTTTCCCAGCAGAATATCAATTTCATCGTTTCTAGATCCATCATCCGCCAAAATTATATCTTTATCTTGATATGCGACTTTTAGTTGAGGTAAGGTCTTTAATGGGTCAGGAATACTGTGAGTTATGTGTGGTACGACATTGGCATATAAAATCCTGCTGTTGTTAGTTCGAGTCATAATATGAAAGTTGACGACGGGACTATCTATTTGTTGTGGTGATTTGGAGCCGAAAGTAAAGACCGATAGTCGGTTCTCTTCAACAATCGGCAATTTAAGATCTTTGCTTAGTTTTTCCGTCACATAAGTTCTTTGACTACCGGAATCTAGTAACACGCGACAGTTTACATGACGACTGTTTTCTCCGACTTTATAACAATGTACTACGCATGTTTGTAGTATTGTTAAGCCTTTGTCAATTTGAACGTGCATGGTTTTTGTATTAAGGTCGTTTGGTTTTTGTTTGTTTGGGCATAATGCTCTGTTATGTGTTCCAAATTCGTTACAATGTACGCATTTTCGCTTTGAAAAACAATCTTTTGATCTGTGCTTTTCGCCAAAACAATTGTAACATCTTCCTTTAAGTTTCTGTTTTCTCTCCTCAATTGTTTTTGCCGTTGTGCATTCGTCATTAAAATGTTCCAGGCCGCAAAATATGCAGCTGAGTTTTCTTCTCTTTGGTTGTGAAACATGTCTTTGTGTGTTAGTTGTGTCATTATTATATTTTCGTTTCAGGTTGTTGCTGTTATTGTAGTTATCTCTTTTTGTGTCAAATTGATAGCGTCGTTCTGGTTTTTTGTGTGAAAGTTGTGGCTTTGACTGTGAGTGTTTATAAAATTGTTTATGAAATTGTTCTCTACTGTCCGTTCTTACATGTAAGGTGTCTAAAGTAAACTGTTCATTGTTCACTCTTTTGTCGTTATTTCCGTTGCCTCCATTCTTAAGACGATTTGATGTTTCCCTAGCGTAAATGATGAGTTCAAGGTTCTTTCTGATTAGGTATGTCGATAGATTCGTCTTCTGTTCCTATCTTCATTTTCAATTCGTATATCAAATCTTCTGGAAATTTTTCCATGATCATGACTCTTAAGTGGTTATGGTTAACGTCTTCGCCAAGAGATGATAGAACTCTCAGGTGTCGCTCTATTTGATTTAGGACGTTTCGACATTCTTTGATTGCTGAGCCTGCTGTATGAATCCTATACAGTGCGACGTAATGTGCGTCAACGATTGCACTTGGCTTCCCAAAACGATCCCTTAAAGTATCGACTGCGATCTGGTAATTCTTGCTGGTTGTGTCTAGGCCTTCGATTGTTCGTTTTGCTTCACCGGTCAAAACCGATTGCAGGTACAGAAGTTTGTCAACATCATTGATGTTCCTGCTGCCTATGTTTGAGGAAAATTGGTCCCAAAACTGATGCCATTTGAGCACATCTCCATCAAACTTGGCCAATTCCATTCTAGGTAATCTGGTTGTCACTCCAGACATATTTCCTGTCGTTCCATCGGAAGGTTTGGAAGTATAAGATACTCTGGTTTGAATTTCAGCAATCAATTCTTCTGCTTGCATTTGGATTGTCGTATATTGTGAGATTTCGTCAGCACATGGGCTATCAATGAGCTTGAAGTAGTTGTAAATCTCGGTTGCAAACCGTTCATTGTGGGCCTTTAATTTGTTAGCAATTAACTGAATTTCTTCCACACTGATTTTAAGATCTTTAAGTTTGATTAATGCTTCTTGACCTGTTATCGTAAGGGCTTTGATTGAATCAATGATCATTTTTAATCGGGTTCGGACTACTTCCTCCATGATTATGACTTGTACTTATGAATTAACAGGTGTATCTAATCTATGTTGCACTCGACCGAGACCAGACTAAGACAGACTTTGAATTACGTTTTAACTGGAACAATAAATAATTTGGTTTAGTTTTAGATTTGTTTACAAAGTAAAAAATATATTTGGTGTTGTAGAAATCATAGTGGTAGGTAGAATGACTCAGACATGCTACATTGCATTACACACAATTATTATTTTAAACGCGCACGAAGTCGCGGGTAAAAGCTAGTGCTGTATAAGTACCAAACATGGTAACGCATTGTATGTGTCGGCTAGAACACTATACAATTGATTGATCTTCTTCGTCACCTTTAGTATAATTTCGTAGATATCGTCTTGTACTCAACAACGAACTTAAATACAAAAAATAATAATGGAGAAACAGCATCCTTAATATTTAAATTATTGTTTGTTTCAGTGAGGGACCGAAACCAGATAATGTGCACATGCTAATTGATGCTATACATGTGTATATGTGCTGTGTTTAATGTTCAAGTTATGCATAGGATCCCCGAGTTCTTATTTTATTTTATTTGTATCATCTCTCTTTTGTCAAAAAAAATTCCTGTGTCATTAAACTAATTAAATAGTCTCCTGACGGAACAAACACACAAAAAAGGTAAATAATGACACCATAGGTAGGATGTAGTTGACCTACATTTGATTTAATTTAAGTAAGTACGGTACATATGGTTGGTATTCGTTTTGTGGTGTAATGACTAAATGACTATCTGCCTATGTATGTTTATATGTCATACGTCATACCTACATAAATTGTTAACTTGATCGTTAGTCATTAAAATATATAAATTGTTTTTGTAGGTAAAAATTTAGAAATCCTTTTTATTCTGAATTAGTTTTAACTAACTACCTACCTACTAATAGGTACTGAATTCTCGACACCAACACAATCACCACAATATACTTAATTATATCGCACTACAATCATCAATAGTACTAAGTTTGTCAAACACCAATATAGACAAATAATTTGAAAAAATAAATAAACAATGCGCCACGCTTGAATGTGCAGGTTCAAAACCCGCCTGACCCTTTACTTTCATTGTTTATTCCTTCCGTTTAATTTTTGTAAATCGCACTCAGCGTCCTTGACTACAACGATTTATAGAAAAATAGTCGATTAGTCCGCGACAAATAAATCACATGTACACAAAAATCTATGAGGTAGGTAGGTACCCAAACAACAAAATACCAATATTCGCCCCGATTCGAGTTTAAATCGAGATCGCGGCTGTTCACTGTGCAAGCGAGACGTTCCGCTGTCTCCTTCCCGCGCGCACGTTTCGAGCGAGACAGCGAACCCAAACCGCTCAGCTTCGTACTATGTATCTACTTCGCTTTGCATATGAACGGCACCGGTTTCGATCCCAGCATCTCCACCATGTCGTCACGCCTACCTCAGGCTACGAATTATCTGATTTACCTGCACCACAAGTGCACATTTATCATCATCATCTGAATTGGGTAAACACCCATCACCCTACTGATTTACGTGAACATATCACATCACACACCTTTAACAATGGCATACTGATACAACGTATGATGATCATACTGATTATGATGAGAGTAAAACTCTCGGCAGTGGCCTCCATCCTCCCCTATAGCCACCCCTTACCTCACAAGTTTGATTGGTCTGATTTACGTACATCACTGATTTACTGGTCAACTGTTCTATGCTTGGTATAACTTTCTGATACTGATTTAGGCACTACGGCAACATGGTTTGGTATTTCACAGCATGAATAATACACATACACACATCATGAAAACACAGGTGAAATGGTAAGATTGGTATCAATAATAATTATGACTCACCAGGGAAACAAAAACGCTGGCAGCATGTCCATCTTCGTCTGCTATCGTCAGGCCAGTGTCCGTCGCGCGCTCACCCCATCCTACCTCCTCCTTTTTATTATAATTATTCTACCCACAGTTATCATGATATTTACTTAAGCTGCGTTCAGAATTATTCGTTATTAGTTCGTGATGCATTCGCGACAGTGCGCATTTGGTAAAGGTAATTATGGTAGGGTAGAGGGAGAGTTACACCCGATAGAGAAGCAAGCCATTCCAATGCATACTCTGCATGCCGACCATCTAGGTCCTTTCGTAAAGACACGAAAGGGGCATACGTATGTTCTGGTGATCATAGATTCATTCACGAAATTCGTTTTTGCTAAAGCCACGAAAAGTTGCAGTTCCATTGAGACGATAAGGCTTCTAAAAGAGGTATTTACCTTGTTCGGCAATCCTGTGAGAATTATTACAGATAGGGGCAAGGCTTTCACCAGCCGATACTTTAAGCAATTCGCACAGGAAACGCAGTTCAAGCATGTTCTGAACGCTATAGCTAGCCCGCGGTCCAATGGACAAGTTGAACGCGTGAACAGAACTTTGTTGAATGGACTTAATACAATGACACAGTCTGAGTGCACATGGGACAATAAGTTGGCAGATGTTGTATGGGGAATCAACAATACCCCAAATGCCACGACAGGTGACCCAAGCAGCACATTAGCGCATTTAGCAGCCAACTAAACATGGTTGGTGGCAAAAATCACTATAATGGGTCGCATATCAGTGCAGATTATAACGACTAGTTTTTAACTCAGCTCTAAGTTCTACAGGAGAACAAAATATTACTGATAATGGCATATTGGTGAATTTTGCCACCATTTAACAACTTGTAGTGCTTAATTGTCTAAATTCGAACTAACAGTGGCAAATAGGCTTTTATATTCACTGATATGACACCCATAGTCGCAAATGGGTTGTTAAAATTACTGTTATGCCTATTTGGCACTTTGAGATCCAAAGAATGGCATATTAGTGTATTTAATGACTTATAGTGGCAGCTATAAGCTTAGGTTGTTATATGCACTAATATCCTACTTTGAGTTCTTTATGGGGGTCGCCAAGAAGCGAGAGTACCAATTTTCACTTATATAGAACGACAATGACACTTGAAGTTGTAAAACTAACTAAGATAGCTAAGTAGCCCCATAAATATTTACACAAAAACCGTTAAACATCAAACCGGCCAAGTGCGAGTCAGACTCGCGCACGAAGGGTTCCGTACCATTATCTATAAAAAATCGCAAAAAAACACGTTAATTGTATGGGAGCCCCCTTTATATTAAATTTATTTTGTTTTTAGTATTTGTTGTTATAGCGGGAACAGAAATACGTCATCTGTGAAAATATCAACTGTCTAGCTACCACGGTTCATGAGATACGGCCTGGTGACAGACAGACGGACGGACGGACGGATATCTTGAGATTTTAAGGTACTTTCCCTCCAGGGCCCATTCGTTTGTTCCACCCTGTATATGTGTGAACTGTCACTGTATTTTTCATGAAATACCCAAAAAGTTTTGTAATTGTAATTATTGTAATTTCTTTATTGTACTCACATGACAGTAAAAAAATAGCTTAACTTAGAAAAAATATGTACAAAGGCGAGCTTATCTCTAATAAGAGATTTCAGTTTTGTTCAAATTATCATCTTATGTCAGAATAACTTTGTAGCTAGTTGAAAAATAACATTTGAATTGATTCAAAGCTTGCCGCGCTTTTAGGGCCTTTAGTACCTACTAAACGCCGCCGTAAGCAGCACTGTCTACAACCTACTGGAAAACGTGAGACACCCATCTACAATTTCCGTACAATGAGGTTCACTCACTCATTATGTCAATGTCATGCAGACTGCAAAACATCATTTCAACGCACCAAAGAGTATTTAATTAAAACATCACTGGCAGCCAAACTTGAAGTGGCCAAAAGGAAAAAAATAATTTCTGAGCTCTGAGATTTGTATGAAAACAAAAGTAATTAAAAACTATTAATTTTATAATTATTTTCTAAAAGTTCTACAGAATAAATAGAGACGTCGTAATTCATCAATGAATATTTAAAGTCTTTGTAGAAGTCCGGGGACGACATTGCCATATCATTTAAATTTAGTTTCATTAAAAGAAGGCTTACCTACCAAAACAAAATGGCCTTGGTATAAACTTTTCAAGCGTGTTGTGAAGACGTATCTTGTACCGAGACCACTTTCAATTTGTAATATCTCTCGATCAAAGTTGAGCTATTTTAGGCTATTCACGCTGAATTTTTTTGGGTTACTGCTTTCAACAATAACATAACATAACATAACATTAACATACAGGCACTTACATTGCTTCTGGCCCCACACTAGGATACCCTGTGTCGTGGGAACCAGAAACAGCGACAACACAAACATGTAAACATCCAAGACTTGGGGTATTTTTTTTGTCCCCAGCCGGGATTCGAACCCGGGACCTCTCGCATGGTAGGCAGACGTGCAACCGCTGCGCCACAGAGGTCGTCAATACCAATATCTTTTGTTGTAACGTTTTTCTCTAAAAGTAGGTACGTGAAATGTATTATTATTATTTAAAACAGTTCGAGTGTTTCTGCCATAGCGTAGAAAACTGTTTTAATGACTTACTCATCGTTCTTGGAATAATTTAAACAGTACCAGCAGCATTTAAAAAATACCGAAATTTCGGTATACCGGTATTTGAAATTTTCAATACAGCTAAGATGTATTACAGCGTAATTTTTCCTACCTTCGAAGTCCATCATCAGACCAGATCGGTGGTACCATAAGAACATGCTCCAAGAAATCTACTTTCGAATAAAAAAAACTACATTCAAATTGGTTCACCCGTTTACGCTCCGCGAGCTGAGAGACAGAGACACAGATACACAGATACCCAGAGTGACACACGCGTTAAATAAAATCATAACACCCCTTTTCGAGCAGAGCCCATAAACCCTTCGATCGCGATCTCGCTTAGTAGTACATGCGATTCGCTTGCAGAATCTGGCCCCAAGTATTTTTTTGTTTTCTCACGGATCACCAATTGAAACCGAAAATAGTTACTACAGGGTCTAATATTCACTCATTTGATAAATTCGAAGGTGCATTTAGGTGATTTTTGGATGTATAGGTGCCATTATGGAGTAAATAAGCTGATATTGCAACTGCAAGTAATTGGTTTGATCGCCATGAGTAAAAGATGGCGAACGCAAATTGCAAATATTTTGAGACGATTAAAACAATAACAAGTTTACAACGTAAATTTGACGCGTATCTGATACATTCTAGCAACAAAATAATCGCATTCTGACCACCAGATTCCAGATTTTCAACAGAAAATGTAAAAGTGAGGTTATGTTACAATTAATTATTATATTTTTTTGGGGAAATTTTCATCAGAACGATGGCGCATTAAAATCTTATAAGAAATATAATATGCACTTTACAATAAAATCAAAATTGCACCGGTTTTATCTGATCCTAAGACAGAACATGCGCATGTACCTAATTACGTAAATATGTTGTTGTTAGAGTGTAGAAGTCTAGCCATCACCATTCGTTGATAACGCACTTACCTTGTAGTTATATACGATGAAAATCTCTTCCAGTTCCAATATATAATCACTCAGTCTACTTACACAAACAAAACAAAGCAAAAACAATCCTGCTTGCCACTAATAGTACTACACTGATCTAATGAACGAACTGAATAGACTATCATTCGTTCAATCAGTCCAATTTGCACTTGAAGTTCCAATTTTCACCAACGGTAGCAATTTGAACGCGTTTAGACCTTATTAGATCTTTAAAATAGGCTGCTATTTTTCGCCTTTTGGTTGCATATAGGTGCTATATAGGTTCTAACCACCTATATAGCACCTACGTTAGATCCAAAAATCACCTTGCGTAGCAATTTGATATAATATGGAACTCCTATGCCACCAAATGTGCTGCTTGGGGAATCACCCTTTAGCCTGATGTTCGGTCATTCTAATAGTCGCTTCCCGGCTATACCTACAGGTGAGCCTCAGGACTCAGAAACAATGCAGCGACAGTTGCAGCAAAGGAGAAAACAGGCTAAGCTACGTATTGATAGGAACACCTTATGAAGTCTCGTTTTGATGCTAAACACAAAAAGTGTCAGAAGTATAATGTAGGGCAGCTTGTTTTGTGGAAGGGTGGAGTAGCGAGAGATCCCAGGGCTAAGATAACAAGGAAACTTGATGGTTTGTACACGGGTCCGTATAGAGTTTTTAAGGCCGAACACTCGTTAGACCGGTATACAATCAGTAGTGTTAAAGGGATGAAAGGATATAGAAAGTTTAGTGCAGTAGTGCGTGGTGAAACTTTACGTCCTTACAAAACTGTTATGTCTGGAGATGACGATACTTCAGGTAGTGACCATGAAGTAGATCGCGATGATTTGGTTGATTTACTGGAAAGCTAAGAAATTAAAACTGTGTGCTCTCAATTTCAATCCGTCCCAGCATGCTTTGTGTGAATAATATTAAATCAATTTGGAATGTATGTGCATATAGAATATCAATGGTTAAGTTGCATAAAATTAAATTATTTGAATAGATACTCATACGTACCAGATAAACATAAACAATAGAGTAATAATTATACATACTAGAACCTAAGCATAAAAAGAAAATATAATACCTGAGTATATGTGAAATTGTTAATACTTACATAGAAAGAAATTAAATACATAAATCTTATGATACAAAAGTTTTCTTTTATGTAAGATATACTTACCTCGAGTTCAACAAAATTCTGTGTGACTCCTTAAGTTTCGGCGAGGCTGTGTGCTCCTCAGTCCATAAACTTTCTATGTGATATCGCTACTTCAATTGGACTGTGTGACTCCTTATATTTCGGGGAGGCTGTGTGCTCAGTTTATAAACCATTAACTAACTGTGTGAATCTGTGTGATATCTCTGCTTCAATTGGAGACTGTGTGACTCCATAATTACATTTCGGAGAGGCTGTGTGATCAAACCCCGCGCTGTGTGACTTTCTGGCTGGCTGTGTGATCAAACCTCGCGCTGTGTGACTTTCTGGCTGGCTGTGTGATCAAAGCCCATTCACATAATGATAATATTTTTCCAAATATAAACAATATGTACTGTGTGAAAATTTTATTTCAGGATGCTGGTGCAACAGGAAAGCTGAAAATCTTATCGGATGGAGGCCGTGGGTCACGGCCTATGCAGGATGGCCGAGTGTTATCGTCCTAACATCACCTCCAACAACGGCGCCACCAACCAACATTAATTTGAGTTACTAAATACTTGATTAATTATAATAATTATAGGTATTGTTTAAGGAATGCATAAATTAAGATATTAGTTTGAATTTAATAATTAAAGTACTTTTGGTTTTACTTTGGGTCAGTGTGTCGCTACTGGTGCCGCCCTGCGGCACCTTTCAGTACTACATGTCGTTAAGTTTATATTCTTTTTAAAATAAAATAATAGGCTGGTATGTTTAAACATAAAATAACTTCAGCAATATTCAGATTAGTAATTATAAACGACACTAATGTTGTCATAGCATTTATTAAGATTGTATTATTATTAATTGTTATTCAGTTGGAAGGAAGTACAGTATCGGTGTGTAATTTGTGAACTAGCGTAGGAGCGAATATGATTTTTGGTGGGGCAGACATTGTTGTACGCTTGAGGCGAATAAAACGCTGAAACGATATTTTGCTGTGTCGATTATTTCTTCTGGAGAACTCTCACTTCTGTCGTGTTTCCATTACACTGTACATCAGACCTTGCCCATAGCAACAGGTCATACATATAGGTTCTACTGACCTTGCCAATAATATTGTATCATATATATAGCTGTACATCAGACCTTGCCAGGTCATAATATATTATTTAATATGGATGAGAATTGGAAGGGTATCAGGTTAAGTTATTATATATCAATATCATTATCATGAACTCTATGGGTAACCTCGATCTCGCTAGATGCTCACTTCCTTGGAGGCCCAAACAAAGAAGCAAGCCTCCCCCAAGGTCCCAGTTCTGCATATCAACCTTTGGATATGGGGGGGGGGGAGAACTTTATCTTGCCGCTGGTACATCCTGTCCGCTTGTCGTCAGTCATCCCTAGTTAAGCTAAAAGAAACAAGAAGACAGTCCATGTGTGAAGTGGATAAAATGATGTGGTTATAATTGGTGTGTGTTCAGTTTCAAGTCAATCCTACCTAAACCCTACGCCCTAGCTAAATTCTCTCCACAACGCCATGCCCCCCTTAACGTAAGGGGGAACTCTATTTGCCCCCCCTTCACGCAAGGGGAAAAAAACAAACATACCAGGGAGCTTACAGCCTTTAAACCCTGGCGGTGTGCACACCATGGACCGGGATTCAAACCACTAGCCATCCATTAACATAGACCTCGTGTCTCAAGCCCTCTCCCTCTCTGGGCTACCACCTCAGCATTTATAAAAGATGTGGAAGTGGCCTCGACCACTTCCATGCATTTGTACCCTTAAGATGCCACTGCAACGGGGGAGGATTTCACATACCAGCGACACACGCAAGTTATCAACAAGACCATGTCCACGCACACGTCCTCCTGCCCAACAACTCTGGGCGGACGCATACGCACACGTCTTCCTGCCCAACAACTCTGGGCGCATATCAACCACGGACATTTATATAAGATGTGGGAACGCCTCGCAAGGCGCCCCATGCCACTACCCATCCAATAGGGTGGTCGTTTATATTCCATTTGCACATGCCATCAACCCGGCATTTTACATCTCAAATTACCACATCCATCAGTCTTCCAATTCTCTGATCCAGTCTGAAATTAGTGTTGCATTAGCCTAGTGTACTTAGCTTCATACACACATTGACATCATACACACACAAACACACCCCTACACAGATTCCCACCCCATCCCCATATTAACTTTGAACCCGGTAGTTATAAATTACCCCCTTTTTATTTTATTTAGATTGTGTAAGTTCACTACCATATGTTTGGCCTACAAAATAGAAGCCTTTAATTGGCCTATGTCTAGTATAAGTTCTCTGGTATACAAATCTTCAGGATCCATGTTTGTAGTTATAGGTCATATTAATAAGAGCTATAATTAGGATCACGTCGTAATATCACATCGTTGTTTACATTTACAAAGGCCATGTTAAATTTAATTTTACACAGAATCATGGATTCTGAAGAGAAATAAATTGTTACTCCTCTTCAGAATCCATGTTTGCGGTTTCGTATTCAACATGATGCACTTTGGAAGAGGCCGGTAGTTTCTGCCAAAAACTCTGCCTGTTGGCTGGCATAAGGGGCCCCAAAGTCTTGATCAAAGCTTTTTTCCTTTCTTCAGGAATCCCCTTAGCTGCTGTCTTTCCAGTTGGTAGCGGAATGATTTTGTTTTTGAGGAAAGAGAGTTTTTCATACTCATCGCTCCGGTGGTCGGTTTTGTAGTGCAAGTCGAAAACTCCCTTTTTCACCATCACCTCCACAATGTCCTTGAGATATACTCTCGGTGTTCGCTTCTTTAGTTTTGTCTGATTGGAGTAATCCTTATAACTGAAGAAGTCTTCCACCTGCATTGATTTGACCTCAACTTTGCCAGCCTTTGCTACAGCAGTAACGTAGTCTTTGAAGTCGTAAATCTTTTTTGCCCTAGCGAAAGATTGTTCCACCAAGCGGTGGAACGAGTCAGCCGACATAAATGTATGGCCTGGCTCGAAGTAGCTCAAGATAATAGACTCAGCTTGTATCTCATCACTGTTGGCAAACTGCACCAAAAAGGTCAACAGGCACCAGTTTTTGTTTTGAGCTGAGCAATTGTCTAGCCAAATCTTTATATCTTTAGCATCCCTTTTGTGCAGCAAGAAACTTCTGAACGCGCTTATAAGGTCTTCTTGCTTTCGTCCACTTACTCCTTCGTGCCATAATACGGCATATGCAGGGTTTTTGGTGGAAAATCCTCCTAACGGGACAAAGCTCTCATTGTAGGCAACTAGCCTAGGACAGAAAACAGCGGATTTGAATGTGTCAATTCTTGGCAACATAACCACCTTTTGTAAATCCGCAGATATAATAACGGTCTTCTCATCTGTTTTTGCTGCGATGTCTCTTTCGTAAAGTTTTCGTGCGTTTGTGTATCTTAGCTTATGCTTGATGTACTTTTGGCAAGTTGGACATTCTGAGTCTGGTTCTTTAGAATGATCATCATTGTGGAGGTCAAATATCTCACATGTTTCACACTCTTCGTGTCCAAGCTTTGCAAATGATATCTTCATTATGTTACTCACGTGGTTTCGGTAGGTTTCTTTGCAGCATTGTACATTTGGGTGCAACTTCGTGAAATTTTTATACATATCTGCAATGGTGATGTCGCTTGGTAAATATTTTCTGTTAGGCGCATGCTTCCTGCGGTAATGGTGCACGCAAGGGTTGAATGAATTCACATGCGCAGTGAGTAGTTCCTTGTTGACTGTTGCGATAGTTAAGTTTCTTCCGTCACGTTTGTCTGTAAGTTCTGTCACTGGGGCTTTTATTGCAGTTAGTACTCTTCTGTCATTTTTAGGGTGGTATCCCAGGGTGCACAAGAAAAAAGTTTTGCAAACCTCTATCTTGTCCTCATTCTTCATAAAATTATATTTATTAGTGCAACTCCGTGGTCTTTTGGGTTCTTTTGTTCTGTTTCTCTCACACTCTAAGGACTCAACAAGATTCTTGATGAATAATCCTCTCATTTCGTAATTAAGGGACCAATACTGAAGATGCATAGCTGCTCTCTCAGTTTCTGTGAACATCAGTGTACATAGATGTGAACAAGACGTGCGACACGCTGGCCTTATGAAATACTAGCTTTTACCCGCGGCTTCGCCCGCGTAGTAGTTGGATTTACGCCATGCTTTGGATTGTGCACATTTGTAGTAATATACCTGATGTGTTTAAAAAAGAGAACAAAAATAATTCTGTAAGAGTTTCTGGTATTCCAACGTAGAGAACCGTTGTAAGTATATTTGTACATATGTCCGGAAATTAAATCGTTTAGAATGTTGAGTATCGCAAACAGTCGTGAAATGCACCGAGAGACAGAAATCTACTGCAATACGTCTCTGTAAACAACGTTCCGAGATTTGTTGTTCTCTGCGTAAATATAGAGATTTCTAGCTCTCGATACACGTGAACAGCCAACGTAGAGCTGCCCGTGCGAAAAGCATGGGGTGCCCAGATGAATGCCTGCCACTTTTAATGTTTGCCCTTGGCTCTTGTTAATAGTTATTGAAAAGGCCACTTTCAATGGGAACTGCGAAAAATTAACAAGGAAGTATCATTATTTGATGAAATCTTAGTAATGAAATCTTAGTAGTCAGAAAATATTTGACAAAAATCTTTATTTTCTGCCAAACTTTTAGTTGTGTTGAAAATGAAAGTATGGTTAATTTCGTATACGTAAGGTTTATTTAATTTAATTCACATTCAGCTGCCTCTTCTCAATGTCTCGTTGTGTTTTCCGGAACATGTTGTCCACTACACTGATTGTAATTAATTTGTAATTACTTCAGTGTCCACAACAATCTTTTGTTCTGCTTTTTTCATAGGTTTTGAACTTTATCTCGAGGTTGGAGCCTGTAATCAAGATAAATACAAGATAATTTCTGATCTCATCTGATTTCAAAACCTTAGGCCCGTTATTATTAGGTCGCTCTCCGGTATGAGAAATATCTCAAAATGACAGCTTTGCTTTATTTAAGGGCATCAACTACAAAAGCGTTTTTATAAACCAAATTCTTTCTTCTTTCTTAATTTAACGGCAATGGTAATGTATGAGTAAAGTAGAAGTCGTATGTAATATGACCATGTATCTAAAGTCAACTCTGAAGTCCATGAATTGACTGGAATAAATTTATCGATATTTACAAAAGATGTCATCTTGTTCCCATCACTATCGATAATACTTCGGAATAAAAACATTTCAGAAATGTGATAAAAGGCCGAGATAGATAACTCCAGCGTAGGAAACCATGGATGATTTATAAAGTTTATAGGTTTTACGTGTTTCCACAATAGGTCCAGGGAGATATCTATTAGAAATCTGGGCTAAACTCACCGATTGAAATAATATGTATCCCGTATGGTTTTTCCTGTTTCATGCGCGGCACTTACAGCCACTTAAGCACAAGACTTTATTGATTATTGGGTGGAGATAGATGGACGATAATTTAGCCAAGAAACACAATAAAATAAACTTTTCTATTAACTGATAGATGATTTCAAAATAAATGTTTACCTAATAATACGGACAGTGTCAGCTCATAGCTTAGGAATTCCAATAAAATTAAAAAGTATATTACGATACGTCACTTACGAGAAAATAGTGAACTTTTCTATTTGGTTGGATTAAAAGGTTGCAAAACCAGAGCTTTTTTCTATTAAGTGAACAAGTTCAAATAGTACACGGTTCCTGCAGTATTGCA
Source organism: Argyresthia albistria (assembly GCA_963457715.1). NCBI lineage: Eukaryota > Metazoa > Arthropoda > Insecta > Lepidoptera > Argyresthiidae > Argyresthia > Argyresthia albistria. The sequence goes on from CAUOQF010000005.1 coordinate 142,075, forward strand.
ACCAAAATGCTGACTTTCATATTAAGTCATATTAAAAGGTTGCAAAATTCAAAGAAAGGGACCGAATTTGTATATAACCACAGAGCCTTAGCCAGGGGCCTTGGGCTGAGCCACCCTCAGGAGCCACCCATCGAGTCGTTTGGTTACTTTTTTTTTTTAAGCCTTATTGTGTGACGATCTTGCTTTTTGTTCATTTTATGGCGAGAGGTCAAAATATTAATATGTATTTTGTTTAAATACGAGAAATTAGAACGATATTCATTCTATCATTACTCAAGTGTATACTAATATTTTATCAATAATCTTTGATCTTGATCACGTACCATGAAATCTTCAATACCGAAATGTTAGATTTGATTATCAAATGTTGCATTTGTGGTAACGAAACGCGCGGGAGGGAGGGAACGCACGAACGCACCTTCAGTATCCGTGGTCAGATAGCATTGTTAGATCGATCTGACCACGTCCACTCTTTTGTGTCCTTGGTCAGACCGATTAAATTATAGAGTCCTTGGTCAGATTGGTAGCCGTAGTCAGATTATGGCGTCTACATTTTACAGATTCTTCTTTTGACATCATAGTCTTAACAGAATATCACACCTTTCCATAGGATGGCCTACCTACTCTTTTCACAAGATAGATAGGTGTCACTAGAGCTTGTGAAACGCAATTTTATGGATAGATAGGAAGTTACCGCTTACTGTGGATAGCGTCTGTCTGTTACCCGGGATAGATATTGATAACAGGCGAAGTAAGTAAGTCAGGACTTATTCTTTTATATAATACACTAGGGTCGCGTTCCGTGACATCGCCGTCTCAGCGCCATAATCATCGTCATCGTTTTGTATCGCCAAAACCCAAAACTGACTCGGAACGGCTTCGTATACGCTTTTATCGATTATGGCGTGACTCGGAACAGGGGGTAGCATAAGCCCGCAACTACGTATGCGATGGAAGGGTTTCGGTTTAGTAGCCAAATCAACTATCAGAAGTTTTAGAGTTTCCTTTAGGGCCTTCGAAACTGCTTCTTAACTACTACATTACATTACACCGTACCGTTTACAACGCTGGAAGCGTCCGAATCAATTTGTCATTATCACATTAATATAATCGAGTCAACCATCTGAAAGGACAACACAACACTTCATTTGAGTAAATTTAGACAGTTTTTATTACATTATCATGAATTGCACGAGTATTATTTAGAATTTAACACGGTTATACTAACTATAAATTTACATATTACCTTATATCTTATTTCACTGTAGTTATCACTGACACTGGGCACAACTTGTAGATAAACTACCTTTTAGTAAGGCTCGTGGCGACTGAATGGTTCTCCGTGGGATTACTTTCAACTCAGGAAACCACGCATTGGCGCCAAGAGAGTTACAGACATGTCGTCACCCGATTGGATCAAGGTATCGACCAATCAGAGGCGAGCTCCAATCGGGGGCGAGCATACTAAACGGAAGTAAGAAATATTACTAGATTTCACAAAATAATATAGTATATTTAATAGGATGAATAATAGTCTAAAATACGTGACATATTTTACACCATTATTCCATATTTAATAACGTAATAGGAACTTGTTTAAAATATCCGCCAATCAGAAGCGAGCAAACATCAGCCGCGATTTGGCGCGAGCGTGTAAAACGGAAGTGGTTAAGTGTGAATGGATTAATTACAGTTTTTACGATGAAATTATGTGAAGCATTCTTGTGTAATAATTCAATATTATATTTACTTAATTAATAACTATGCCTAAAGGTACAGAAACGCTAACAGCTCGGCCGTCCTGCATATCGCGAGTCCCTTCGCGATTTAAATAACAACAAAATGGTAGAGTAGACATACTCAATCTCGACTCTACAATATTACACGTATTATAATCACTTAATCTATTACATACTGCTTACTTAAATAACCTTGTGTATCTTATAATCCATGTAACCTTGTAATCCATGATATATACTTAACATATTTGTCATAAATTATCCAGGAAAAAATATTGAACAAACTAAGGTCACTAAGTGGAATACATGTTGATAATGATTTGAAATGGAAGACACAGATAGAACATACATGTAAAAAACTTAATAAATACACCTATTTGTTACATAATCTTTCTTAAACTGTACGTGAGGAAACGGTGCTATTAGCTTATAACGCATATGTAGACTCCGTTTTGTAATTTGGCATAATCTTCTGGGGAAACGCAACAGGTAAAGAAAAGGTGCTTAAAGCGCAAAAAAGGTGCATTAGATCTATATGTGGTATTTGCCGAACTGAAGCCACACTTTAAACGGCTTAATATTTGACATTTTCATCACTGTTTATCTATGAGGTAGCCATGTTTGTCAAAACAAACAGGAATATATTTACAAAGTATACCAGTAAACGTCCGTCACCAATCAAAAATTGTTATGCCCAGTCATAAAACAGCTCTATTTTAAAACAGTGTACTCGGCATGACGCCTACCATATTCTATAATTCAACAAATAAATAAGGAAATTACCAGTTAATAAGGTATACTACTCAATAGCAGAATATTTAGACGACACAACACCTCAGACTAAATCCTCCAAGCACAACATTATAGTATAGTTCGTACGTTACCCGTCCGGTTGCATCAATCCAAGTATATTTTATTTTACAATAATATAATTGATTTTGTATAATTTTAATACTTTTGCATGAACAAATAATATTTATATGCCATTGCGCAAAACATAAAGATCCTGCTTTTCTTACTTTAAAATCTTGATTGTATCTATGTTTAACAAATAAAGCCTCGACTTTGACTTAATGATTCAATTTAATCCTTCCTTTTAGTTTTTAGTTATTTTTAATTATTTCGTATCAAAATTTCTATGCTCAATACCAATTTGCATAAGCTATTTGCTAATGCTTGCATTCAGATACAAGCTCATACACTTCTTCCGACACTCCTTCTGGTGGGTTAAACTATGATTACTTAATATCACTGTCGGAGTTATGATTGGATTCCGAATCAGTGGTTTCAAATAGTTTTAATATCTCTGTTGAAGGCGAGCCATGGTTGAACCAGGGAGTTTCACGATAATGATGTTGGGTTGCTCCGTTAAGGTGTGACCTAATAAAACAGAATACTGCAATGCTATATCTTCTTTAATTCTATGTTCTGCTTTATTTTAATTTTAATTTTTAATTTGTATAATTTGAATGGTTTGACTTACTGATATTTTATTTTATGGCATTTAATTTAATTGCATTAATTTTAAGTTAAAGTTTTATGATTATTTTTCCTATTTTGTATCTAATTTAGATGTAAATATATGTTTTAAATGTTATATAGATCTCTGTTATCTGAAATAAAATTATTATTGTTATTATACCTTGTACTGTAACGTCAGCTCTACATCTTCCGATGGGTTGAACATTATCAGCCCCTACTCCAAGAAAGTGCTATGTAATGAGTTTGTTTCAGAGTGCAGAAACGAAAATGTTTCGCTTCAGTTTGCCTAATAAGAGTACACTGGCTTCCTAAATCTACTTGACATGTAATTGCGTTACCATTTATGCTTATTTGAAAATATATTTGAGATTACTTTCATCAGATTGATCAAGGACAGCTATTTGCTTTTCAGTCTTAGTTTCCACAAGATGTCGTTCATTATTTTGGGTGTCATTTGACCGTTTTGTTCTACAATGCAACTCTAAGTAGCCGGGTTTGTGACAATAGTTGCATTTTGTTATTGGTTTTGTACACATAAAGTTTTTATGTCCATCTTCATTGCAGTTATGACCCTTAAAATTTACAACTCCTATAACCTTTTTAGCTGGATCAGTTCTAGGTCTACCATAATTATTATGTGACCTTTTATCAAGATCCTTTTCTACAGCATCTCTACCACCCCCAGACTTAACTGTTTTAAAATATCTTAAAACGTCCTCTGGTTCATGAAAACGAGCTGCTTGAGCCCCAACTCTAACTGCACGGTCTTCTACTCCATTTAGCAAACAATCTACAGCTTTACGGCCCGCAATACCGCAACGGTTAAGAAGGTTAATTTTCGTGTAGAAATACTGTTCGAGTGATTCGCCGTAACGTGCATGCTTGTTCAACATTTCATTTAACAACTCCGCGTAATCTTCCCTGTCTGGGAACGACTCTATAAGCTTTCTTTTCCACTCTGTCCAAGTGAGCAACAACGAATTTAGGCCCTGGTACCACTGTTTAGCAACCCCGGTTAGTTTTGGAAGAGCAAAATGGATTATCTCACGCTCATCCCAATGGTATATTTCTGCGCACTCCTCAACCTTAGTAAGCCATGTTATTATGGTCTGTTCTTTGGACATTGGGTCAAACTCTGGGAGGACATTGTGTAAAGAAAGCTTAGAGGTCGATCCACCATTCACATTTTTAAGTATATCTAGGAACTTTTCCAAAATATCATTGTTCGGATTTGATGAGTCATCATGTGGCACTCTGTGATGAGCATGGCGTGAAGGAGCGCGTGATCGCTTTTGTTTTAATAACCGTCTCGCCGGTGAATCGTAGCTATCACTACTATCACTCTGACGGCGGCGTTTCCTTGTACTCACTCCATGCTCATTTTCGTCAGATAAATATATGCCAATGCGGCTTCGGACTTGGCTATGACTACGCCTACGACTAAGGCTGCGACTACGTCTCCGACTACGGGTACGAGTTCGACTGCGGCCTCTTCTTGTTAGTCTGGATTTTGGCGCAGCTCTCTCACGTGTCCTCGTCCGGTCGTAGTGATTATTATCATTATCAGAAAACCCCTTAGCGGAGTATTGCTGTCGCGTCTGTTCATTTACGTTAGACACGTTAGACAGCTCCCTACTCCGGGATCGTATTAATGGATAGCGCTTGCGGACTTGCCTTCGGTTATGAAGACTCCCTTCCGCTCCCTCGCTCCTCTGAGTAAGCTGCTGCGGAGTCTGCCGTGTGCCTTTACTGGTACTTATTGGCTCACCCTCCGCTTGACTGCAGCCAGCCTCTTCAGTCTCCATTATCTGAAGAATGCATATTTAAATTATTTAAGGTTAGGTAAGTAGTTTTAAGTTTAGGTAAGTGGTAGCATTGACCACTAAATTGTAGATTTAGGCTCATTAACCACTCAAAGGTCCGCTGGTTCATCCATTCCACTTTCCATAGTAATGATTTTAGTAATGATTTTTCATAGGTTTTGAACTAATTTATATGTCATATATTCGTTATCACACTCAAGATTAATTGAACATTCCAGAGTGTAGCCCTGGCAAAATGTTCCATTACTCTGGTAAGGTCGATTTACTTCCAAGGAATATGCCCGTTAGTAAACCAACTCTTGAATAAGTGTAAAGTGTCAAATCATTGAACTTTCCAAGATGATAAAAGATTCCAGAGAGTAGCCCTGACTAAATATTATCCGAGAATAAATCCGAGGAATCCTCTGTAAAATGCAATACCTTTTAAAAATGATTTCAACTACATGCGAGTCACTGATTACGGTGTGAAATATTAAATTTAAATTGCAACCCCAGACAGGTGCTGGTTAATTGTATTTTATTAGCAATGTACCTAAACAATTCCAAGGAGTACCCGGACAAATGTCTAAGATAAACCGCATTGAGTTATTCTTTGTATTTGATTAAATTGATGAATTAAGACGGCGCCTAAGGCAAAAACAGTCTTTAGCAAAACACAAATCGCTCGAAATGACGAGTATTATTGCTGTACTTACGGCGCCTAAGGCAAAAACAGTCTTTAGCAAAACACAAATCGCTCGAAATGACGAGTATTATTGCTGTACTTACGGCGCCTAAGGCAAAAACAGTCTTTAGCAAAACACAAATCGCTCGAAATGACGAGTATTATTGCTGTACTTTTTTTCACTATCTTGTTTATCACAAGTGTCAGCGTGAATGCGCTTTCCCATAAACGTTATTTTATTAATTTTGCTCGATAGAAAAGTCTCCTGAAGTTGCCAGAAAATCTGTCTGGCACAATGTTTTATTTGACAATTTTGCACCGCATCTGAATTTGTGTTCTTGTTATTTATCTAATGATTTTAAAAATGGCACAGTATGTTCCTCAGTTAGACTTGCTTAGCTTGGCTTTAAACTTTTTTTTTAATTTTTTAATTTAATATTCTCAAAAAATAAGTTAAGGATGAAATTCTAAGTTCTGATTGCCTAAGGCCTGCCCTTAAGAAATTTTATATATAAGGATTGAAAATTATTATTGTCACCAATTGAAAAAATATATAAGTAATGCAGAAAATACTTACGTGATAGCACACATTCACTTCACTTTATTTTTATGTTAGCGTAGAATAAAGTATTTCCTTCCATAACATTTTACACTTTGTGACAAAGAAAAGAAAAAAATATATCTGCAGTGGGCTGAGATAAACAGCAGAAAAGAAACCAAGTTTTGCTGTTTATCCCACTTCTGAGTTGAAAGGAAACACTTCATTTGAGTAAATTTAGACAGTTTTTATTACATTATCATGAATTGCACGAGTATTATTTAGAATTTAACACGGTTATACTAACTATAAATTTACATATTACCTTATATCTTATTTCACTGTAGTTATCACTGACACTGGGCACAACTTGTAGATAAACTACCTTTTAGTAAGGCTCGTGGCGACTGAATGGTTCTCCGTGGGATTACTTTCAACTCAGGAAACCACGCATTGGCGCCAAGAGAGTTACAGACATGTCGTCACCCGATTGGATCAAGGTATCGACCAATCAGAGGCGAGCTCCAATCGGGGGCGAGCATACTAAACGGAAGTAAGAAATATTACTAGATTTCACAAAATAATATAGTATATTTAATAGGATGAATAATAGTCTAAAATACGTGACATATTTTACACCATTATTCCATATTTAATAACGTAATAGGAACTTGTTTAAAATATCCGCCAATCAGAAGCGAGCAAACATCAGCCGCGATTTGGCGCGAGCGTGTAAAACGGAAGTGGTTAAGTGTGAATGGATTAATTACAGTTTTTACGATGAAATTATGTGAAGCATTCTTGTGTAATAATTCAATATTATATTTACTTAATTAATAACTATGCCTAAAGGTACAGAAACGCTAACACATCCAAATACCGTCTCTCTCGACCAGGATGATGCCTAACCTACTCTTAATAACACACGGTCTTTTCCGATGAGCAAGTTCCGCTAGCCCACTGACACATTTTCATCGAAATTCCTACTAAAATCCATCCAAAGAGGCCGTCCGTGTTGCTTTTTGAATCAATCCCCGCTATAAATTTACCTCCGAAAAACCTCCAGACAGACGGACGGACGGACAGCGTTTGGCCTCCGGGTACGGAAACCTAAAAAAATATATTAATCCATCACCAGTAAATAAAATAACCCTAATAATTATTGTGAAAATCAACCCCCTTGTACAGTAAAGGGCCATTGTTTTGGCACGTCGTCGGGGCGGGACCTGAACGTGCCCCGAGTATGATACTCGGCGTTTGACCTGGTGGGAGAGAGAGAGAGAGAGAGCGAGACCCGACGTGCCAAAACAATGGCCCGTACTGTATATATTTTCAATACAGAGGCTGATATTCATTCCTCCTTCAAAGAGTTGAATCACACTTGATTCAAAAAAAATATTATAGACATAATTGAAACAAAAAGTAAAACACTTTAAAAAAACCGACTTCCACAAACCCTATTTGATTAGAAACCAATGTCAAGTGCTTTGTGAATTTAATACAAACTGTAACCCCCTATTCCCCCCCCCTTGGGGAATTAATTTCGTCAAATCCCATATTAGTACTACCCTACGCTACTTAAGGAACCCCTGTACAAAGTTTCATGGCTCTAGGTCCACCGGTTTAGGCTATGCGTTGCACGTCAGCCACGCATAGTAGATTGTATTTGTACCTGGTATTGAGCAGTTCTGGTGGCTACGTGTGGTCTTCATCATCAGTTCCGCATCACAATATTATGCTTACCATGTGCATTTGCACGAGTTATTATGAAAAACACAAAAATCACTATAGGTCTGCCTATAATATTTGAAGAGTTCCCAGGTTGCCCAGGCTATGATAAAATTTAAAATGGTAAAGAGACGACAGCTATTTAAGTAATTGAGAGATAATGTATAATCGTAGATATAATTACTTTAATAATATTTGTACGCCCTGAGGCAGACTTTTGCGACACATAACATTATGCTACCACTAGCTTTTACCCGCGGCTTCGCCCGCGTAGTAGTCGGATTTACGCCATGCTTTGGATTGTGCACATTTGTAGTAATATACCTGATGTGTTTAAAAAAGAGAACAAAAATAATTCTGTAAGAGTTTCTGGTATTCCAACGTAGAGAACCGTTGTAAGTATATTTGTACACATGTCCGGAAATTAAATCATTTAGAATGTTGAGTATCGCAAACAGTCGTGAAATGCACCGAGAGACAGAAATCTACTGCAATACGTCTCTGTAAACAACGTTCCGAGATTTGTTGTTCTCTGCGTAAATATAGAGATTTCTAGCTCTCGATACACGTGAACAGCCAACGTAGAGCTGCCCGTGCGAAAAGCATGGGGTGCCCAGATGAATGCCTGCCACTTTTAATGTTTGCCCTTGGCTCTTGTTAATAGTTATTGAAAAGGCCACTTTCAATGGGAACTGCAGGCGTTTGAATTGAAAGGGCAAGTTCGTTGGGATAATAGGTATTCGCGGTATCAATACTGTTTCTCCCCTGGCCTCGCCGGTGATGATGGTGGCTTGCACGATGTGCCTTTTCAGCTCCGTGATGCGTAACCTGGTGCCATTGCACAACCTTGGAGCATCCAGGTTACGCATCAGTATGACAGGCACACCCACCTTCAGTTCCAACTTGTGTGACGGCACTCCCGAAAGCTCTAAAGAGTTAAGAAACTCTACTGGGTATGTTGTTGCATCGTCATTGGTCATCACAGTATCGATTGATGTGTAAGTAGTTACCACACCCGGGACTTGATCGATAATTTTTTTATTAATTTTTCCCACCGACTCGTTTTTTGGCGCCATGATGGCTCTTTCACACAACCACTCCTCATTGCTCATGTTTTGTTGTAAGCTCGGAAAAACCATATGTATTAGGATCTCTTCCGAGGTTACAACATTACAGAAGTGGCTTTCAAATTTGATAAGGCCTTCCGCATCCATTGCCATGCGGCCTTCGCCGATTTTGAGGAGGTTTTGAGCAAAGATTCCGGATTCTTGGTCGTTGTGGAGCTGGACTCTCATATTAGTTGTGAGGTGCAATCTCTCTACCTTTGCCCATATTGGTGAAGCTTTGAGGCAAGCGTTGATTTCGTCTGCCGGAGTGCCGCGCTCAATGACCGGCAGCGTCTGCCGGAAGTCACCTGCGAGCAAGACGACCACTCCACCCATTAACGTGCGGTTGCCACGGATGTCTTGCAAGCTGCGGTCGAGCGCTTCAATCGCACGCTTGTGTGACATCGTGCATTCATCCCACACGATCAATTTGCATTGCTGCACCAGAGCTCCACGACCACTGCTCTTGCTTATATTGCAAGTGGGAGTTTCCTCACCCGCAAGATTCAGTGGAAGTTTAAACACCGAGTGGGCAGTTCTGCCTCCGCTGAGCAAGGTCGCTGCTATCCCAGAGGACGCAACAGCTAGCGCAACATTCCTGTCTTTGCGCAGCTGCGCCAGCAGCAAATTCAACAGAAATGTTTTGCCTGTGCCCCCTGGTGCGTCTAAGAAATAGAGACCCCCTTCTTCGCTCTCCACGCGGCTTACTATTTTATTGAAAACTTGCCTTTGCTCAGGTAACAACTGAGGCTCAGTTTGAGCAACTTGAGCTCCTAAGGCTGCGGTATCATAACTGAGCTCCTTGATCCAATCATTGCACAACTCTCCTGTTCGTTGTGGGGTGGGCATGCCGAAATCAGAAAGCCGCTTAGACACTATTGAAAATACTTTGTCCTCAATAAGTTTAAGCGCTTCGTTGAAATATATATCATCGTCGGTCTGTGCTGTCTCTCGGTACCTGTGCGCGATGTCTTCCGATAAAGCGGTTTTATATTTATCCCAAAGTTGCAGGGGGTTCGAGAGTCCGCAAGTGCTCAACATGATGGCGAAGAGCTCTCTCAACTTGGCCGCTGATCGGCACAATACGGCGTCCTCCATCGTAGAGTCCCAGTGGCCGTCATCTTCCAAAAGTCCCATGGCCTCACACGCTTCTCGGAACGTAGCCTTTTCCTGTCCATCGACTGTTTTAAAGGCCTGAAAACTGATGGGGCCCCGGACGCGGGTCAAAAGCAACCGCGCGCAGTAGCACTCAAAGTGTGTAACGTGTACGGTATATATTCTGCCCAGAGCATCCGACGCCTTCACACCATGCCAGCCTTCCACGGGGTTGCCCTGCACACGACGCTTCCATTCTTTCCGCGCAGCGTTTCATGTATAATATTTTGGCACTTCCGCGTACAGCAATGTTTTGGCAAATTCGTCAGTATGGCACAGACGGAAAAACGCTGTAAGTGTAGTCGTCGGCGGTGTCGCTACTCGATCGCGCAAGTTAGCCTCTGTGAAGTAAATGCGCTCACCGTTTGGAAGATGTACCGCAAGATGTATCACTGTCGGGTACCTCTCGTGAAGCGGCAAGCCTAATATTCGCCATGCTGCCTCGTTGCTGCTCACGTATCGACCAGCTCTAAACATCTGCACTTCGTCTCGTGTGTTAATATTGGCATTGCCTTGCTGCTGCACAATAAATATGGCCTGGTCACTGCCTTTGTTGATGTACTTACAAATGTATTTAATTGCCTGAACCGAGTTGCAAAACTCTACATTAATGTGAGCATCAAACATTTTGCAAAGGAGCGGCGAGTAAGGGACTATCCAGCTATTGTCTACTACGACGTCTTGCGCGGTACCCTTGATTTTAATTGTGACTGCACGTCCCCCTACCTCGAGTGCTCGGCGTCTGTACAACGGATACCCATTATCATTGGTTTGGGTCTCTTTTAACAGTGCACGAGGATACTTTTTTGTGCATTTCCTGTTCTTCATACACGGAGACGTAGGATTCAGGGTTCCACATGGTCCGTGGATCATGCTCTTAATGATCGTGTCATATAGTTGTTTGTCAACTTTAAGGTCTGGTAACTCAGCTGATATCACTTCATCGATTTGGTTCGGAAGCAATTTTTCTTTTAACCACAGCAGCAAGTGCATGTGGGGCAAGCCACGCTTTTGCCACTCAATCGAATACATGAAGCACTGCGCTTCGCCAAATACATTCCCTTTCGTGAGGAGGGCCACCAGCTTTTGTACTTTGATTTTAAAAATTCGTGCTACGATATCGTGCTGGTCCGTCGGTTTTTTGCCCACCCATTAATTCATCTTTAATCTCTTTCCAGGCTGGGTTGCACGTGAAGGTAATGAATAAGTCCGGCCGCCCATAGTTCCGAACGTAGGAGAACGCGTCCTGGGTGTATTGGTGGAGGTATCGTGGACTGTTCACGAACGACGATGGCAGGATCACCATCTGCCCTAAGTCATTCGGATTCACATTGCCATCGTGCGCAACAGCATCTTGCAAGTGAACGTAATTTTCTGCACGCAACTTGCTTTGGTTTAGCGCTATGAACCTTAGACGCTCACTCTCTATCTTAACGTACATGTCTACCAAAAATTGGGATAGAAGTACCCTACACCGCAGCCGCAAGTTGAAGTCGTGTTCGCGGACCATCAGGTGGAACGCGTAGAAAGCCATGCATGATACATTTTTGTTCAGGATCGGTTGCCCAGTCGCCGGATTGGTTTGAGGAATACTGAAGTTATATCCAACTTGTCCTTTCCAGAACATAATGGGATACTGTAGCGCATCGTAGAAGCGGTGAGTGTCAGCGATCCTGGTGAGCGTGTCGTTGTGCTTGCGTACGACGATGTCTCTTGGGGCCGTGAGGTCGGCGCCCGCGACCACAGCCGCCACCTCGGTGACGGCCGGCGTGTTGTAGCGGCGCGCGTGCTGCCCGCTCGGCACGCGGTCTGGGTTGATCACAACCTTGCAGCTCTCATCAGGCATGTTCTCGAGAGCTGATTTAAAGTCATGCACCAATTTATTGTGATCGTGCAGGACGTTTTGTATTTTCTGGACAGTCGCTCGTTCCACTCCATGAATAATTTGACACCGTCTATCGGTTTCTGCCTCGTCGTCTCCCATGAAGTAAATTTGCAAAAATTGTGCTTGACCGTTGGGTGGAGGTAAAAGTGACCCTATTTTATGGTGCACCTGCCCCTGCACCGTAAAGGTTGGTGAAAACCCAGGCATCGCGAGAATTCTGTCTGCCCCAAAGGAAGTCATGTGAAAACATGAATTATATTTTTTTATTCGGTTTAGGAAGCGCCGTGACTCATCAGTCTCGCCCAAAAATAATTCCCTTAAAGGGTCGACCGGCTCCGCTAATGTGGGGATGGCTACCTTGCCCCCAGAGCAACACATTCCCGCCGTTTCCTCTTTCCATTTCAGTGCCCCACAGAATCTGCAAGCCTTGTTCATACGGTCAATTTTGATGAGTCTATGGTTACTATAATCTAAAGTAGGATCGTAGTCGAAAGCACATTTTTTGAAAACTCCCCACATATTCCTTGAATATATTTGCCGACGTTCAGCTTGTCGTTGGGCAACAGCGTTTCGGCGCAGATCTGCCTCTTCGACTGTTTCAGAGGCTCGTTGAGAAGCCATGCGCTCTGCGTTCTTTTGACGTCGTAAAGTCGCTTCCTCTGGTGTTTCAGAGGCTCGTTGAGAAGCCATGCGCTCTGCGTTCTCTTGTCGTCGTGAAGCCGCCTCCTCTGGTGTTTCAGAGGCTCGTTGAGAAGCCATACGTTCTGCCATATCCCTTCGTCGAGCATCCGACTGCTCTTGTGTCTCCGCAGCAATCTGAGATGCAATGCGGTTAGCGTTCCGGTGACGTCGAGCATCAGCCTGCGCTGAGGTTTCAGATGCTCGAGAATTTGCCTGACGCGCCGCTTGCTCAATTCTCCGCTGTTCAGCATGAACAGAAGATTCTTGCTGTCTAGCTATCTTCTTAGTTCGCGCTCCTTGTGAGTAGTGGTGGTTAATATAACGTAAAGCCGTTTAAAGCAGCACGTTATTCACTTGTAACGAAAAGCGTGTGCTATTAATCGAATCAGATAGAGCTACGTTATCACAACGAAACGGACTGACGCTGTACGCGCTGCGCTGCCAGCGCCATGCGCGCTGCGCTGCTAGCGCCAGCGGACTTTTTGTAGCATTACGTTAAAAAAAGCACAGCGCACTGCGCTGCTAGCGCCAGCGGACTTTTTTAGCATTACGTTAAAAAAAGCACAGCGCAGCGTGATCAGTCGACCGGTTACTCGCGACCGCGCTGGACGTTGAGTGATTTCGCGCGCTTTCTCGAAAACATTCACAATTCGTTCGACGCGTTCGTTTCGATAACTTAGCGTGTAAATTAGCAGGCTAAAAAAAATTAGCTTATTCCATTTAGCCTGTTATCAAAAATTAGCCGTTATGACCACCACTACTTGTGAGCTCGACGAAAGATTTGTTTTGCGTTTGCGAGGCATTCTCAATTTAAAAAGTTACAATGCCAATTACAATTCTATGCGAAAGAACCACAGTTAACCTTTAACCTATCCGAAATTATAAATAGAATACCTTGTTGTAATTATCAAGACAAAAGAGACCAACTATCGAGATGAGAGAGAGAGAGAGAGAGAGAGAAACTTTAGCAATAAATCAACAGAACAACCTCAGTCAGTGCGTGTCAGTGCCGGCATATATGAAGTAAGCTTGAAACCAAACCATACCGCGATGTAAAATACATGCAGCGCCATCTAGTGACATATTTATGAAAACTTTTTATGGATGCATTTTGAACATCCGACGGAATCAGTGCTTATTTTTCGGGATAAAATGTAGCCTATTTTTTAAGTCAGGGTATGATCTATACACATCTAAAAATTCAATTAAATCCGTCCAGCCGTTTCAGCGCTAAAGACTGACAAACATATAAACACACACACAAACTTTCACGATTATAATATTAGTGTGATTTTTTCATGTTTTTTATTTTGTCAGTCTCTTCTTTGGTAAGTCTTTTATTCAGTTTCTTTCTGCTAACTTTTTCTTTAGCATGGTTTTCTTGGGCTATAATTAGAGTATCTTGCTGACGGAACGTTGTAGCTTGATTTTCAGGCGTTGATATACAGCCACTGCTGATGGATGAGCTTGCTTCTGGCATGTAGTCCTTGTCTTTTACTGAATCATCTGAGCCAAAATCCAAGGAACTTGCAGGTGATGGCTGAAGTATTTCTGTGCAAAACAGGCTATCGACGCCCTGAGATGACTTGTCCAATGAAGCTGATCTTTCATATGAATCAACTGGTTTATATCTGCGTTTAACAGCTGGTGACATATTTAACTCCAAAGCTTGGCTTGAATTTTTGGTCGGCGGAAGCTCAGGAACCGACGTCATTGTTTGTTTTGACTTGGCCATTGAAGCTGGTTGATCAAGTTTGTCAGCTGGGCGAATAATTTCAATCTTTGTTACGGTAACTTTGCGTTTAGGGGCAAGTGGCAGATCTGAAGTTTTGCTTACATTTTGGGTTGGGGGAAACTCAGACACCAGTTTTGCTGTTTGTTCATGTTGAATGGGCGCAGTTGGCTTGACTAAAGGTTCTTTTAACATTATGTTATGCTCATCAACAGTACATGTTCTTGAATTTTCGTCCTGGCCGAAATCCAATAAACTAGGTGAAAGCTGATGTTCATCTGTGTATCTATCAGCTGGTTCATTCATGGGTTTATCGGTGTATGGCAGATCATTATCTGAAGCTGTGATATTTATTTCTGTTGGCGGAAGATCAGGAATCGACGTTACTGTATCTTTAGATTTAATGCTCGCTGGCTTGTGCATTGAAGTTTCTTTTAATGTCGATAATTCAAGCTCTTGTACATAATCTCTTGAATTTTTATACTCAAAGTTGAAGTTACTAACCTTTTCCATGTCAGTTAGGGACATTTTTCTAGACCAAATTGAGTCTTCGTCTATAGGCCTTTTTGATAGTTGCTTGTCGTCTTCACTTATTGAGCTTTTTGATATTGAATAGACCTTCTCGCCATTTTGGTAGGATTTTGATCCACCAGCAGGAGTCGATACCAATCCTAGTATTTTGTGGGCTCTTGACTTGAGCTCATTTTTATCCTAAAATTGAAATAGAGTTTAGTATGTAAGATCATAAGGTGTATATAATATGGTTATTTTGGAACTGGATAGGGTTGCGTCGTTTAGCAACATAAGTTCCCTTGGTCACCTTCCGGCTCCAACATCAGACCATGGTCTTTGTGCGGGACCAAAGAACTTGTCAAGACAAATCAAATGAGCCCAAACTCAATATGGTTGCGTTGCTGGCTAAGAGTTCCCTTGACCATCTTCCGTCTCCATAATCATATCAGTCCCATGTTAGAAAAATACTAAATTGTCATCTAAATTTACATACGTATCCAAAAAACTGCTTTTTCGGAAAACGGAAAGTGGGTCATTACGTTACAAACACATTTACAAGTTAAGCTAATAATAATAAAAAAAACTTGTAAATATACGTAAAAGAACCGCCATGTGATCTTTTTGCGTTTACTCAAACCCAAATAAATTAGCAAGTAATACTTTAAACAATATAAGAAAAGCTATAAATTACAGAAAGTTAATTTACCTCGTAAAGTTAGTGCCTGCTGCGCCACCACTCTTTCGCGCCCTTTCCCACACTGCGCCGTCGTCAACGTCGACACATCACAGCGTCAGTGGCCGAACTGACCGACTCCGTGCCTCGCGCATACATAGGTACTGCGTGGCGTGCGATCGTGTGCGTGCACACATACACACCTTCACTACCTAAAATGCAGTTGGCGCGTTACATTTTGCAGTATGATTTGTGGATTTTGTAGATTGTACCATCTAAAACGCATTTTTTTAGTTCACTACTGCATCTTAGTTAGCAGAACAGAACAGTGATATCGGATATGCAACCAACTAATATGCAGTTATTTTTTTTTTTACTGCAATTTATGTGGCTAAATTGTCTCTGCAGGTATGCGTAAACACAGTCTAAAACGCAGTCCGTTGGTCTTTACTGCATTTTAACTAGTTTTATAACACATAACAGTTCATTGACTTTGACGGCCTAAAGCGCAGTACATTCTTATCTACTGCGTTTTAGGTGGTGAAAGTCAATAAAAAAACTGAAAGTTTTCAAGTGCAGTAAGAGAAAAATCGCACATTTAAGCTTGAACTGCGTTTTAGGTAGTTTTTAGGGTTCCGTACCCGAAGGGTGCCAAACGGGACCCTATTACTGAGACTTCGCTGTCCGTCCGTCCGTCCGTCCGTCCGTCCGTCCGTCCGTCCGTCCGTCCGTCCGTCCGTCCGTCTGTCACCGGGTCCGCCTGCACGAACCGTAATAGCTAGAAAGCTGAAATTTTCACAGAATGTGTATATCTGTTGCCGCACCAACCACAAATACTGAAATACGAGAGATATTACAAATTGAAAGTGGTCTCGGTACAAGATACGTCTTCACAACACGCTTGAAAAGTTTATACCAAGGCCATTTTGTTTTGGTAGGTAAGCCTTCTTTTAATGAAACTAAATTTAAATGATATGGCAATGTCGTCCCCGGACTTCTACAAAGACTTTAAATATTAATTGATGAATTACGACGTCTCTATTTAGTCTGTAGAACTTTTAGAAAATAATTATAAAATTAATAGTTTTTAATTACTTTTGTGTTCATACAAATCTCAGAGCTCAGAAATTATTTTTTTCCTTTTGGCCACTTCAAGTTTGGCTGCCAGTGATGTTTTAATTAAATACTCTTTGGTGCGTTGAAATGATGTTTTGCAGTCTGCATGACATTGACATAATGAGTGAGTGAACCTCATTGTACGGAAATTGTAGATGGGTGTCTCACGTTTTCCAGTAGGAGTAGGTTGTAGACAGTGCTGCTTACGGCGGCGTTTAGTAGGTACTAAAGGCCCTAAAAGCGCGGCAAGCTTTGAATCAATTCAAATGTTATTTTTCAACTAGCTACAAAGTTATTCTGACATAAGATGATAATTTGAACAAAACTTTTTGGGTATTTCATGAAAAATACAGTTACAGGCCCTGGAGGGAAAGTACCTTAAAATCTCAAGATATCCGTCCGTCCGTCTGTCTGTCACCAGGCCGTATCTCATGAACCGTGGTAGCTAGACAGTTGATATTTTCACAGATGACGTATTTCTGTTCCCGCTATAACAACAAATACTAAAAACAAAATAAATTTAATATAAAGGGGGCTCCCATACAATTAACGTGTTTTTTTGCGGTTTTTTTAACCGACTTCCCAAAGGAGGAGGTTTACAATTCGTCCGGATGTTTGTTTTTTTTTAATTATTTTTTTATGTATGTGCCTCGATAGCGCCTAAACGGATGGACCGATTTGGAAAATTAGACCGATTAGACCTATAGTGATTTTTGTGTTTTTCATAATAACTCGTGCAAATGCACATGGTAAGCATAATATTGTGATGCGGAACTGCTGATGAAGACCACATATGGCCACCAGATCTGCTCAATACTAGGTACAAATACAATGCGTGGCTGACGGGCAGGCAACGCATAGCCTAAACCGATGGACCTAGAGCCATGAAACTTTGTACAGGGGTTCCTTAGTAGCGTGGGGTAGCACTGATATGGGATTTGACAAAATTAATTCCCCTGGGGGGGGGGATAAGGGGTTACAGTTTGTATTAAACTCAATCTAATCAAATAGGGTTTGTGGAAGTCGGTTTTTTCTATAGTTTACTTTTTGTTTCAATTATATAGATAATGGTACGGAACCCTTCGTGCGCGAGTCTGACTCGCACTTGGCCGGTTTTATTATATGATTGTTGTAAGAATGTTAAGAAAGACTAAAATGCAGTTGCAAAATAATTTACTGCGAGTTAGTCTGTTTTCTACCTGTCTGTCTGCAATTACTGCATATCTTACGCCACCGCGCTGCATTTTAACTGGTATTTCATCAAATGTTCCGGCTCTTACTGCCTTTGGGTCGTTTTTGGCCACCATTTCTAGGCGTCCTAGGAAGAAATGGGTAAAACAGAAAAATAGCGCGAAAATCGCTGATCAAGAATCTGTTTAAAACTCCATTTGACCAAAATGGTCTTTACTGCGTTTTACTGGCGGGTGGGCAGCTCTGTTTGTTTACTTTGTCCTTTTCCCATGATTTCAATAATTTTTCAATAATTTATAATTATAAGATATGCAGCTCCAAAAATACAAAATCAAATGATCAATCGCATTCCAATCAATATCCTACTCTAAAAACCTTACTGGCATTTTTACTGTGCGGCCACTACGCGTTATTCGCTCACAAGCTGATGGCGTTTTCGAAATCCCTGGCAAACTTTCTAAATTACTATCTTGTACTGGTATAGCATAATGCCTCGAATAATATGGGTCATTCAATATATACGCGGGTTTCAACCTATCTACCGATATCTGTGCTTCTCTATTAGGATACTGAATCTTATAAACTTTTCTTAACCTACCCATGACGCGGTAAGGGCCATCATAAGTAGGAATAAGGTGTTTCCTGACTGCATCATTTCTTACAAAAACATGCGAACACGATTCTAAATCCGGATGTACGAAAAATTTTCTTGATTCGCTTACCGCCTGTGATCCTGGCCTCAGGCTGCCAATAATCTTGCGCAACTTCTCCACGTATGTGTATGGGTCGCTACTACAAGATGTGTAATCACTACAGGGTGTACTTACCTCGCCATAAAAATCTCCCGGTAGTTTCAAGTTGTGGCCCAATACCATCTCTGCGGCACTCACTCCAGTATCGCTTCTTCCTGCGGCTCTCAAACCTAGTAAAACCGTGGGTAACTCATCCATCCACGACGTGTTATCTCTCAAACGTGCAGTTAGTGCCGCCTTCAATGAACGATGCCAACTCTCGACCATACCGTTGCTCTGTGGGTGATATGGGGTAGTGCGAATTCTCTTGATGCCTAAATGACGATAAGTACGCGTCTAACCGCGCAAGCATAACGTCGCGTTCCGTTAAAATGTCGACCAACTCGAAATGTAACGCGTGTAACGTGGTTATTAATGAACTGCTATCATTCGTGGTAGATAAAATAAAAGTTATGGACCAGGAGAGCATTGTTCTGATCTGCAAACAACATTTTACGACCGCGGAAATAGTGCGCGCCAAAACGATCCTCTACGAAACCGTCCCCACAGACAAGCGGATGGTTAATAGAAGAGCTGATCAAAAAAACCAGCGTGACATGGAGGACATAGTTAGCCTGATAAAGGATGCCGACCCTTCAGCCGACCCAGACTACCCCCCGTGACCTTTGACCATGTCGATGTGACGAGACTACTTAAAGATATCGTCTTACTTAAATCAAACTTCGAGCAAATACAGAGAACCTGTGTCAATCACGAGCAGCTAGAAGAAGTAAGAAGTGAACTGAAATCGTTACGTGGACAACGAGAAATACCCTCCGCCTTCAAAATAAAAATCCTGCGTTAATTTTTGAGCAAGACATCGCCAACAGTGGCCCTACTGGACTCAATCTGACAGAGACCCAAAATGTAAACCTTACAAGCACAGATAGTATAACCGAAAAGACATGCCCAACAAAGGAGAATCTCCCTCCAAAAACTGCACTGCACATACCGACGGTTAGTACAAAGCAGCCAACCAACTCATATGCAGCCATGGCTGTTAAACCAGCCACAGCAGCACAAAAACAGGAACAATCACCCGAAGAAGGTTTTACGGTAGTCACCCGGAGAAGAAGAAAGAAAAATCTAGTCGGCACATCCACCAACCCAGCTGCGATGAAACTGAAGGTAGCTACACCCACACTACATGTCTACGTGTCGGGGTTCGACAGGACGGTCACCCCTAACGAGATCTCGGAGTACATAAAAGAATCGGGTGAGTCATCCCTATATGTTGAACTGCTCCCTGAGAGAGAAGGAATAGACAACAATGCCTTCAAACTCACAGTATCCA
The DNA here is from genome assembly GCA_963457715.1 of Argyresthia albistria. Taxonomy (NCBI): domain Eukaryota; kingdom Metazoa; phylum Arthropoda; class Insecta; order Lepidoptera; family Argyresthiidae; genus Argyresthia; species Argyresthia albistria. The sequence goes on from CAUOQF010000005.1 coordinate 162,186, forward strand.
AAGAATCGTTTGACAAACTGGTAAACGTTACACTGTGGCCACCAGGAATAAATGTAGGTATATACAAACCGCATATATATAACGCTTACAGGCGAAACACTGCCGAACATACTAAGAAACCCATACATAAAAGAGCTTGATACAAACATTAAGATAACATCCATCAACTGCAAATCCGCAACGAGCCACGAGAAGTTTATATCTGATCTCTGCACTGAATATGACGTTGTCCTACTTCAAGAGACCTGGTTGCTGCCCACCAATCTTCACTTCTTGAATACTATCAGTCCTACTCATAATAGTACGGGTACCTCGGCGGTAGACACTTCAAATAAAATATTAAAGGGGCGGCCGTTCGGAGGAGTGGCAATATTATTTAATAAGTCAATGCGCGCCCGTACTATTGACTGTGGAACGCCTCGGCTCACTGCAATCGAGATAGCACTAGCAAACGGTAAATGCCTTATCATTATCAATGTGTACATGCCCACGGACACTGTCGACAACTTTCCGGAATTTTGTTCCATTTTGGCAAGAATACACGCACTTATTGACGATCATGATGCGGCGGAAACGATTGTGCTAGGAGACTTCAATGCTGACCCTCGGAAACCATTTGGACGTGAGCTTGATTCATTCTGTACGGAATATGACTACAAGTGTGTTGACAGAATGCACCTACCGGATGACTCATACACATACGTGAGCGACGCGCACGGCACAACTTCATGGCTCGACCACTGCCTCGCAACTGAGCGGACCAGCGCCGGCGGCGCCCTGCGGAATGTAGCCATAGACTACACTGTTTCCTGGATAGACCACCGGCCCCTGCGTTTGGAACTATCAGTAGAAAAACTAACGCCGCTACAAATAAACACCAAGCAGTTAAATAAATTCACATGGCGGCCTCGATCAGTTGCTAAAATAAACCACTATACCGACATTGTTAACACAAGCCTCTCACAGTACATCCCCCAACTCGTGCATGATGAGTTGGATCGGACAACACAGTAGACATGCTTTGTGAAACACTGATCACTACCATGCAACAAGCCGCACACACAGCCTTCCACACAAAAACGAAACCACGGAGAGTGAGAACTACAGTAGCTGGTTGGAACGAGTATGTGGCACAGTACTATGCCGCTTCTAGGAATGCACTAAGTTTATGGCACGCAAATGGCAGGCCCGCTAACAATGAACTGGCGATACAGCGTAATAAATGCAGAAGAGAATTTAAAAAAGCTTTAAAACAATGCAGGGCACAACATGACCAGATAGTAATGGATAAATTGGCCACGTCAATGGACTCAAGAAACTTTCCCGATTTTTGGAACCGCACTAATAAACTTATCAAGCCCAAGACAGTGACGCCATCTCATATAGACGGATTAAGCGATAGTAAATTAATTGCAAAACACTTTAGCAACATATTCACCCAGCCCACACCGGCCGTTGACTCAACGTGTAGTTCGCCCGAACCAGAGGCCGGCGCCGACACGGCCGGTAAAGGAAATATGGACATCACGCCGAAACTCGTCTGGACAACAATGAGACAAATGGCGCGGGGGAAGTCACCAGGACTAGATGGGCTTACCATTGAGCATCTACAAAATGGTGGCCCAGCTCTGTGTATACTGCTGACTTCACTTTATCGCAACATATTGAATCTGAGCCACATTCCTGCCATTCTTAGCCAAACAGTGGTCACCCCAATAGTTAAGAATCAGAAAAAAGACATTGCGACCTCAAGCAACTATAGGCCCATTGCTCTTGCCTCAATAGTTGCCCGCATCCTGGAGAAAGTGATAAACATCAAAGCAGAAGAATATTTATGGACGGAACCCAACCAAATGGGCTTTAAGTCGCATGTTTCCACTGCCACTGCCATTTATTCACTCAAGCAGGTGGCCAGCTACTACAAGAAGGGGAAAACCTCGGTCCTGGCCTGCTTTCTGGATCTCAGCAAGGCATTTGACAGAGTCCAACACCAACTGCTCTGGAAGAAGCTCAAAGACAGAGGAACACCGGAAGCCCTAGTCAGTATTCTGAGCAAATGGTACAGCACTCAATCGAACGTCGTGAGATGGAACGGACAGCTATCCGATCCTACAAAATTGGCCTGTGGGGTTAGACAAGGGGGCAGCATGTCTCCCGTGCTGTTCAACATCTACATGGATGACCTCAACAAAGAGCTGACACAAGCTGGAGTGGGCTGTTCAATGAACGGAACCATAGTCAATAACCTATGTTACGCTGACGATATGGTCCTCCTAGCGCCATCTGTATGCGCCATGCGAACTCTTCTTAACATCTGCGAGAAGTATGCTGCCAGACACAACATGGTGCATAATGCTGAGAAGACTGAGTACCTAGTGTTTAAATCAGCCAACACACCATCTACTTCACCCCCCCTCTGGCTTAACGGACAGACAATTCGCCGCGTCGAGCAAGTTAAATATCTGGGCCACATCATCGCTTCAGATCTGAGCGACGATCTCGATATAGAACGGCAGAGACGAGCGATTACCGTACGGGCGAAAATGCTGGCTCGGCGCTTCAGCCGGTGCAGCGGTGAGGTCAAGAGGCAGCTGTTCATGTCCTTCTGTACCAGCGTGTATACGGTGGAGCTGTGGAGTACACACAGGGTGGAGACGATGCGGCGCATGCGCGTCGCATACAACAACGCGTGGCGCGCCCTGTACCGCCTGCCGCCGTGGTGCAGCGCGAGCGAGATGTTCGCCGCGGGCCGCGCACCGGGCTGGGCGGCGCTGCTGCGCCTGCGCTCGGCCAGGGCGCGCGCGCGCATATGCGCCTCTTCGAACCCCATCCTCGTGGCCGTTAGACAGTGGCCAGCCAGCCCAATACATAAAACATGGGAAGGGTACCACGCCCCGTGTCATACCTAGTATTTTTAAGGATATTGATGAAATTGATTTTTGAATTTAAATTAATTTTATTGACAATTGTACATACATAATTTTTATCTAATCTTATTTAATTTAATTGTATTTTTATATTGTAATTGATATTGGACATCATATTGTCTGGAAATTTAATAAATAATAATAATAATAATAAATACTTCATCATATTACTGTACAATTCACTTTCGAACTGCCGGCCTTGATCTGTGGTACATACCTTAAAAACTCCGAAACGGCAAATCCACCCTTCGTAAACTGCCCGGGCTACTGTCTCTGCGGTTATGTCCATAACCGGAATAGCTTCCACCCACCTTGTATACGGTCTATCATCGTTACTAAATACCTGTATCCCTGTTGTGATGGTGGCAAAGGTCCAACTAAATCGATGTGCACGTGCTCGAATCTTTCAGAGGTCGGAAAAATACCTAATTCTGAAACTGTATGGCGATTGACCTTACTTCTCTGGCACCGTATACATGTCTTCGCCCAATTATTGACATCTCTGTTCATCCCCGGCCAAAAAAATCTTTTAGTTACCATCTGTCTTGTTGTTCGAATGCCGGGGTGACTTATGTTGTGAACTGAATCGAATGCTATTCTCCTGAAAATCTCTGGCAAATATGGCCTGGCATGTTCCGTTGAAGTTTCACACATAACGCTCTTATCGCAGTTAGGTATTGTTATTCGCTTGAACTGTAACCTACCGTTTGACTCTGTCAACGTTCGTGTAACTTGATCCATTTCCTGCGCTTCGGCTAACTCTACATAATCAATTACTGTGGGACAAACAATCGCTTCTACTCGCGATAATGCGTCAGCTACTTGGTTATCATTACCTTTGACGTGTCGTATGTCGCATGTGAACTCGCTAATGTACAACAATTGTCGTGTTCTCCGGGGGGTCTCTTTGTCGTTACCTAACTTTGTGAATGCAAAAACTAACGGCTTATGATCTGTGTAAACTGTAAATTCTCGTCCTTCTATCATGTTCCTAAAATGCATAACAGCCATGTAAATTGCAGCCAATTCTCGATCGTACGTACTGTATTTCTGTTGTGTCTCTGTAAGTTTCTTTGAATAATATCCCAATGGTTTCCACTCACCATTTACCTTCTGCTGCAGCACTGCGCCTACACATTTGTCTGACGCGTCCGTCATGAGAGCTAAGGGGGCTTCAGCTACTGGATGAGACAATGTAACCGCGCTCTGTAGGCTAACCTTACATCTCTCGAAAGCTTGCTCCGCCTTCTCGTTCCAAACTATTTTTGTCTTATCCCTTTTTTTTGTATTGTGCAAAAATACATTCAGCTCCGCTTGGTCTTCAACTGAGTGCGGTAAATGGGCTCTATAAAAATTTAACATGCCTAGGAATCGTCGTAGCTGCTCAATGGTTTCCGGTTTAGGGTAGTCATTGATAGCTTTGACCTTTTCTGACAATGGTCTAATACCTTCCGTCGAAACCTCGTATCCTAAAAATTCTATTTTTGCTTTTCCAAAATCGCACTTACTCAGATTGATAGTAGAATAGAATAGAATAGAATAGATCTTTATTTGTAAAACATAGGTGTATATAACAAAGGTCTTAAGAATACGTTTAAATCGTAGGTATCTCTATGTTTCGCGCAATGGCATACAAATATTATTATATTGACTAATACTATATGTTACCTATTTAACATGCAGATAAGTAGTCAATAAAACCAGGTGTGATTGAGGTAGTCAGTGGTGTAAGCTATATACAGTGTCGGTGTCGAAGAGATATTCATTTATGGTGTAGTAGGCCTTGGATGTAAGCAATTTCTTAAGATTATATTTAAAAATACTTATATTATTCATCGCTCTTAATGTCTCCGGTAGTTTATTATATATTCGGGTGGACATGCCGAATATGCTTTTATCAAAGTAAGCAGATTTACGTGGGTAGGCGCAAAGCTTGTCCTGGTTACGTTTACTCTTCATAAAATTGAATAAATGTAGATTACACTTGACAAACACTGCAGTTTCAAATATATAAAGTGACGCTACTGTTAATATTTTAACATTAATGAAATGGCTCGTACAAGATTGTGTTATATTAATATTGCATATAGACCGTATACATTTCTTCTGAGCCTTAAATATTAGATCTATTTTAGTGGCGTTTCCCCAAAACATTATGCCATATCGTAAGGACGACTCGACAAACCCATGATATGCAGTTAGCACAGCGTCCCTATTCACCTGTTTAGACAGCATATATAAAGCATACGAGAATTGACTCAGTTTATTACTCAGTATGTCTATATGTGTATTCCATGACATGTTGCTATCAATGTGAAGCCCTAAGAATTTCGTGGTCTCTGTTTCTTCAATTTGATTACCCTCATAATTAATATTTAATGTCAATTGATTTTTATGTCCCTTCCTGAATTTCATTAATTTGGTTTTGGTAATATTAATTAAAAGATTGTTGCTCTGTAGCCAGTCAATTAAACTGATTGTGAAAAGTGATTCCAGTTTTCTGCAATCGTCCAAAAAGCAACTTCAGGTGCTCCATGTGCTGCTCCTCTGTATCCGATGCTATTATGACGTCGTCTATGTAACAAAATAAATTCGATACCTGTCCTTGCTGATCTTTGAAACGTTCTATTCCCTGTAAAACGGTGTTATCTATGAAGCGTTGAAATGTTTGCGCTGCATTACGCAACCCAAATGTCATCCGTGTGAACTCGAATAATCCGAACGGTGTTATTATCGCTGTTTTCTCGACGTCCTCTGGTGCTACCATTATAAAATGGTACGCCCTGTTGATATCTATACGGGAAAATATTTTCTTACCTGCCAAACCGTAAGTGAAGTCTTGCAATCTGGGGACAGGATACCGATCTGGCTTCGTGATCGCGTTGAGCTGCCTGTAGTCTCCGCACGGCCTTAGCTGTCCATCTTTTTTCGGCACGACGTGTAACGCACTTGCCCATGCGCTCTTTGACGGTCTGCAAACTCCCAATTCCTGCATCAAACGAAATTCCTCCCTAACCTTGTCATATCGCTCTGGGGGTAACTGCCTAGCCTTAACATGCACTGGCCGACCTTCAGTCTCGATATGATGAAAAACTGAATGGCATGGCTGTTCCTTGAATGATACTGGCTTAGTTATCTCTGAATACTGTTCCAACAACGTACGATATGGGTGCTCATCTGCAATACTCTTAATGGATGGTTCATTACATTTAACAATACTTCCATTTGTACACAAACTTGTCACGGAATCCACAATTCTTTTATTATATAAATCTATCAGTAATTTGTAAGCTTTTAGAAAATCTGCGCCTAATATTGGTTGCTTTACATCACAAATTATGAATGTCCATCTAAAAACTCTTCTTAAACCCAGGTTTAATTCTAAATTTTTCACTCCATAAGTCTTTATTTCTGTTCCGTTTGCTGCATAAAGTATATAATGACACTCGGAGGAGTCTCCTGCACTTGTGCACTTCCCCGGAATCACTGATACGTTTGCTCCAGTGTCTACTAAAAAACGCATACCAGTCTTGCTGTCCCTAACACTTAGGCGGTGATTTTCTGAAGTTGCGATGCAGGTCTCTACCGCACTCGACCGCACCGCATCTAGTTTTCCAACTGGCGTCCTTTTCCTTTCCAGTTGCACGGCTCTTCACAATTCCGTGCCCTCCCTTGGTAGCGGTAATGGAATCTGCATAACCAATCTGGGCTGTCCGCCGTCCGCCGTGGCCCTCGTGACTGCGATCGTGCCGCTGGTCTCCATCGCCCTGCGTCGTAGCTGCTCTGCGGGCTCCGTCCTCGCCGAGTCCTGATCTCGCTGATCTCCTCCCTCAGATGGCTCATTTGCATTGTCAATTGAGCCACCTGTGCCGTTAACTCCATGCTCACCGATCTTTCTGATGCCACTTCTGCGACTTCCGTTTGCATGCTTTCTATGATCTTATCCGCCATCGCTGCCAAATTATCCAGTTTCTTATCTTCGCTCACTGTGAGTACTGCTCGAACCGATGTTGGCATCCTAGCCATCCATAGTTTTCTCAATGCTTCGTCTGAAATATCGGCTGTACGCGCTAAATCTTTCATGCGACGCAATAAATGCGATGGACGCTGTGACCCTAGCTCCATTCCTCCTAGTAGTTTCTGAAATTGGCGCTCGGCACTCTCCTCGAACACCGCCAATAAACGTGTCTTGATTGCCTCATATTTCTGAGTATCTGGTGGCGTAACTAACAAATCGCTCACTTGCTGCAAGGCCTCTCGTGTTAACTTAGCCACGACCATATTGAATTTAGCTTCATCACCCTGTTTCTGTGGTGCCATTACTGCCTCAAATTGCGCGAACCATAATCTTGGCATTTCCTTCCAAAACTCTGGTAACTTAGCCGTTAAACTTATAGATGCCAAATCCCCGGCAGGGGCTTGCCCGCCTCCTGCTGGAGGATTCATGCTTCCGCCTGGGAGTTGTCCACCTGCCACCGGAGGGTTCATGATGCTGGTGATCTAAAATCACTTACTTACAGCTGTAATCCGCTTGGCTGGCGGCGAGGTTAGCAACCTGGCCCGCCCTGAAATTGTTGTTCACCCGTCGGATAGATCGCCACGCTAACCGGCGGGGAGTCGTCTCTTCCCACGCACAGTAATTCACTGACACCGAACAACTTTCCTGACCCGTTAATTGTCTTTGTCCGACACAATCACAATGTTCCAATTCACAGGGGTCACCAATGTAACGGGTACCTTATTTGGTGATAAAGAATAGAGTCTTTTCAGTTAAATGAAAATATGTATTTCGTGGTATACACATGTAACAGCAACACGGGTACTATTTAAGAGGTGTAAGAGACGACTGGCTAGTCGCCGCTATAGCTGTACGCTCGCAGGCGACAATATGCTACGCAAGCACAATGTGATACCCTACAAATGTATGATTTTCCAGAGATTTTAAGTGGCGTGGCAGAACATAGGGAGTTATTTTTTTATATGTATTTATATTCAGCATGACTATCATGGTGCCACTAATCTTGGGTATAGTTAAGGCTTTTATAGCGTCATCGTTTAAGTTTATTTTTAGACTGGATTTGGTAGGTGTCGAAGCATTTATATAAATAATATACTTATTTATGACATATATAAAATAAATGCTATTCAATATTAAATGAACATTCAAGAAGTAAAAAAGCTGATAAGTTATACGAGGGTTTGGCCACAATCAAAACAATAATAACAATGCGGAGTATCGGATGCAAGCATGGGATATGCTCACTCAGCGAGAGGAGTCTCGGAGAGTTTGTTGAGATCAGCGTATGACCGCACAGGGATGGCGGGACTACCGTTGCGCACCCGAACATAAATGGTTCCATTCCTGGTCCAGCGATATTTATGAGTCGTGGATGTTCTGTTTCTGGTGTCTCGAAATAACTTGCGGTTTTCTTTGGTGAGCCTTTCATTGAAGAAAACGTCCATGGGTGGGGCAATAATTTCAAGGTCTTTAGAAGTTAAGCCTCGCCTTATTTTCGACTCTTTGAGTATTTCATCCCTCTTCGATCGCCTAATCAGCCTTATGACCAAAGAGCGTGGGAGATTCTTTTTGTGTTCCTCGGCTTTTTTGGGCGAGTGGTGTCCTACTTCTTCGGTTGTAGTGGAGGAGGTCTTTTTTGGGCCAGCTCTTACAGCCCAGTCGATATCGGAGTCGCGGAGTTGTACACCGAGCTTTGCTCCTACTACTAGCGCGATATGGTGCGGGTTTTCACCTGGAAGTTCCGGTACTCCACACACTTCGATTTCGTTGCTCAATGCCCTCTGGGCCTGCGAGGTAACTTGGGCCTTTAAGTGGCTGACCTCTTGTTTAAGAAGCATAATCTCTGGTTCGCGTTCTTCGATTGCAGTGATTCTGTTTTCTGCGGCATCCAAACGCCCTATGCATGCGGAAATTGAGACAGTCACTGTGTCTAGGTGAGCCCGTAGCGCCGAGACATCCTCACGTAGTAAGCGTATCTCATCAAAGAGTTTTTGGAGGTCTTTCTGTGCAATTGAAGTTTCAGAAAGGGGTGTCGCAACCAAGTCTAGAAAAACGTAAGCACTATAAACAAAAATTCAAAGATGAGTGGCGAAATAATAAAGCTTTTTCCCCTTGGCTTCAACAACATCCCAAAGATCATTATAAAGCTTTCTGCTCATTCTGCGACACAACGATGAATGCAGAATTAACTATCATAAAAAGACATTCTGAGGGTACAAAACATGTACAAAAACTTAAAACTTTACGTTCAAACGTTCAGCCCATAGAAAGTATGTTTAAAAAAACTGAACCCATCGGCGACAAACAAAAAGTAGCAGAGATAAAGCTGGCTGCCTTCATGGCCGAACACAAGTTATCCCATCGGGTGGCGGATCACATGTGCGATCTTTTAGAAAAAACTTTTACGGATTCAGATATAGCCAAAAATTTAAAACTGAAACGTACAAAGGTACAAGCTATTATTAACAATGTTATTGGGAAAACTGAAAAAGAGATCTTGTGTGAAGATTTAAAAAAAAAAAAAATTCAGTGCTAATCGACGAGAGCACTGGCGGTGGTAAAAACTGTATGTGTGGTTATCAGGTACTATGATCCGGTAGCAGGCAAAATTATTTCTCGTCTATATCGGACAGTAGGGAATTCCAAAAGGTACGATTATCAGGCAAAAGGCACGATATAGGTATCCATTTTCTTTTAGCTTGAAAAATAAACGTACACCTTTAACCGTGACTTTAGGCACAGTATAACTAAAAAAATACGTAATATCTAATTTTCCTTTTGCAAGATGTTTGTGCAGAAAATGTTTTGAGTTTTAGGCTCCGATGTCTTGTCTTTCACAAATATTTACTACAAGTGCGAGCTAACTTGAGACTTGAGCCGATGGCATTCAGAGCTTCATATAACGTTATTATCGTCATAGTCATGCATCATAGCGTTATGGAAAGGCGTCTCGTAACGTTATGATTCCGTAGCGTTATAGGGCTATAACGTTATTATCTTAGGTTTATAACGTTATGTTCGTAGCGCTATGCAAGATAACTTTAAAAAAACTTTATAAAGAACGCTATCATAACGTTATAAGTAGGTCATCTCTTTCACACACCCTATCGTTGTAGTCTATCTTTTTCACTTATCGCGCGCGAGCGTGCCTGAGTTTTTTGTGACGTGTATGTAGGTAGGTAAGGAAGGTAGTAGTAGTATGTACCGTAAGTATGAACGAAGAGAGCGCGGCACGGTTGTGTGTGTTTTGTTGCTGCTTGCTGGTCTCGTTCCGGTTTTCTGATCTACCTACTTTTTTTAAATGGGCAAGGATTTTTTTCCCATCTTGAAAGCTTGTTAGTATCTCACTAAAATATTCTCAATTTTTCATATGTTATCACTATAATTGTACCAAACAGAAAGATTATTATCACCAAAGATCGAAAAGGGTGAGCTAAAAAAAAAGTGACAAGTCCGAACCGGGTTTCTCGGCCAAGAGCGAATCAAAATTCTCGAGAAATTCTCGAGTCGAGAAAAAGGTCGTTGAGCTCGAACTTCATGACGAGATCGGAAATTCCGTTTATTCCCAGTCGTCCACACCCCGCCGCGCCGTCTACACTGTGGAGGAATGGGAAAAAAAGTCCCATTCGCTAACAGTGCACACAATCGAAACTTTTTATTTCCCATACGTTCCGTTGCTACTTAGTTCATTGCGTGTCGTAAGTACAGTTTAGAATGGAAAAAACTTAAAAAACAATGTCGAATGAAGATGATTGACGATATATGGCCGCCATTTTAAACTTTTTAGTAACTAGCCTGATTTGCTTCAAAATCGATATTTGAGGATCCGGGCGGGGTCCAAACATGATTCTAAAGTCAGATTATGAAAAAGTCGCCGCCATCTTGAACTTTTTAGTCACTACACCGATTTGCTTCAAAATCGATATCTGAGGATCCGGTTGGAGTCCAATCATGATTCTGTAGATTTTGAAAAATTCGCCACCATCTTGATCTTTTTAGTTACTGCACCGATTTTCTTGGACTCTAACCGGATCCTCAGATATCGATTTTGAAGCACTTTACTTTACTTTATACTTTATTGCACAAAAACAGAATACAGACACTTAATAATGAAAAAAACATGTACAAAGGCGAGCTTATCTCTAATAAGAGATCTCTTCCAGCAAACCTAGGATGGACAGGATTAATTAACAAAAGATAGACCTACATATGTGCACAACGATAAGTATTAAATTAATAGACTACTTACTAATAAGTACATACATACATAAAAACCATACATAATATTTTAAAAAATGAAATATATATATATGTATAAAATACATAAATAATGTAAACTTAAATAATCAGTTCAGCAAATCGGTTCAGTAACTAAAAAGTTCAAGATGGCGGTGACATTTTACTTCAGAATCATGATTGGACTCCATCCGGATCATCAGATATCGATTTTTAACAAATCAGACCAGTGTCTAAAAGTTCAAGATGGCGGCGACATTTTCAAAATTTGACTACAGAATCATGATTGGACTCCAACCGGATCCTCAGATATCGATTTTGAAGCAAATCAGTGTAGAAACTAAAAAGTTCAAGATGGCGGCGATTTTTTCATAACCTGACTTCAGAATCATGTTTGGACTCCATACGGATCCTCAGATATCGATGTTGAAGTAAATCGGTGTAGTAAAAAGTTCAAGATGCGGCGGCTTTTTCATAATGTGACTTCAGAATCATGTTTGGACTTAGCCCGGATCCTCAAATATCGATTTTGAAAGAAATAGGTCCAGTAAAATTTTTCAAAATCCGACTACACAATCATGATTAGACTCCAACCGGATCCCCAGATAATGATTTTGAAGCAAATCGGTGCTGTAAGTAAAAACTTCAAGATGGCGTCGATTTTTTTAAAATCTGACTTCAGAATCAACGTGATTGGACTCCAACCGGATCCTCAGATATCGATTTTGAAGCAAATCAGACCAGTAACCAAAAAAATCAAGAAGGCGGCAATTTTTTCAAAATCCGACTTCAGAACCATGATTGGCCTCCAACCAGATCCTCTGATATTGATTTTGAAGAAAATCGGTGCCTTAACTGAAAAGTTCAAGATGACGGCGACTTCTTCAAAATCTGTCTACAGAATCATGATTGTACTCCAACCGGATCTTCAGATATCGATTTTGAAGCAAATCGGTGTAGTAACTAAAAAGTTCAAGATGGCAGCGACTTTTTCATAATATGACTTTAGAATCATATTTGGACTCCGCCCGGATCCTCAGATATCGATTTTGAAGTAAATCAGGCCAGTAACTTTAAAGTTCAAGATGGCGGCAACTTTTTCATAATCCGACTACAGAATCATGATTGGACTGGAACCGGATCCTTAGATATCGATTTTGAAGCAAATCGGTGCTGTGAGTAAAAAGTTCAAGATGGCGGTGACTTCTTCCAAATCTGACTTCAGAATAATAATTGGACTCCAACCGGATCTTCAGATATCGATTTTGAAGCAAATCGTTGCAGTAACTTAAAACTTCAAGATGGCGGCGACTTTTTCCATATTTGATTTCAGAATCATGATTGGACTCTAATCGGATCTTCAGATATCTATTTTGAAGCAAATCGGTGTAGTAACTAAAAAGTTCTCAGATGGCGGCGACTTTTTCATAATCTGACTTCAGAATCATGTTTGGACTCCACCCGGATCCTCAAATATCGACTTTGAAGCAAATCAGGCTAGTTACTAAAAAGTTCAAAATGGCGGCCATATATCGTCAATCATCTTCATTCGACATTATTTTTTATATTTTTTTCCGATCTACACTGTACTTACGACACGCAATGAACTAAGTAGCAACGGAACGTATGGAAAATAAAAAGTTTCGATTGTGTGCACTGTTAACGAATGGGACTTTTTTTCCCATTCCTCCACAGTGTGGACGGCGCGGCGGGTGTGGACGACTGGGAATAAACGGAATTTCCAATCTCCTCATGAAGTTCGAGCTCAACGACCTTTTTCTCGACTCGAGAATTTCTCGATAATTTTGATTCGCTCTTGGCCGAGAAATCCGGTTCGGACTTGTCACTTCTTTTTTTTGGCTCACCCTTTCCGATCTCTGATTATTAGTATGATTCGTGCTAAAAGATAAATCTTAGAACTGAAATCCTGCTAGTCAGGGCCGTCGCAATTTGCCTCTATATGTCCGAATTTATGTATAATTCAATCGCCTGCATTTAAATGTATCTTTCGCAGATATGCATTATTATTTCCTGGGCAACTTTCGATTATAGGTAAACTCGCTAATAAAAATAAATATTGGCAACCCTGAAAACTAGACACACAAAATCGAATTCAATTTCGAACCTATTGAAAAACTTTTATTTTAGATCAATATCATTATTTTAAAAGCCTGGCGGGCCCGTTATTGATTAATTATTTATTCCTTTATTATTTATTTATTTATTTATTTATTTATTTACTTATATGGACAAACAACAGTAATAAACTTTACAAAACATAAATTACAAACACAAAATACAAAGTAAGCTTACTACCTTAAACGTTCATCACTAAAACATACATTTATAAAAAAATATTGTGATACAAATCTTTTTGGTAATTTTAAAAGACTTAATCTACCTTAAACTCAAACCTATATGATTAGTTAGTTCTTTTTTAAAAGATTGTTTTTTGCTCCTAAGTATGTCTATCGACAGGAACCTTTCATTATAGGTTTATGTCACATAACATTCAAATCATATGTCTTTAACCCTTTTATCAATATAATTGACTCGCATTCGACTGACGCCGCGGTATTACCAAATTCGATCAAGTCTTTCATTTCTTAAAACGTAATTTTCACTTGATGCCTGTTACGCTAGAAATACTCTAGGTAGGTCTAGGTACCTAATTTACCTACAAGTGAGTTATCAAACGATAACACATCACAACTTAAATGTTGGTTCGCGACCGGAAATAGGTACTCGAGTCGACAGTTCGCGCGCTTTTGTATTCAAACCGCATACGTAGCGCCGCACAGGAGTGTAAGTAAGACGGATACGTAATACGTAGCAGATTACAGTAAGAATGTAACCGCCTACTTTCCACACGTAGTCCAACACAGGAACTTATAATGCACCAGCATACGTACTATACGTAGAGCCGTACACCAGTGTAAGTAAGACGTATATTTACTGTACGTAGTATCCGCGTACTTACCTACCACACGTAGTCCAACAAAGGAACTTATAATGCACCAGCATACGTACTATACGTAGTGCCGTACAGGAGTGTAAGTGAGACGTATATTTACTGTACGTAGCCGAGTACAGTAAGATTGTATCCGCATACTTACCACGCGTAGTACAACGCAGGAACTTATAATGCAGCCGCATCGTACTGTACGTAGCGCCGTACAGGAGTGTAAGTAAGACGGATACTTACTGTACGTAGCAGAGTACAGTAAGATTGTATCCGCATACTTACCACACGTAGTCCAACAGAGGAACATCTAATGCAGCTGCATATGTACTGTACGTAGCGCCGTACAGGAGTGTAAGTAAGACGGATACTCCCTGTACGTAGTAGAGTACAGTAAGATTGTATCCGCATACTTACCACACGTAGTCCAACAGAGGAACATCTAATGCAGCTGCATATGTACTGTACGTAGCGCCGTACAGGAGTGTAAGTAAGACGGATACTTACTGTACGTAGCAGAGTACAGTGAGATTGTATCCGCATACTTACCACACGTAGTCCAACACAGGAACCTAAAATGCACCAGCATACGTACTGTACGTAGCGCCGTACCGGAGTGTAAGTAAGACGAATACTTACTGTACGTAGCAGAGTACAGTAAGATTGTATCCGCATACTTACCACACGTAGTCCAACAGAGGAACATCTAATGCAGCTACATATTATGTACTGTACGTAGCGCCGTACAGAAGTGTAAGTAAGACGGATACTTACTGTACGTAGCAGAGTACAGTTAGATTGTATCCGCATACTTACCACACGTAGTCCAACAGAGGAACCTAAAATGCACCAGCATACGTACTGTACGTAGCGCCGTACCGGAGTGTAAGTAAGACGAATACTTACTGTACGTAGCAGAGTACAGTAAGATTGTATCCGCATACTTACCACACGTAGTCCAACAGAGGAACATCTAATGCAGCTACATATTATGTACTGTACGTAGCGCCGTACAGAAGTGTAAGTAAGACGGATACTTACTGTACGTAGCAGAGTACAGTTAGATTGTATCCGCATACTTACCACACGTAGTCCAACAGAGGAACATCTAATGCAGCTGCATATGTACTGTACGTAGCGCCGTACAGAAGTGTAAGTAAGACGGATACTTACTGTACGTAGCAGAGTACAGTTAGATTGTATCCGCATACTTACCACACGTAGTCTAACACAGGAACCTAAAATGCACCAGCATACGTACTGTACGTAGCGCCGTACCGGAGTGTAAGTAAGACGAATACTTACTGTACGTAGCAGAGTACAGTGTGATTGTATCCGCATACTTACCACACGTAGTCCAACACAGGAACCTAAAATGCACTAGCATACGTACTGTACGTAGCGCCGTACCGGAGTGTAAATAAGACGAATACTTACTGTACGTAGCAGAGTACAGTGAGATTGTATCCGCATACTTACCATACGTAGTCCAACACAGGAACCTAAAATGCACCAGCATACGTACTGTACGTAGCGCCGTACCGGAGTGTAAGTAAGACGAATACTTACTGTACGTAGCAGAGTACAGTAAGATTGTATCCGCATACTTACCACACGTAGTCCAACAGAGGAACATCTAATGCAGCTGCATATGTACAGTACGTAGCGCCGTACCGGAGTGTAAATAAGACGAATACTTACTGTACGTAGCAGAGTACAGTGAGATTGTATCCGCATACTTACCATACGTAGTCCAACACAGGAACCTAAAATGCACCAGCATACGTACTGTACGTAGCGCCGTACCGGAGTGTAAGTAAGACGAATACTTACTGTACGTAGCAGAGTACAGTAAGATTGTATCCGCATACTTACCACACGTAGTCCAACAGAGGAACATCTAATGCAGCTGCATATGTACTGTACGTAGCGCCGTACAGGAGTGTAAGTAAGACGGATACTTACTGTACGTAGCAGAGTACAGTAAGATTGTATCCGCATACTTACCACACGTAGTCCAACAGAGGAACATCTAATGCAGCTGCATATGTACAGTACGTAGCGCCGTACCGGAGTGTAAATAAGACGAATACTTACTGTACGTAGCAGAGTACAGTGAGATTGTATCCGCATACTTACCATACGTAGTCCAACACAGGAACCTAAAATGCACCAGCATACGTACTGTACGTAGCGCCGTACCGGAGTGTAAGTAAGACGAATACTTACTGTACGTAGCAGAGTACAGTAAGATTGTATCCGCATACTTACCACACGTAGTCAAAGAGAGGAACTTATAATGCAGCTGCATACGTACTGTACGTAGCGCCGTACAGAAGTGTAAGTAAGACGGATACTTACTGTACGTAGCAGAGTACAGTAAGATTGTATCCGCATACTTACCACACGTAGTCCAACAGAGGAACATCTAATGCAGCTGCATATGTACTGTACGTAGCGCCGTACAGAAGTGTAAGTAAGACGAATACTTACTGTACGTAGCAGAGTACAGTAAGATTGTATCCGCATACTTACCACACGTAGTCCAACAGAGGAACATCTAATGCAGCTGCATTATGTACAGTACGTAGCGCCGTACCGGAGTGTAAATAAGACGAATACTTACTGTACGTAGCAGAGTACAGTGAGATTGTATCCGCATACTTACCATACGTAGTCCAACACAGGAACCTAAAATGCACCAGCATACGTACTGTACGTAGCGCCGTACCGGGGTGTAAGTAAGACGAATACTTACTGTACGTAGCAGAGTACAGTAAGATTGTATCCGCATACTTACCACACGTAGTCCAACAGAGGAACATCTAATGCAGCTGCATTATGTACAGTACGTAGCGCCGTACCGGAGTGTAAATAAGACGAATACTTACTGTACGTAGCAGAGTACAGTGAGATTGTATCCGCATACTTACCATACGTAGTCCAACACAGGAACCTAAAATGCACCAGCATACGTACTGTACGTAGCGCCGTACCGGGGTGTAAGTAAGACGAATACTTACTGTACGTAGCAGAGTACAGTAAGATTGTATCCGCATACTTACCACACGTAGTCCAACAGAGGAACATCTAATGCAGCTGCATATGTACAGTACGTAGCGCCGTACCGGAGTGTAAATAAGACGAATACTTACTGTACGTAGCAGAGTACAGTGAGATTGTATCCGCATACTTACCATACGTAGTCCAACACAGGAACCTAAAATGCACCAGCATACGTACTGTACGTAGCGCCGTACCGGAGTGTAAGTAAGACGAATACTTACTGTACGTAGCAGAGTACAGTAAGATTGTATCCGCATACTTACCACACGTAGTCCAACAGAGGAACATCTAATGCAGCTGCATATGTACTGTACGTAGCGCCGTACAGGAGTGTAAGTAAGACGGATACTTACTGTACGTAGCAGAGTACAGTAAGATTGTATCCGCATACTTACCACACGTAGTCCAACAGAGGAACATCTAATGCAGCTGCATATGTACAGTACGTAGCGCCGTACCGGAGTGTAAATAAGACGAATACTTACTGTACGTAGCAGAGTACAGTGAGATTGTATCCGCATACTTACCATACGTAGTCCAACACAGGAACCTAAAATGCACCAGCATACGTACTGTACGTAGCGCCGTACCGGAGTGTAAGTAAGACGAATACTTACTGTACGTAGCAGAGTACAGTAAGATTGTATCCGCATACTTACCACACGTAGTCAAAGAGAGGAACTTATAATGCAGCTGCATACGTACTGTACGTAGCGCCGTACAGAAGTGTAAGTAAGACGGATACTTACTGTACGTAGCAGAGTACAGTAAGATTGTATCCGCATACTTACCACACGTAGTCCAACAGAGGAACATCTAATGCAGCTGCATATTTACTGTACGTAGCGCCGTACAGGAGTGTAAGTAAGACGGATACTCCCTGTACGTAGTAGAGTACAGTAAGATTGTATCCGCATACTTACCACACGTAGTCCAACAGAGGAACATCTAATGCAGCTGCATATGTACTGTACGTAGCGCCGTACAGGAGTGTAAGTAAGACGGATACTCCCTGTACGTAGTAGAGTACAGTAAGATTGTATCCGCATACTTACCACACGTAGTCCAACAGAGGAACATCTAATGCAGCTGCATATGTACTGTACGTAGCGCCGTACAGGAGTGTAAGTAAGACGGATACTTACTGTACGTAGCAGAGTACAGTAAGATTGTATCCGCATACTTACCACACGTAGTCCAACAGAGGAACATCTAATGCAGCTGCATATGTACAGTACGTAGCGCCGTACCGGAGTGTAAATAAGACGAATACTTACTGTACGTAGCAGAGTACAGTGAGATTGTATCCGCATACTTACCATACGTAGTCCAACACAGGAACCTAAAATGCACCAGCAAACGTACTGTACGTAGCGCCGTACCGGAGTGTAAGTAAGACGAATACTTACTGTACGTAGCAGAGTACAGTAAGATTGTATCCGCATACTTACCACACGTAGTCCAACAGAGGAACATCTAATGCAGCTGCATATGTACAGTACGTAGCGCCGTACCGGAGTGTAAATAAGACGAATACTTACTGTACGTAGCAGAGTACAGTGAGATTGTATCCGCATACTTACCATACGTAGTCCAACACAGGAACCTAAAATGCACCAGCATACGTACTGTACGTAGCGCCGTACCGGAGTGTAAGTAAGACGAATACTTACTGTACGTAGCAGAGTACAGTAAGATTGTATCCGCATACTTACCACACGTAGTCCAACAGAGGAACATCTAATGCAGCTGCATATGTACTGTACGTAGCGCCGTACAGGAGTGTAAGTAAGACGGATACTTACTGTACGTAGCAGAGTACAGTAAGATTGTATCCGCATACTTACCACACGTAGTCCAACAGAGGAACATCTAATGCAGCTGCATATGTACAGTACGTAGCGCCGTACCGGAGTGTAAATAAGACGAATACTTACTGTACGTAGCAGAGTACAGTGAGATTGTATCCGCATACTTACCATACGTAGTCCAACACAGGAACCTAAAATGCACCAGCATACGTACTGTACGTAGCGCCGTACCGGAGTGTAAGTAAGACGAATACTTACTGTACGTAGCAGAGTACAGTAAGATTGTATCCGCATACTTACCACACGTAGTCAAAGAGAGGAACTTATAATGCAGCTGCATATGTACTGTACGTAGCGCCGTACAGGAGTGTAAGTAAGACGGATACTCCCTGTACGTAGTAGAGTACAGTAAGATTGTATCCGCATACTTACCACACGTAGTCCAACACAGGAACCTAAAATGCACCAGCATACGTACTGTACGTAGCGCCGTACCGGAGTGTAAGTAAGACGAATACTTACTGTACGTAGCAGAGTACAGTGTGATTGTATCCGCATACTTACCACACGTAGTCCAACACAGGAACCTAAAATGCACTAGCATACGTACTGTACGTAGCGCCGTACCGGAGTGTAAATAAGACGAATACTTACTGTACGTAGCAGAGTACAGTAAGATTGTATCCGCATACTTACCACACGTAGTCCAACACAGGAACCTAAAATGCACCAGCATACGTACTGTACGTAGCGCCGTACCGGAGTGTAAGTAAGACGAATACTTACTGTACGTAGCAGAGTACAGTGAGATTGTATCCGCATACTTACCATACGTAGTCCAACACAGGAACCTAAAATGCACCAGCATACGTACTGTACGTAGCGCCGTACCGGAGTGTAAGTAAGACGAATACTTACTGTACGTAGCAGAGTACAGTGTGATTGTATCCGCATACTTACCACACGTAGTCCAACACAGGAACCTAAAATGCACTAGCATACGTACTGTACGTAGCGCCGTACCGGAGTGTAAATAAGACGAATACTTACTGTACGTAGCAGAGTACAGTAAGATTGTATCCGCATACTTACCACACGTAGTCCAACACAGGAACCTAAAATGCACTAGCATACGTACTGTACGTAGCGCCGTACCGGAGTGTAAATAAGACGAATACTTACTGTACGTAGCAGAGTACAGTAAGATTGTATCCGCATACTTACCACACGTAGTCCAACACAGGAACCTAAAATGCACCAGCATACGTACTGTACGTAGCGCCGTACCGGAGTGTAAGTAAGACGAATACTTACTGTACGTAGCAGAGTACAGTGTGATTGTATCCGCATACTTACCACACGTAGTCCAACACAGGAACCTAAAATGCACTAGCATACGTACTGTACGTAGCGCCGTACCGGAGTGTAAATAAGACGAATACTTACTGTACGTAGCAGAGTACAGTGAGATTGTATCCGCATACTTACCACACGTAGTCCAACACAGGAACCTAAAATGCACCAGCATACGTACTGTACGTAGCGCCGTACCGGAGTGTAAGTAAGACGAATACTTACTGTACGTAGCAGAGTACAGTGAGATTGTATCCGCATACTTACCACACGTAGTCCAACACAGGAACCTAAAATGCACCAGCATACGTACTGTACGTAGCGCCGTACCGGAGTGTAAGTAAGACGAATACTTACTGTACGTAGCAGAGTACCGTGAGATTGTATCCGCATACTTACCATACGTAGTCCAACACAGGAACCTAAAATGCACCAGCATACGTACTGTACGTAGCGCCGTACCGGAGTGTAAGTAAGACGAATACTTACTGTACGTAGCAGAGTACAGTAAGATTGTATCCGCATACTTACCACACGTAGTCCAACAGAGGAACATCTAATGCAGCTGCATATGTACAGTACGTAGCGCCGTACCGGAGTGTAAATAAGACGAATACTTACTGTACGTAGCAGAGTACAGTGAGATTGTATCCGCATACTTACCATACGTAGTCCAACACAGGAACCTAAAATGCACCAGCATACGTACTGTACGTAGCGCCGTACCGGAGTGTAAGTAAGACGAATACTTACTGTACGTAGCAGAGTACAGTAAGATTGTATCCGCATACTTACCACACGTAGTCCAACAGAGGAACATCTAATGCAGCTGCATATGTACAGTACGTAGCGCCGTACCGGAGTGTAAATAAGACGAATACTTACTGTACGTAGCAGAGTACAGTGAGATTGTATCCGCATACTTACCATACGTAGTCCAACACAGGAACCTAAAATGCACCAGCATACGTACTGTACGTAGCGCCGTACCGGAGTGTAAGTAAGACGAATACTTACTGTACGTAGCAGAGTACAGTAAGATTGTATCCGCATACTTACCACACGTAGTCCAACAGAGGAACATCTAATGCAGCTGCATATGTACAGTACGTAGCGCCGTACCGGAGTGTAAATAAGACGAATACTTACTGTACGTAGCAGAGTACAGTGAGATTGTATCCGCATACTTACCATACGTAGTCCAACACAGGAACCTAAAATGCACCAGCATACGTACTGTACGTAGCGCCGTACCGGAGTGTAAGTAAGACGAATACTTACTGTACGTAGCAGAGTACAGTAAGATTGTATCCGCATACTTACCACACGTAGTCCAACAGAGGAACATCTAATGCAGCTGCATATGTACAGTACGTAGCGCCGTACCGGAGTGTAAATAAGACGAATACTTACTGTACGTAGCAGAGTACAGTGAGATTGTATCCGCATACTTACCATACGTAGTCCAACACAGGAACCTAAAATGCACCAGCATACGTACTGTACGTAGCGCCGTACCGGAGTGTAAGTAAGACGAATACTTACTGTACGTAGCAGAGTACAGTAAGATTGTATCCGCATACTTACCACACGTAGTCCAACAGAGGAACATCTAATGCAGCTGCATATGTACAGTACGTAGCGCCGTACCGGAGTGTAAATAAGACGAATACTTACTGTACGTAGCAGAGTACAGTGAGATTGTATCCGCATACTTACCATACGTAGTCCAACACAGGAACCTAAAATGCACCAGCATACGTACTGTACGTAGCGCCGTACCGGAGTGTAAGTAAGACGAATACTTACTGTACGTAGCAGAGTACAGTAAGATTGTATCCGCATACTTACCACACGTAGTCAAAGAGAGGAACTTATAATGCAGCTGCATACGTACTGTACGTAGCGCCGTACAGAAGTGTAAGTAAGACGGATACTTACTGTACGTAGCAGAGTACAGTAAGATTGTATCCGCATACTTACCACACGTAGTCCAACAGAGGAACATCTAATGCAGCTGCATATGTACTGTACGTAGCGCCGTACAGGAGTGTAAGTAAGACGGATACTCCCTGTACGTAGTAGAGTACAGTAAGATTGTATCCGCATACTTACCACACGTAGTCCAACAGAGGAACATCTAATGCAGCTGCATATGTACTGTACGTAGCGCCGTACAGGAGTGTAAGTAAGACGGATACTTACTGTACGTAGCAGAGTACAGTGAGATTGTATCCGCATACTTACCACACGTAGTCCAACACAGGAACCTAAAATGCACCAGCATACGTACTGTACGTAGCGCCGTACCGGAGTGTAAGTAAGACGAATACTTACTGTACGTAGCAGAGTACAGTGAGATTGTATCCGCATACTTACCATACGTAGTCCAACACAGGAACCTAAAATGCACCAGCAAACGTACTGTACGTAGCGCCGTACCGGAGTGTAAGTAAGACGAATACTTACTGTACGTAGCAGAGTACAGTAAGATTGTATCCGCATACTTACCACACGTAGTCCAACAGAGGAACATCTAATGCAGCTGCATATGTACAGTACGTAGCGCCGTACCGGAGTGTAAATAAGACGAATACTTACTGTACGTAGCAGAGTACAGTGAGATTGTATCCGCATACTTACCATACGTAGTCCAACACAGGAACCTAAAATGCACCAGCATACGTACTGTACGTAGCGCCGTACCGGAGTGTAAGTAAGACGAATACTTACTGTACGTAGCAGAGTACAGTAAGATTGTATCCGCATACTTACCACACGTAGTCCAACAGAGGAACATCTAATGCAGCTGCATATGTACTGTACGTAGCGCCGTACAGGAGTGTAAGTAAGACGGATACTTACTGTACGTAGCAGAGTACAGTAAGATTGTATCCGCATACTTACCACACGTAGTCCAACAGAGGAACATCTAATGCAGCTGCATATGTACAGTACGTAGCGCCGTACCGGAGTGTAAATAAGACGAATACTTACTGTACGTAGCAGAGTACAGTGAGATTGTATCCGCATACTTACCATACGTAGTCCAACACAGGAACCTACAATGCACCAGCATACGTACTGTACGTAGCGCCGTACCGGAGTGTAAGTAAGACGAATACTTACTGTACGTAGCAGAGTACAGTAAGATTGTATCCGCATACTTACCACACGTAGTCAAAGAGAGGAACTTATAATGCAGCTGCATACGTACTGTACGTAGCGCCGTACAGAAGTGTAAGTAAGACGGATACTTACTGTACGTAGCAGAGTACAGTAAGATTGTATCCGCATACTTACCACACGTAGTCCAACAGAGGAACATCTAATGCAGCTGCATATGTACTGTACGTAGCGCCGTACAGGAGTGTAAGTAAGACGGATACTTACTGTACGTAGCAGAGTACAGTAAGATTGTATCCGCATACTTACCACACGTAGTCCAACAGAGGAACATCTAATGCAGCTGCATATGTACAGTACGTAGCGCCGTACCGGAGTGTAAATAAGACGAATACTTACTGTACGTAGCAGAGTACAGTGAGATTGTATCCGCATACTTACCATACGTAGTCCAACACAGGAACCTAAAATGCACCAGCAAACGTACTGTACGTAGCGCCGTACCGGAGTGTAAGTAAGACGAATACTTACTGTACGTAGCAGAGTACAGTAAGATTGTATCCGCATACTTACCACACGTAGTCCAACAGAGGAACATCTAATGCAGCTGCATATGTACAGTACGTAGCGCCGTACCGGAGTGTAAATAAGACGAATACTTACTGTACGTAGCAGAGTACAGTGAGATTGTATCCGCATACTTACCATACGTAGTCCAACACAGGAACCTAAAATGCACCAGCATACGTACTGTACGTAGCGCCGTACCGGAGTGTAAGTAAGACGAATACTTACTGTACGTAGCAGAGTACAGTAAGATTGTATCCGCATACTTACCACACGTAGTCCAACAGAGGAACATCTAATGCAGCTGCATATGTACTGTACGTAGCGCCGTACAGGAGTGTAAGTAAGACGGATACTTACTGTACGTAGCAGAGTACAGTAAGATTGTATCCGCATACTTACCACACGTAGTCCAACAGAGGAACATCTAATGCAGCTGCATATGTACAGTACGTAACGCCGTACCGGAGTGTAAATAAGACGAATACTTACTGTACGTAGCAGAGTACAGTGAGATTGTATCCGCATACTTACCATACGTAGTCCAACACAGGAACCTAAAATGCACCAGCAAACGTACTGTACGTAGCGCCGTACCGGAGTGTAAGTAAGACGAATACTTACTGTACGTAGCAGAGTACAGTAAGATTGTATCCGCATACTTACCACACGTAGTCCAACAGAGGAACATCTAATGCAGCTGCATATGTACAGTACGTAGCGCCGTACCGGAGTGTAAATAAGACGAATACTTACTGTACGTAGCAGAGTACAGTGAGATTGTATCCGCATACTTACCATACGTAGTCCAACACAGGAACCTAAAATGCACCAGCATACGTACTGTACGTAGCGCCGTACCGGAGTGTAAGTAAGACGAATACTTACTGTACGTAGCAGAGTACAGTAAGATTGTATCCGCATACTTACCACACGTAGTCCAACAGAGGAACATCTAATGCAGCTGCATATGTACTGTACGTAGCGCCGTACAGGAGTGTAAGTAAGACGGATACTTACTGTACGTAGCAGAGTACAGTAAGATTGTATCCGCATACTTACCACACGTAGTCCAACAGAGGAACATCTAATGCAGCTGCATATGTACAGTACGTAGCGCCGTACCGGAGTGTAAATAAGACGAATACTTACTGTACGTAGCAGAGTACAGTGAGATTGTATCCGCATACTTACCATACGTAGTCCAACACAGGAACCTAAAATGCACCAGCATACGTACTGTACGTAGCGCCGTACCGGAGTGTAAGTAAGACGAATACTTACTGTACGTAGCAGAGTACAGTAAGATTGTATCCGCATACTTACCACACGTAGTCAAAGAGAGGAACTTATAATGCAGCTGCATACGTACTGTACGTAGCGCCGTACAGAAGTGTAAGTAAGACGGATACTTACTGTACGTAGCAGAGTACAGTGAGATTGTATCCGCATACTTACCACACGTAGTCCAACAGAGGAACATCTAATGCAGCTGCATATGTACAGTACGTAGCGCCGTACCGGAGTGTAAATAAGACGAATACTTACTGTACGTAGCAGAGTACAGTGAGATTGTATCCGCATACTTACCATACGTAGTCCAACACAGGAACCTAAAATGCACCAGCATACGTACTGTACGTAGCGCCGTACCGGAGTGTAAGTAAGACGAATACTTACTGTACGTAGCAGAGTACAGTAAGATTGTATCCGCATACTTACCACACGTAGTCAAAGAGAGGAACTTATAATGCAGCTGCATACGTACTGTACGTAGCGCCGTACAGAAGTGTAAGTAAGACGGATACTTACTGTACGTAGCAGAGTACAGTAAGATTGTATCCGCATACTTACCACACGTAGTCCAACAGAGGAACATCTAATGCAGCTGCATATGTACTGTACGTAGCGCCGTACAGGAGTGTAAGTAAGACGGATACTTACTGTACGTAGCAGAGTACAGTAAGATTGTATCCGCATACTTACCACACGTAGTCCAACAGAGGAACATCTAATGCAGCTGCATATGTACAGTACGTAGCGCCGTACCGGAGTGTAAATAAGACGAATACTTACTGTACGTAGCAGAGTACAGTGAGATTGTATCCGCATACTTACCATACGTAGTCCAACACAGGAACCTAAAATGCACCAGCAAACGTACTGTACGTAGCGCCGTACCGGAGTGTAAGTAAGACGAATACTTACTGTACGTAGCAGAGTACAGTAAGATTGTATCCGCATACTTACCACACGTAGTCCAACAGAGGAACATCTAATGCAGCTGCATATGTACAGTACGTAGCGCCGTACCGGAGTGTAAATAAGACGAATACTTACTGTACGTAGCAGAGTACAGTGAGATTGTATCCGCATACTTACCATACGTAGTCCAACACAGGAACCTAAAATGCACCAGCATACGTACTGTACGTAGCGCCGTACCGGAGTGTAAGTAAGACGAATACTTACTGTACGTAGCAGAGTACAGTAAGATTGTATCCGCATACTTACCACACGTAGTCCAACAGAGGAACATCTAATGCAGCTGCATATGTACTGTACGTAGCGCCGTACAGGAGTGTAAGTAAGACGGATACTTACTGTACGTAGCAGAGTACAGTAAGATTGTATCCGCATACTTACCACACGTAGTCCAACAGAGGAACATCTAATGCAGCTGCATATGTACAGTACGTAACGCCGTACCGGAGTGTAAATAAGACGAATACTTACTGTACGTAGCAGAGTACAGTGAGATTGTATCCGCATACTTACCATACGTAGTCCAACACAGGAACCTAAAATGCACCAGCAAACGTACTGTACGTAGCGCCGTACCGGAGTGTAAGTAAGACGAATACTTACTGTACGTAGCAGAGTACAGTAAGATTGTATCCGCATACTTACCACACGTAGTCCAACAGAGGAACATCTAATGCAGCTGCATATGTACAGTACGTAGCGCCGTACCGGAGTGTAAATAAGACGAATACTTACTGTACGTAGCAGAGTACAGTGAGATTGTATCCGCATACTTACCATACGTAGTCCAACACAGGAACCTAAAATGCACCAGCATACGTACTGTACGTAGCGCCGTACCGGAGTGTAAGTAAGACGAATACTTACTGTACGTAGCAGAGTACAGTAAGATTGTATCCGCATACTTACCACACGTAGTCCAACAGAGGAACATCTAATGCAGCTGCATATGTACTGTACGTAGCGCCGTACAGGAGTGTAAGTAAGACGGATACTTACTGTACGTAGCAGAGTACAGTAAGATTGTATCCGCATACTTACCACACGTAGTCCAACAGAGGAACATCTAATGCAGCTGCATATGTACAGTACGTAGCGCCGTACCGGAGTGTAAATAAGACGAATACTTACTGTACGTAGCAGAGTACAGTGAGATTGTATCCGCATACTTACCATACGTAGTCCAACACAGGAACCTAAAATGCACCAGCATACGTACTGTACGTAGCGCCGTACCGGAGTGTAAGTAAGACGAATACTTACTGTACGTAGCAGAGTACAGTAAGATTGTATCCGCATACTTACCACACGTAGTCAAAGAGAGGAACTTATAATGCAGCTGCATACGTACTGTACGTAGCGCCGTACAGAAGTGTAAGTAAGACGGATACTTACTGTACGTAGCAGAGTACAGTGAGATTGTATCCGCATACTTACCACACGTAGTCCAACACAGGAACCTAAAATGCACCAGCATACGTACTGTACGTAGCGCCGTACCGGAGTGTAAGTAAGACGAATACTTACTGTACGTAGCAGAGTACAGTGAGATTGTATCCGCATACTTACCATACGTAGTCCAACACAGGAACCTAAAATGCACCAGCATACGTACTGTACGTAGCGCCGTACCGGAGTGTAAGTAAGACGAATACTTACTGTACGTAGCAGAGTACAGTAAGATTGTATCCGCATACTTACCACACGTAGTCCAACAGAGGAACATCTAATGCAGCTACATATGTACTGTACGTAGCGCCGTACAGAAGTGTAAGTAAGACGGATACTTACTGTACGTAGCAGAGTACAGTTAGATTGTATCCGCATACTTACCACACGTAGTCTAACACAGGAACCTAAAATGCACCAGCATACGTACTGTACGTAGCGCCGTACCGGAGTGTAAGTAAGACGAATACTTACTGTACGTAGCAGAGTACAGTGTGATTGTATCCGCATACTTACCACACGTAGTCCAACACAGGAACCTAAAATGCACTAGCATACGTACTGTACGTAGCGCCGTACCGGAGTGTAAATAAGACGAATACTTACTGTACGTAGCAGAGTACAGTAAGATTGTATCCGCATACTTACCACACGTAGTCCAACACAGGAACCTAAAATGCACCAGCATACGTACTGTACGTAGCGCCGTACCGGAGTGTAAGTAAGACGAATACTTACTGTACGTAGCAGAGTACAGTGAGATTGTATCCGCATACTTACCATACGTAGTCCAACACAGGAACCTAAAATGCACCAGCATACGTACTGTACGTAGCGCCGTACCGGAGTGTAAGTAAGACGAATACTTACTGTACGTAGCAGAGTACAGTGTGATTGTATCCGCATACTTACCACACGTAGTCCAACACAGGAACCTAAAATGCACTAGCATACGTACTGTACGTAGCGCCGTACCGGAGTGTAAATAAGACGAATACTTACTGTACGTAGCAGAGTACAGTAAGATTGTATCCGCATACTTACCACACGTAGTCCAACACAGGAACCTAAAATGCACTAGCATACGTACTGTACGTAGCGCCGTACCGGAGTGTAAATAAGACGAATACTTACTGTACGTAGCAGAGTACAGTAAGATTGTATCCGCATACTTACCACACGTAGTCCAACACAGGAACCTAAAATGCACCAGCATACGTACTGTACGTAGCGCCGTACCGGAGTGTAAGTAAGACGAATACTTACTGTACGTAGCAGAGTACAGTGTGATTGTATCCGCATACTTACCACACGTAGTCCAACACAGGAACCTAAAATGCACTAGCATACGTACTGTACGTAGCGCCGTACCGGAGTGTAAATAAGACGAATACTTACTGTACGTAGCAGAGTACAGTGAGATTGTATCCGCATACTTACCACACGTAGTCCAACACAGGAACCTAAAATGCACCAGCATACGTACTGTACGTAGCGCCGTACCGGAGTGTAAGTAAGACGAATACTTACTGTACGTAGCAGAGTACAGTGAGATTGTATCCGCATACTTACCACACGTAGTCCAACACAGGAACCTAAAATGCACCAGCATACGTACTGTACGTAGCGCCGTACCGGAGTGTAAGTAAGACGAATACTTACTGTACGTAGCAGAGTACCGTGAGATTGTATCCGCATACTTACCATACGTAGTCCAACACAGGAACCTAAAATGCACCAGCATACGTACTGTACGTAGCGCCGTACCGGAGTGTAAGTAAGACGAATACTTACTGTACGTAGCAGAGTACAGTAAGATTGTATCCGCATACTTACCACACGTAGTCCAACAGAGGAACATCTAATGCAGCTGCATATGTACAGTACGTAGCGCCGTACCGGAGTGTAAATAAGACGAATACTTACTGTACGTAGCAGAGTACAGTGAGATTGTATCCGCATACTTACCATACGTAGTCCAACACAGGAACCTAAAATGCACCAGCATACGTACTGTACGTAGCGCCGTACCGGAGTGTAAGTAAGACGAATACTTACTGTACGTAGCAGAGTACAGTAAGATTGTATCCGCATACTTACCACACGTAGTCCAACAGAGGAACATCTAATGCAGCTGCATATGTACAGTACGTAGCGCCGTACCGGAGTGTAAATAAGACGAATACTTACTGTACGTAGCAGAGTACAGTGAGATTGTATCCGCATACTTACCATACGTAGTCCAACACAGGAACCTAAAATGCACCAGCATACGTACTGTACGTAGCGCCGTACCGGAGTGTAAGTAAGACGAATACTTACTGTACGTAGCAGAGTACAGTAAGATTGTATCCGCATACTTACCACACGTAGTCCAACAGAGGAACATCTAATGCAGCTGCATATGTACAGTACGTAGCGCCGTACCGGAGTGTAAATAAGACGAATACTTACTGTACGTAGCAGAGTACAGTGAGATTGTATCCGCATACTTACCATACGTAGTCCAACACAGGAACCTAAAATGCACCAGCATACGTACTGTACGTAGCGCCGTACCGGAGTGTAAGTAAGACGAATACTTACTGTACGTAGCAGAGTACAGTAAGATTGTATCCGCATACTTACCATACGTAGTCCAACACAGGAAACTAAAATGCACCAGCATACGTACTGTACGTAGCGCCGTACCGGAGTGTAAGTAAGACGAATACTTACTGTACGTAGCAGAGTACAGTAAGATTGTATCCGCATACTTACCACACGTAGTCCAACAGAGGAACATCTAATGCAGCTGCATATGTACAGTACGTAGCGCCGTACCGGAGTGTAAATAAGACGAATACTTACTGTACGTAGCAGAGTACAGTGAGATTGTATCCGCATACTTACCATACGTAGTCCAACACAGGAACCTAAAATGCACCAGCATACGTACTGTACGTAGCGCCGTACCGGAGTGTAAGTAAGACGAATACTTACTGTACGTAGCAGAGTACAGTAAGATTGTATCCGCATACTTACCACACGTAGTCCAACAGAGGAACATCTAATGCAGCTGCATATGTACTGTACGTAGCGCCGTACAGGGGTGTAAGTAAGACGGATACTTACTGTACGTAGCAGAGTACAGTAAGATTGTATCCGCATACTTACCACACGTAGTCCAACAGAGGAACATCTAATGCAGCTGCATATGTACTGTACGTAGCGCCGTACAGGAGTGTAAGTAAGACGGATACTTACTGTACGTAGCAGAGTACAGTAAGATTGTATCCGCATACTTACCACACGTAGTCCAACAGAGGAACATCTAATGCAGCTGCATATGTACAGTACGTAGCGCCGTACCGGAGTGTAAATAAGACGAATACTTACTGTACGTAGCAGAGTACAGTGAGATTGTATCCGCATACTTACCATACGTAGTCCAACACAGGAACCTAAAATGCACCAGCAAACGTACTGTACGTAGCGCCGTACCGGAGTGTAAGTAAGACGAATACTTACTGTACGTAGCAGAGTACAGTAAGATTGTATCCGCATACTTACCACACGTAGTCCAACAGAGGAACATCTAATGCAGCTGCATATGTACAGTACGTAGCGCCGTACCGGAGTGTAAATAAGACGAATACTTACTGTACGTAGCAGAGTACAGTGAGATTGTATCCGCATACTTACCATACGTAGTCCAACACAGGAACCTAAAATGCACCAGCATACGTACTGTACGTAGCGCCGTACCGGAGTGTAAGTAAGACGAATACTTACTGTACGTAGCAGAGTACAGTAAGATTGTATCCGCATACTTACCACACGTAGTCCAACAGAGGAACATCTAATGCAGCTGCATATGTACTGTACGTAGCGCCGTACAGGAGTGTAAGTAAGACGGATACTTACTGTACGTAGCAGAGTACAGTAAGATTGTATCCGCATACTTACCACACGTAGTCCAACAGAGGAACATCTAATGCAGCTGCATATGTACAGTACGTAGCGCCGTACCGGAGTGTAAATAAGACGAATACTTACTGTACGTAGCAGAGTACAGTGAGATTGTATCCGCATACTTACCATACGTAGTCCAACACAGGAACCTAAAATGCACCAGCATACGTACTGTACGTAGCGCCGTACCGGAGTGTAAGTAAGACGAATACTTACTGTACGTAGCAGAGTACAGTAAGATTGTATCCGCATACTTACCACACGTAGTCAAAGAGAGGAACTTATAATGCAGCTGCATACGTACTGTACGTAGCGCCGTACAGAAGTGTAAGTAAGACGGATACTTACTGTACGTAGCAGAGTACAGTGAGATTGTATCCGCATACTTACCACACGTAGTCCAACACAGGAACCTAAAATGCACCAGCATACGTACTGTACGTAGCGCCGTACCGGAGTGTAAGTAAGACGAATACTTACTGTACGTAGCAGAGTACAGTGAGATTGTATCCGCATACTTACCATACGTAGTCCAACACAGGAACCTAAAATGCACCAGCATACGTACTGTACGTAGCGCCGTACCGGAGTGTAAGTAAGACGAATACTTACTGTACGTAGCAGAGTACAGTAAGATTGTATCCGCATACTTACCACACGTAGTCCAACAGAGGAACATCTAATGCAGCTACATATGTACTGTACGTAGCGCCGTACAGAAGTGTAAGTAAGACGGATACTTACTGTACGTAGCAGAGTACAGTTAGATTGTATCCGCATACTTACCACACGTAGTCTAACACAGGAACCTAAAATGCACCAGCATACGTACTGTACGTAGCGCCGTACCGGAGTGTAAGTAAGACGAATACTTACTGTACGTAGCAGAGTACAGTGTGATTGTATCCGCATACTTACCACACGTAGTCCAACACAGGAACCTAAAATGCACTAGCATACGTACTGTACGTAGCGCCGTACCGGAGTGTAAATAAGACGAATACTTACTGTACGTAGCAGAGTACAGTAAGATTGTATCCGCATACTTACCACACGTAGTCCAACACAGGAACCTAAAATGCACCAGCATACGTACTGTACGTAGCGCCGTACCGGAGTGTAAGTAAGACGAATACTTACTGTACGTAGCAGAGTACAGTGAGATTGTATCCGCATACTTACCATACGTAGTCCAACACAGGAACCTAAAATGCACCAGCATACGTACTGTACGTAGCGCCGTACCGGAGTGTAAGTAAGACGAATACTTACTGTACGTAGCAGAGTACAGTGTGATTGTATCCGCATACTTACCACACGTAGTCCAACACAGGAACCTAAAATGCACTAGCATACGTACTGTACGTAGCGCCGTACCGGAGTGTAAATAAGACGAATACTTACTGTACGTAGCAGAGTACAGTAAGATTGTATCCGCATACTTACCACACGTAGTCCAACACAGGAACCTAAAATGCACTAGCATACGTACTGTACGTAGCGCCGTACCGGAGTGTAAATAAGACGAATACTTACTGTACGTAGCAGAGTACAGTAAGATTGTATCCGCATACTTACCACACGTAGTCCAACACAGGAACCTAAAATGCACCAGCATACGTACTGTACGTAGCGCCGTACCGGAGTGTAAGTAAGACGAATACTTACTGTACGTAGCAGAGTACAGTGTGATTGTATCCGCATACTTACCACACGTAGTCCAACACAGGAACCTAAAATGCACTAGCATACGTACTGTACGTAGCGCCGTACCGGAGTGTAAATAAGACGAATACTTACTGTACGTAGCAGAGTACAGTGAGATTGTATCCGCATACTTACCACACGTAGTCCAACACAGGAACCTAAAATGCACCAGCATACGTACTGTACGTAGCGCCGTACCGGAGTGTAAGTAAGACGAATACTTACTGTACGTAGCAGAGTACAGTGAGATTGTATCCGCATACTTACCACACGTAGTCCAACACAGGAACCTAAAATGCACCAGCATACGTACTGTACGTAGCGCCGTACCGGAGTGTAAGTAAGACGAATACTTACTGTACGTAGCAGAGTACCGTGAGATTGTATCCGCATACTTACCATACGTAGTCCAACACAGGAACCTAAAATGCACCAGCATACGTACTGTACGTAGCGCCGTACCGGAGTGTAAGTAAGACGAATACTTACTGTACGTAGCAGAGTACAGTAAGATTGTATCCGCATACTTACCACACGTAGTCCAACAGAGGAACATCTAATGCAGCTGCATATGTACAGTACGTAGCGCCGTACCGGAGTGTAAATAAGACGAATACTTACTGTACGTAGCAGAGTACAGTGAGATTGTATCCGCATACTTACCATACGTAGTCCAACACAGGAACCTAAAATGCACCAGCATACGTACTGTACGTAGCGCCGTACCGGAGTGTAAGTAAGACGAATACTTACTGTACGTAGCAGAGTACAGTAAGATTGTATCCGCATACTTACCACACGTAGTCCAACAGAGGAACATCTAATGCAGCTGCATATGTACAGTACGTAGCGCCGTACCGGAGTGTAAATAAGACGAATACTTACTGTACGTAGCAGAGTACAGTGAGATTGTATCCGCATACTTACCATACGTAGTCCAACACAGGAACCTAAAATGCACCAGCATACGTACTGTACGTAGCGCCGTACCGGAGTGTAAGTAAGACGAATACTTACTGTACGTAGCAGAGTACAGTAAGATTGTATCCGCATACTTACCACACGTAGTCCAACAGAGGAACATCTAATGCAGCTGCATATGTACAGTACGTAGCGCCGTACCGGAGTGTAAATAAGACGAATACTTACTGTACGTAGCAGAGTACAGTGAGATTGTATCCGCATACTTACCATACGTAGTCCAACACAGGAACCTAAAATGCACCAGCATACGTACTGTACGTAGCGCCGTACCGGAGTGTAAGTAAGACGAATACTTACTGTACGTAGCAGAGTACAGTAAGATTGTATCCGCATACTTACCATACGTAGTCCAACACAGGAACCTAAAATGCACCAGCATACGTACTGTACGTAGCGCCGTACCGGAGTGTAAGTAAGACGAATACTTACTGTACGTAGCAGAGTACAGTAAGATTGTATCCGCATACTTACCACACGTAGTCCAACAGAGGAACATCTAATGCAGCTGCATATGTACAGTACGTAGCGCCGTACCGGAGTGTAAATAAGACGAATACTTACTGTACGTAGCAGAGTACAGTGAGATTGTATCCGCATACTTACCATACGTAGTCCAACACAGGAACCTAAAATGCACCAGCATACGTACTGTACGTAGCGCCGTACCGGAGTGTAAGTAAGACGAATACTTACTGTACGTAGCAGAGTACAGTAAGATTGTATCCGCATACTTACCACACGTAGTCCAACAGAGGAACATCTAATGCAGCTGCATATGTACTGTACGTAGCGCCGTACAGGAGTGTAAGTAAGACGGATACTTACTGTACGTAGCAGAGTACAGTAAGATTGTATCCGCATACTTACCACACGTAGTCCAACAGAGGAACATCTAATGCAGCTGCATATGTACTGTACGTAGCGCCGTACAGGAGTGTAAGTAAGACGGATACTTACTGTACGTAGCAGAGTACAGTAAGATTGTATCCGCATACTTACCACACGTAGTCCAACAGAGGAACATCTAATGCAGCTGCATATGTACTGTACGTAGCGCCGTACAGGAGTGTAAGTAAGACGGATACTTACTGTACGTAGCAGAGTACAGTGAGATTGTATCCGCATACTTACCACACGTAGTCCAACACAGGAACCTAAAATGCACCAGCATACGTACTGTACGTAGCGCCGTACCGGAGTGTAAGTAAGACGAATACTTACTGTACGTAGCAGAGTACCGTGAGATTGTATCCGCATACTTACCATACGTAGTCCAACACAGGAACCTAAAATGCACCAGCATACGTACTGTACGTAGCGCCGTACCGGAGTGTAAGTAAGACGAATACTTACTGTACGTAGCAGAGTACAGTAAGATTGTATCCGCATACTTACCACACGTAGTCCAACAGAGGAACATCTAATGCAGCTGCATATGTACAGTACGTAGCGCCGTACCGGAGTGTAAATAAGACGAATACTTACTGTACGTAGCAGAGTACAGTGAGATTGTATCCGCATACTTACCATACGTAGTCCAACACAGGAACCTAAAATGCACCAGCATACGTACTGTACGTAGCGCCGTACCGGAGTGTAAGTAAGACGAATACTTACTGTACGTAGCAGAGTACAGTAAGATTGTATCCGCATACTTACCACACGTAGTCCAACAGAGGAACATCTAATGCAGCTGCATATGTACAGTACGTAGCGCCGTACCGGAGTGTAAATAAGACGAATACTTACTGTACGTAGCAGAGTACAGTGAGATTGTATCCGCATACTTACCATACGTAGTCCAACACAGGAACCTAAAATGCACCAGCATACGTACTGTACGTAGCGCCGTACCGGAGTGTAAGTAAGACGAATACTTACTGTACGTAGCAGAGTACAGTAAGATTGTATCCGCATACTTACCACACGTAGTCCAACAGAGGAACATCTAATGCAGCTGCATATGTACAGTACGTAGCGCCGTACCGGAGTGTAAATAAGACGAATACTTACTGTACGTAGCAGAGTACAGTGAGATTGTATCCGCATACTTACCATACGTAGTCCAACACAGGAACCTAAAATGCACCAGCATACGTACTGTACGTAGCGCCGTACCGGAGTGTAAGTAAGACGAATACTTACTGTACGTAGCAGAGTACAGTAAGATTGTATCCGCATACTTACCACACGTAGTCCAACAGAGGAACATCTAATGCAGCTGCATATGTACAGTACGTAGCGCCGTACCGGAGTGTAAATAAGACGAATACTTACTGTACGTAGCAGAGTACAGTGAGATTGTATCCGCATACTTACCATACGTAGTCCAACACAGGAACCTAAAATGCACCAGCATACGTACTGTACGTAGCGCCGTACCGGAGTGTAAGTAAGACGAATACTTACTGTACGTAGCAGAGTACAGTAAGATTGTATCCGCATACTTACCATACGTAGTCCAACACAGGAACCTAAAATGCACCAGCATACGTACTGTACGTAGCGCCGTACCGGAGTGTAAGTAAGACGAATACTTACTGTACGTAGCAGAGTACAGTAAGATTGTATCCGCATACTTACCACACGTAGTCCAACAGAGGAACATCTAATGCAGCTGCATATGTACAGTACGTAGCGCCGTACCGGAGTGTAAATAAGACGAATACTTACTGTACGTAGCAGAGTACAGTGAGATTGTATCCGCATACTTACCATACGTAGTCCAACACAGGAACCTAAAATGCACCAGCATACGTACTGTACGTAGCGCCGTACCGGAGTGTAAGTAAGACGAATACTTACTGTACGTAGCAGAGTACAGTAAGATTGTATCCGCATACTTACCACACGTAGTCCAACAGAGGAACATCTAATGCAGCTGCATATGTACTGTACGTAGCGCCGTACAGGAGTGTAAGTAAGACGGATACTTACTGTACGTAGCAGAGTACAGTAAGATTGTATCCGCATACTTACCACACGTAGTCCAACAGAGGAACATCTAATGCAGCCGCATATGTGCTGTACGTAGCGCCGTACAGGAGTGTAAGTAAGACGGATACTTACTGTAGGTACCAGGTACAGTCATAATGAAGCCACATACTTACTGGGAGTAGCCCAACGCAAGAATTTATAATGCAGCCGCATACGTACTGGAATATGAGGCTTACTACGTATTTCTTGTTGTAACACCATCGAGAATGATGCACAGTCTTTATACTGGTGTTCCTGTATTATCATTATGGAGCATGGTGTTTCTTATAACTGGTTCAGTATGCAGCTTCAATAATAAGTAAGTAACAACTAAATAACTGATGTGACACTCGTAAGCAGTATCTCGTTGCAAGCTACGTGGTACGTAAGCTGCGACGAGCTACGTATACGTAGCTTTTTTTTCTGAGTGTGTGTACTCCTGTTTAGCCATGTAGTTATTGAGTTAGTATGTTTTGTTGTGTTCCTGTGTGTTATTTTATTAGTGATTGTATATTATTTTGTGTTTTTATAAGAGTAGTGAATAAATTTTACTTATGTATAAAATATGCTTTTAATTAGTTTCAGAAATCAAAATATAAAACTTATTTCTAAGGTAAGATTGGTACACTAAACTAAATTGGTGTAGTTAGTTTACCATAAACGCATCTAACATTACTGCGTTGTACCTATAAACATATGTCTATCGATTGAGGATGTAATCGGTATACTCTCTTATGGACATAGGCCGAACAAACTTACAATGAAGAACAAAAGACGTCGGAGCAAGAGGACAGTTTAAAAACAACAAATATTCTTTGACAAAATGTCGTAGCCATCTAATTACATATTAAAACTGAATTATCTCAGAAACGATATTATTTACAAAACAAACATTTTGTCAAAGAATATTTCTTGTATGTTATTAAAATATCAATCGATAGCCAGCTCTACATCTCCATACAAACCGTTTTGGTCCAGCTAGGGTCACTAGTTTACTAGATATGACTGTTTTTAGTTTGACAGCTGTCATCAGAAATTTAGATCTCGCCGAGAGCTGTCACATCTCGATACGAACCGGTGGTCTAGGGTGCTTTAGTTATTGTTCTGAGGTCTAGGATCAGCAGTTTCCGAGATATGACAGTTTTTAGTTTGACAGCCAAAATCATCATACCTTTCATTGTGACATCTGTCTAAATATTGACACCTGTCTAAATGGTAATCTACATTAAATATTTAAACTTTTTTTAAAACATACAACATTAGCTAAGGAATACAATATTTAGCCATATTCTTTCCTTACCTTTTTCGTCTCTTACGAGGTCTTTGTCTATAGTAGACCTCGTCGGATTTTCTTTTCCCCATTTTTCCTAAAACAGACAAAAAAATCATAACAACGACTTCATGATAAGTCACATAATATAAAATTTCAATTACGTAGTATGTTCCAATTTAACTTACGGACCGCTCTGCTTGTCACAATACCAGAGGATGTTTTCATATGTATCAACCTTAAATATTTAAACTTTTTTTAAAACATAGTTTAAATGTTTTAATGTTGTTTAAATTTTAAACATAACATAGGTAAGATATCAACTCTGTCAAAAGTATGAATAATGATAATATATGTAGATAATTAGATATACTTTGGCAAGAAATGCCAGACAAAAAGTAATCACAACATATGTGACATACAATAGGTACAATGACAATCAATAAACACCACTGCGTGTTTAAATAATAATAATAATAATAATTGTTCTCCTCTGCACATCTTTCTGCAAAAGTCGCGGGCTGCGGTTGTCTTTTGTCCCACTGTGCGGCTTTGCATGTGTGCATGAGCGCACCGGTTGTTGTGTGGGTACGCTCAAATGCCTAGAAACGACGCCGGGCGGCGGCGGAGACGGCCCTTAAGCCTTCCATCCTAGCACATAAACAATATCAACAGCAAATAAGACCCAGATTTGAGAAAGTTCCTTTATCTAATAGCTAACAAAAAAGATTTTAGGGAGTATTTTAAAGTAATAATGCGCCATTGGATGGGTTCTTTACTTTTATTTATGTAAGTGCCTATTACTTAATAATGGACTAAACAACTTATCAATCTAATCATCCATAGAATTAAGGCTCACTCTCGGTGACGGTAAGACTTTTCCAAAACTCGAGACGGTTTGATGGTAATACCTTTTCAAGCTTTCTCACCAAATTATCCTTTCTTGGTTTTGAAATCCCTCTCGGTTGCTGTTTGGCTGGGGGTTTTGGAATCACTCCTCGTTTTTGCATGGTGTTTAATAGGATATTCACTTCAATGAATTCTTCTTGGTCAAAAGAATTTTTGTATTGCATGGTTAGTTTTCCTCTTGTAAATGATGTGCGCAAAATAGATAAGAGGCTTTTAAAAAGATATTAAATTGAAACCTGCACACGTCGATAGAGAGCTTTTATACTGAAAAATTTGCTCATTACTTATTTTATTGGTATATGTGTAAATAACATTATGACCAGTCTTACGATTGAAAGATTATGCATAGGTTTTGCAAAAATAAACTTTTGGCATTCTATGATATTATCAATATGTTGGAGCCTACACTCCTGCGGGGCGCCCCCCTGCTCCGGATAGACCGGTTGCACCAAGGCCGAGTTAGCCGCGCTCCGGGCTGTCAGCTGGCACTTCACCTCAAACCACCAACGTGTTCGATACACATGCGAACTTATTGTTTTATTTTAATATACTTCTTCAACCTATTGATATACAGTCCACTTCATTTACATCTACTTCCTGAGCCATCATATGGTCTTCTCACCGAGGAATCTTGGAGGAGTTATTAGTTGGAACTTGGAACGTCAGTTACGTAACCGCACGAGCCGTTGGACTTCGGACCGCCCGCAGACAAAGAGAAGCGCTGCGTGGCATATGCCCTTCAAAGTGGAGTCACCCAAAGGATAAGGATAAAGATATTTGGTGAGTTCGTTCCAATCAGATGTCCCTTCTATTTTCTATCCTCTGTTTCTTTAATTAATATTGCCACGATTTGGTATTAGACGTTCTGTCAGTCTTCGATATTACGTTAGTTCTCTTCTAAAGATCTTAAGTGCGCCTAGCAACGATATACAATTTAAATTGCCTGTATTGCTTATTTATTACGTAATCACCATCATCCTTTGTTTGTCTAACCGGCCCGCCGCTGCGCGACACGCGTATATAGCGGTAAACTGGTCTTATTGATACCTAGGTCTTCATAAGGTGATTACCGCAACAGGTGCCTATTCATTTATTGTGCTTCGTGCTTGCTTTACGAGGTTATTGAACTTATATTGTGATCAGCTGGCTTACGCACTTTTATAACTATTACATAATAGATCCTTTCCGGTATTTATCAGATACATAATTAAAATAGATATATTAAATTGTTTCCTAAACTAGACCGCCCCGCTTAATTTGCTATAATGTCGCTGCAAGACGAATTAGCTCTCACAAAAAAACGTTCTTCAATGAAAGGCAAGCTTACAAACTTCAGCAACTATTTGGCCACTCTAGACGATAGCAAATCTTTACCAAGGCTACAACGCATCGATCTGGAGGGTCGTTTGAGCAAGTTTGAAAATTTATACGCAGAATTCGATGAATTGCAGACGACCATCGAGGTGATCACAGCGGATGCTGATGAGGCATTCGACGAGCGTGCCAGCTTTGAGGAGCGGTACCACACGCTACTGGCACAAGCCCGAAGCCTGCTCACGTCATCGTCAGGCGAAGCGGGTCGTGGCCGGGAGCGTACCACTTCGGAGGCGAGCTCGATGGGAAAGTCAGGTGACACATGCATCAAACGGTCTTTTGTTCGTCTGCCCAAGATTGTTTTACCCCATTTCGATGGCAGTTATGACTACTGGCTTGAGTTCAAGGAAACATTCCAATCGTTAATTAATATGAGCGATTCAATCGATGACGACGGCAAGTTCCACTACCTACGCGCTTCGCTGAGAGGCAGCGCACAGGAGTTAATAAAAAATATAAATTTCAGTGGCAGTAACTATTCAATGGCGTGGAACCTGCTGTGCGAGCGATATGATAATAGTCGTCTCTTGATAAATAATCATCTAAAGGCATTATTTAATGCACCGACCCTCACAAAGGAGTCGTGCGCATCATTACGTCACCTTGTTGACGTCATTAATAAAAACATACGGGCGCTTCAAATTCTCAAAGAACCGACCCAGTATTGGGACACCATAATAGTGTTCATCATGACTAATAAGTTAGATACTGTTACACTCAGACACTGGGAGGAACACCGCAACACGCTGGACGGCATGCCAAAACTGTCGCAGTTTTGCACATTTATTTCTAAAACAGCTGATCTGTTAGAAACTGTAGAGGCCAATCAGCCGTCTACAAAATTAACCGCAAGGGTTGATAGCGGTTCTTCAAAGGCGAACAGTTTCATAGTGACTAATCCTAGCGCCAGCAAACATAGCTATAATAACAATAACAATACATATGAAAACAGAGCGACATGTCCACTATGTTCACAAAAACATCTCCTATGCACATGTGAAGCATTCAAAAACCTTCCCATACACGACAGAAATGTTAAGGCTAGGGAATTCAAGGTCTGCATGAATTGTTTACGTGTGGGACATGCCACCAAGCACTGTAAATTAGCGAAATGTAAATACTGCCAGCGCAGACATAACACTTTGTTGCATATCGATGCACCTACTGTCACAGTCCCAGATCCAATGCCGCCGCCAGTCTTGGAACGCGTAGCCTTGCCTGTTGATGCCTCTCCGAGTGTGGCGCTTACTGCTGCGTCATCCATACAGCATACTACTCCGATGCAAACGTTGCTTTGCACAGCGATGGTGTCCGTCGTGGGCGCAGGCGGCGAGCGGCTCGCCGCGCGCATGCTGCTCGATAATGGTAGCACCACGGGGTTGTTACCGTTGGGGGCCAGCCTATTGTTCTCGTAACCGCGAATCTCCATACATTGATTACCAAACGGGGCCAAAAGGTATATTACTATTATTAAAATTCAATCGCGTAATTTTCATACTTCTATTGCCGCTTGGGGCCATAGTGGCTAAGTACAGTCGGCTACCAAACCAAAACGATGATTCTGTAGTACCATTAAATTAATTTTAACAATTGTTTTGACAAGATAGTTATAAAATATATCAGTCGTCTCACGTGAGAGCTACCGTGCGCACGCGTCGCGATGACCGATAACGTAAATACAATGGATTCGTCCAATGTTCTCAAGTGCAAAAGCTGTAACATTGTCATATGTGAAGTTCTTGCTTTCATACAAAATAAACTAGACGTCATGGATGTGGAAAGCTTAGTTCGTGTGTGTAAAACCGCTTTTTTGGAGGCGGACCTGAAAACGGCCAAGAATCTTTTGTTCGACTCGGTCGCGAAAAACAAGAGAAAAATAACTCGGAAGCGGGACGGCAAGTCTGGGCGAGATCTCGAGGACATAATTAATTTGATGACAGACGCGGATGCGAATCATGTGGACATTCCGATCTTTGTTGCCAAAGACCTGCAGAAGTTGCCACCGGTCACTTTCGATCATGTGGATGTGACAAGGTTGCTCAAGGACATTGTGATCTTGCAAAGTGAATTACGTGCGGTTAAAGAAACCTATGTTACTGAGGAGCAGTTGATGAAGGTGCAAAACGATCTGGAAAACCTAAAAATGGCATCTATAGCGAATAATTTCGATGGAAATACTTTTGTGAATGTGAACCGCAGACGAGGCGCATACATTTCGGATAGCTACAACAACAATCTTGACAGTGGCCCGATGGGTTTTGTCGAAACAACGCTTCCTTTTTCAAATTCAAATTCAAAACCAACGTTGACGCTGAGCAATGTAGGTAACGGAGGCGGCGGCGGCGGTGATTCGTCAGGATGTCAATTGTCTCTCTCTGCCGCCACTAAATCTCAATCGGCTGTCTCATTCGCGTGCGCGCAAGCGCAAGGTGCAAGCCAACTTGTCAGCGCGACTCAACCGATTAGCGCGGTGACGGTGATAAACAAAGATGATAGTGTTTGTGTTTCCGTGGATGCAAATATTGCAAATGCTCCTCCTTTATGTTCGGCTCAGCTGGAGCTGATAGGTGCCGAGCAATGCAATGCTTTACCATCTCTAAGTAAGAGCCAACCAACACTAGCTGAAGTAGTAAAGATGACAAAATGCAATGAAAATAAAAATGAAGGCGAGTGGACTCGAGTTGAACGTCGTAACAAAAACCACAAGCGTTATTCCGGAATGATAGGAAAGGCACCTGTGGATCCCAACTCCAAGTTTAGAGCTGCAGTGACCATGATTCCGCTATTCGTAACAAATGTTGCCAAGGAAGCAACTGTTGAAGATGTCATAGAGTACATTTTGAAGAAAACTCAGGTGGTTGTCAAGATGGAAAAAATTACATTGAAAAAGAAAAGAAATTATTGTGCTTACAAAGTGTATGTACCGAAAAACAAAGTCGCACTTTTTCTAAACGATGAATACACTTGGCCTATGGACATATAATTTAAGCGATTTATTCGCTACAAGAAGTCACACACTCCCAATGGCTCACTCAAAGAAATATCAGTTCCTCAACTACAATGAGAAAAAGAATGATGGTCACCCTACTGCGGACGAGCCGAATTGCAAACTTGCAAGTTTCAACTGTCAGGCTATGAAGAGCAGTGTGGACCATGTCAGAATGCTGTGTCTTACGTCAGATATAGTGGCCCTCCAGGAGACGTGGCTGATGCCCTATGATATCCCGTATCTCAGTACTATTCATCCAGACTTCGCAGCGACTGGAGTATCAGCGGTGGATGCAGGAGCTGGTATCCTGCGAGGTAGGCCTTTCGGTGGTGTCGCCATTTTGTGGAGGAAGTCTGCTTTCGAGTTGGTTACGGTGATATAGTGTAAAAGTGTGCGGCTTGCTGCCATTCAGTGTAAAGTGAAAAACCAGTCTTTTCTATTATTCTCAGTGTATATGCCCACAGATTGCACTAATAACCTACCAGAGTTTACTGAGTGTCTTTCTGAAATGCATGCCATCATAGAGAACAGCAATGTAGCAACAGTGTACATGTTAGGGGACTTCAATGCTCATCCTGGTGAGTTGTTTTGTAATGATTTGTTACAATTTTGTGCTGAACAATTGTGGTTATGCGCTGACTTTGAAGTTTTAGGTTTAGACTCTGATAACTACACTTATATCAGTGATGCCCACGGCTGCAAGAGGTGGCTTGACCATTGTATAGTTACCGGAGTTGCTTTTCAATCAATAACTAAGGTCAGGATATGTTATGATGTGTCTTGGTCAGATCACATTCCGATGGAAATAACTTGTAACTTTAGTGTGCTGCCGCGTAGTGTTAGCTCATCTAATGTTAAATAAAATAAGGTTCACTGGGGTGTGAGGGATACTGAGCAAATAAACCTTTTTAGAAATTTATGTAATTTAAAATTGAAAGAGATCGACTTCCCCAGTGAACTTAGTGAATGTTGTGATATGATGTGTAGCAATTTAGAACACAGGCAAATAATTAATAAT
This sequence comes from Argyresthia albistria, assembly GCA_963457715.1. Lineage (NCBI taxonomy): Eukaryota > Metazoa > Arthropoda > Insecta > Lepidoptera > Argyresthiidae > Argyresthia > Argyresthia albistria. The sequence continues at coordinate 207,147 of CAUOQF010000005.1, forward strand.
ATGTATAATAGCATAGTTGATATTCTTTGTGAGGCGTCTATTTCCAGTCACAGTGTAAATAGCAACTGTAATTCTAATTCTTTGAGGAAAAAATCCTACATAACAGGTTGGAATAAATATGTGAAACAGGCTCATGGTGAAGCCAGGCTTTGTTTTCAAAATTGGGTCTTACATAATAAGCCGGAATCTGGTCATATATATGATCTAATGAAAAATTCCAGAAAGATTTTTAAATCAAAGCTTAAGTGGTGTCAAAAGAATTCGGAACAAATAAAAATGGATATTCTTGCCTCCAGCCATAATGCAAAAGATTTTTCAAAATTCTGGAAAGAAACAAATAAATTAAATCCTAAGCCTGGTCATCCAGTGACTGTTAATGGTTTGTCTGACCACCATGAAATAGCAAACTTGTTTAAAAATAATTTCCGTGTTGTTTCTGATCTTTCCAGTAACACTGACACGTCCAGTGACACTCCAGTGTCCGGCACCCGGACTAGCGCTGATACTGGTGACAAACCCTTGCGTTTTACATACAATCAAGTAATGTTAACTATTAGAGATATGAAGCGGGGTAAGTCACCAGGACATGATGGTCTGAGTGTCGAGCACCTGAAGTGCGCTGGTGTACACCTACCTAGGGTGCTTAAAATGTTTTTTAACTTTTGTGTGGGACACTCTTACCTGCCTGAAAATTTAATGAAAACTATAGTAGTACCAATTATTAAAAATAGAACGGGAGACGCTTCTGACAAGGATAATTACAGACCAATATCCTTGGCAACTGCTGTGGCTAAGGTGCTGGATGGTTTGCTTGATTGTCAACTTGATAAACATCTTCACATACATGATGCCCAGTTCGGGTTTAGGCCCGGACTGTCCACTGAAAGTGCAATTCTGGCTCTCAAGCAGACCGTCCGGTACTATACTGACAGGAAAACACACATCTATGCATGTTTTCTTGACTTGTCAAAGGCTTTTGATCTTGTATCTTATGATATACTATGGAATAAGCTAACTCACACAGGACTACCGACTGAGTTGGTTTCCATTTTTAAATTTTGGTATCAAAATCAAACTAATGCAGTAAAATGGGTGAGTTCGCTTAGCAATTCATATAGCCTTGAGTGCGGGGTCAGGCAGGGCGGACTTACATCTCCCAAGTTATTCAATCTTTACATCAATCAGCTGATCGGGGAGCTCAGCAACACCGGTATTGGATGCTCAATCGATGGCACAATCGTTAATAACATATCTTATGCGGATGATATGGTGTTGCTGAGTCCCTCGGTCAAGGCCCTTAGAAAACTTTTACATGTCTGTGAGTCCTACGCTGTTACACACGGGCTCAGGTATAATGTGAAGAAAAGTGAGTTGATGGTGTTTCATTCAGGGACTAAACCGCCTGATAAGGATCCGGTTGTGTCATTGTGTGGAGCACCTCTCAAGCGGGTTCCACATTTCAAGTACCTGGGTCACGTGGTCACGGAGGGGCTCGTAGATGACATTGATATTGAAAGAGAGCGCAGGGCGATGGCGGTCCGATGTAATATGCTGGCCCGCAGGTTTGCGAAGTGTACAAGGGCTGTCAAATTGACACTTTTCAGAGCATTTTGTCAGTCCTTCTACACTAGTGGCTTGTGGGTCTGCTATACGCGGAGGGCCTACAGCGCCCTGCGCGTCCAATATAATAATGCGCTGAGAATACTGTTGGGGCTGCCGCGATATTGCAGCGCCTCGGCTATGTTTGCCGAAGCTAGGATTGACGATTTCTTTGCAATAATGAGAAAGAGGATTGCCTCGTTAAGAAACCGCTTTTTCGGCAGCTCCAACACTATCCTCAGCACTCTGGCTGGGAAGGTGGACAGCCCTATGTTGAAGTACTGGATGGATGTGCACCTTCGCAGTAACAAACCATAAATTATAATTATATTTTAGGACGATGTTTTGTGTGTGAGAGAGGGTGTGTGTGACTGTGTGAGCAGGGTGTGAGTGTGTGTGTTATTTATTATTCATGGATGATGTATTTAGTTTAATTTTAAACTTTTTTATAATGATAAAATAATATCTACCTATGGATGTATATGTGTCAAAATGTATGCTATCTGAAATAAATATTTTGAATTGAATAAAATGAAAGACGAAATTAGCAATGAGACACAAATTTTTATATTTGGATCAAATGTTAATATGTATGTATGGGTAACATTAAGGGTATATTTAAATCACAGCCTCTGATAAGAATATGTACTTACTTATGAAAAGTAACTAGTATTGTATTATGTAAGTGTAAAATAGAATAGTAGAATAGTAGTCTTCATTCGAATATGCATTACATTGAGCTTACTTCCTTACACCATCCTAGCTCCATGCGGGTGGTTAAACAATACAACCAGCTATACAAATGGTATTTTGTTACACAAGGGGTGAAAGAGAGCTATTTCGGACGAAGGTCCAATTTGGAGCCCGTGCGAGCGAGCTCGCAAAGGGCGCTAAGGATCAAGTCTACCCGAGATATTTAGACGCCAGAGCGAGCGAAGCAAGCGAGGCGAATATAGTTCGAGGGGAAATAGCTACTTACACCCCGAGGTAAGCATAATACTTTACATCATTCGAACGAGGTAAGTTAAACGGAAAGACTGAGTACAGAACCATGCAGTGCAGGACCGCAAAAACATAAACATATACATAACCCAAAAACTCACAACACTTTCGAATTTACGTGTATACTTATCAGATTTGAATACATAATCGTCAATTATAGTTGTAAGTTTTAGGACTGCGGGAATGTTTAGGGTGTCAAAACACGCATTCTATTTGGATAATTTAAAAAAATATATTAAAAGTTAAATACTTTTGGAGAAAAGTAAAAAAAGGCACGATTTTTTTATTTTATTTTTTATTTATTTTTTGGCTATTTTTATTTTTTATTTTATAGAATACATAAAATGTATGTACTATTTTTATTTATTTTTTCTAAAAGTTTAAAAATAAAAAAGTTATAAATTTTTTTGAACTCCCGGATATGGTCGGAGTATGGAACGATCGACGGAGTATGTAAAGATCCCGGACAGGATTTGCGCACGTCTAGTTAAAAAACGGCTAAACGCGGTTTCCCAAACAATTTATGAAAAAGAAAACTGAGTCGTACGTATCGCCACACTGTCAAGCATAGTGAGTGGTAGTCTGTGGTAGGTTCTTCGTCATGATATGAACCATTTAAACCTAAGGGTGTGTAATATGTTTGAAAATGGAACGATTTCTAGTTTTCATTGCCCGGCTTCGGAAACGCGAACTTTCAAGGACTGTTTTAACAGCTGCAAAACCTCTTTTCTGAGCTCGGATGATGGAAATTTTATTTTTATTACCAGCTAGTAATAAAATAAAATAAGTAGATAAATACATTTAAAACGGTGCGGCTAAAAACCTATAATCTCAGTCCGGCCAGAATACCTTATTTTTTCAGACAGTTTTTCCACTTGTGATTTTCTGCATATTAAATTAAAAAGAAAAATATAAACATACCTTTGCTGATAATAAACGATAGCTGCGTTTTCGTCTTGCTCGTTCATTTTATTTTACGAAAACTGCACACAAGTACTTTATTCACACACTGCACACTGATAGTCTAAACATGAAGTGACACCTGTTCATTGTCAAGGCTATGACCCTCCAAAGCCTAGTATGAGATACAAAGAAATAACTTTTTGATTGGTTCAGCTAAAAATACAACCCTTCATAATTGGTTAACAAAACAATGACATGAAAGACAAAAGAAAATATCAAAAGACCGCTAAATAATATTTGTAAAATGAAAGGGGTATAGAGGGTAAGTAACCAAGGTCATCAAGCAGGTAAAGCCACTCACGATGACTAATGAACGACATATTTGAATGTGTGGACAGAAGTTTCAAGAACTCTATTAATACAATCTGTTGCTAACTGTACTTGTTACAATCCTTTATGGCCAAGTGCGAGTTGTTCTTCATTTAAATAATAATAGTCGAAAAAGGCTTTGGCCCCTAGCGGTAATACTCTTTAGCCCCTAGCGGCAACAACCCGCACCACGAACTTCGTGACTCATGCGCTCTGCGAAAGGTTGGGGTTGCCTCGACGTAACAATAGCTCCAAGGTTTCAGGTATCAATGGCCAAACCTGTAATAGTGAACAGTCTTGCAATCTAACTATCGAGTCTAACAGCTGTGATTACACAGTAAACATTGACTGTCACATTTTGTCCGAGATAACAAAAATTCTACCCTCCTCGATGATAAATATTGAAAACATTCCGTTACTACCGAAAAATATAGGCCTTGCTGACCCCACATTTCACATTCCCTCCGTGGTGGACATATTGGTAGGCGCTGAAGTATTTTGGAGCGTACTAGGACATGCTTCGATAGATTTAGGGAAAAATCAACCCAAATTACGGGAAACACAGTTTGGTTGGATACTGACGGGTGCTATTGCACTTCATAAGAGTGCATCATCAACGCATAAACAGGTTCATTACTGTAATTTCCTTACTCCTAGTAACGAACCAGAATTAACACGGTTTTGGGAATTGGATACCATATCATCCAAACACTCACTTTCACAGAAGGAGGGCGATTGCGAATCCAGTTTTGCCGCAAACACAACTCGCGATAACAACGGTCGATTTGTGGTAACTATGCCATTGAAAAATGACCCGTCTGTCTTAGGCGATTCGTTTGTTATGGCAAAGCGCCGTTTTCTTTCATTAGAAAAACGTTCTCAACGTGACTCAGAATTTAAACAACGTTACGTTGACTTCATGTCAGAGTACGAGAATCTAGGTCACATGACAGAGAACAAAAACTCACCTGATACAAATACAGTTAATTATTTTCTACCGCACCACGGTGTCGTTCGGGAATCTACAACAACCAAGTTACGGGCGGTCTTCGATGCCTCAGCGGCAACCACCACGGGCGTGTCTCTCAATGACCTCCAGATGGTAGGGCCAACCGTCCAAAACGACCTATTGTCGATATTATTGCGGTTCCGGCAACATAAATACGTCGTGTCTTCAGATGTGGAGAAAATGTACAGGTGTATTTCCCTAAATCCATCACAACGTTCCTTGCAACAAATTATTTTTCGCACAGACCCGCACAAACCGTTAAAAACGTATAGTTTGAACACTGTGACATACGGCACGTCTTCCGCGCCTTACTTAGCCACAAAGTGTCTTGTTAGCTTGGCTGACGCCACACCAGATGAGGCAGCAAAGGCTGCGATCAAAAATGATTTTTATGTCGACGATTTTTTGAGCGGGAGTGACACAATAGAGGGCGCTGTTAACCTTTGCAAGGAAGTTGATGACGTACTTTCTTCTGCCAAATTCTATCTTAGAAAATGGCAATCAAATAATAAATACATTTTGTCGAAAATTTCGCACACTGATATTAACGAAAATTCAAGTAATGATTTAAAATTTTCCCAAAATAGCAGCTCGTCTTCAAAAACTCTCGGCTTACACTGGGTATGCGATGCTGACACTTTAAGCTTTTCGATTGACATAGATGTCAAACCAAAAACTACGAAACGCCACATCTTGTCTGTAATTAGTCAAATATTTGACCCTTTAGGGCTAGTAGGTCCATGTGTCGTCGAAGCAAAACTAGTCATGCAAAAATTGTGGGCTAGGAATTGCAACTGGGACGGTGAAGTGCCAAATGATTTAAAAGATCAGTGGCTACTATTCGCAAACACTCTCCCATGTTTAAACAACATTAGAATACCACGCTGGATCTTAGGCCATAGGTCAATCACCCACATACTGCACATTTTTTCAGATGCAAGCGAACGAGCGTATGCAAGTTGCATGTATGTGCGCTCAATATGTAATGATGGCACTATTAGCGTTCACCTATTAATTTCAAAAAACAGGGTGGCACCACTCAAACCTCTGTTACTATACCTCGCTTAGAGCTCTGTGCCGCGTTGTTGGGTGCAAGACTGTTCACAAAGGTTATCGACTCACTTACCATCGCTATAGATAGGTGCTATTTCTGGAGCGATTCAACAATAGTTTTGGGATGGTTAGCAACGCCACCTAATCAGCTGAAGGCCTTTGTACGGAACCGTGTAGATGAAATACAAGAGACCACGGCAAACCATTCATGGAGCTATGTTCCGTCAGAAGACAACCCTGCAGATCTCGCTTCTCGAGGGCTGAGGGCTGACCTCATCAGCGATTGTCAGTTATGGTGGTCTGGGCCCACATTTTTGCTTGAGGACCAATCTCAATGGCCTAAAGCGCCTAACGCACCAACCGAGCAACAGTTACCGGAAGTAGTTTGCACTCACATAAATAATAATAGCAAAACGTCAGAGTCAACACAATCTTTACTACAATCATTAATCACAAAATCATCAAATATTAACTATTTACAAAGAGTGGTAGCTTATTTACATAGATTTATATACAACTTAAAAAATAAAACCAATAAACACACGGGACATCTATCCAACGAGGAATTAAAATATTCTCTCACGTACCTATTACGTAATGCGCAGCTGGAGATGTTCCCTAACGAGTACGAGTTACTCACAAACAAACAAACACTGCCTAGCAAGAATAGGTTGCTACCTTTATCACCCTTTTTAGATGATAACAATATCATTCGCGTAGGTGGAAGGCTTAATAATTCCCTGTATGATTACAATACAAAGCATCCTATTCTTCTATGCGGGAAACATCATTTAACAAAACTCATCTTCGAATTGTCACATAAAAGGTTGTTACATGCAGGACCACAATTACTTTTAGCCACTGTACGACAAAATTATTGGCCTTTAGGAGGCAGAAACCTATCCAAGTCAGTGGTAAGGACTTGCGTCAAATGTTTTAGGTACCGATGCAAAATTGTACAGCCAATTATGGGACAATTACCAACATCGAGAACTAATCTCGAGTTCCCCTTTTTACATTGCAGTGTTGACTATGCTGGGCCAGTACTCATTGCTGATCGTAAGGGGAGAGGGTGCAGACTTCTAAAGTCCTATGTATGCATTTTTGTCTGCCTTGCAGTGAAGGCCGTTCACATCGAGCTCGTCACGGACTTAACCAAAGAGGCCTACAACATGGCCGCCATCAATCGGTTCGTGGCGCGACGAGGAAAACCTCAGAGTATTCTCTCGGATAACGGTACCAACCTGGTCGGTGCCTGTAATGAGTTAAACCGCTTTTTACAGGAGTACAATTTAGCCTCAACTATGGCACAAGAAGGCATAGAATTTTCCTTTGTGCCCCCTTACTCTCCCCATTTTAACGGCATAGCCGAGGCTGCCGTCCGCTCCACCAAACACCATCTTCGAAGACTGCTTCAACAAGTTAACTTCACTTACGAAGAATTAAATACTCTTCTAAATCAAATTGAGGCAATATTAAATTCCCGTCCCCTCATCGCACTTTCAACCGATCCCTTAGACTGTTCCGCATTGACTCCTTCCCACTTTCTGATTGGACGCTCGCTAATGTCGGTTCCACATCCCCAGGTGCTCGATGCCAAGATTGGCCCACTACAGAGATACCAAAGGGTGGAACACATCAAACAACACTTCTGGCAACGCTTTAATATAGAATATGTGTCTTTGCTACAGCAAAAAACCAAGTGGCTCTCTTCAAAGGGAGAGATGGACGTGGGAACCCTGGTGCTCATTAAAGACAGGACGCAGCCTCCCTTGCTATGGCTACTTGGGCGTGTCATCAAGACTTTCCCCGGCGGTGACGGCGTGGCGCGCGTGTTCGAACTGAGAACCAAGAAGGGCTTCATAAGACGGGCCTATCAAGATCTTTGCCCTTTGCCAATTTCCTGAAGATCGACGACTTCAAGGCCGGGAGGATGTTGGAGCCTACACTCCTGCGGGGCGCCCCCCTGCTCCGGATAGACCGGTTGCACCAAGGCCGAGTTAGCCGCGCTCCGGGCTGTCAGCTGGCACTTCACCTCAAACCACCAACGTGTTCGATACACATGCGAACTTATTGTTTTATTTTAATATACTTCTTCAACCTATTGATATACAGTCCACTTCATTTACATCTACTTCCTGAGCCATCAAATAATATCTCGCTTAAGTGACACTTTAGGACAATTTTTCTTATGACATAATTTGTTGGTATAATAGTCCTCTATTAACGTGTGCAGGTTTCATTTTGATATCTTTTAAAAACACCTTAATTTTCCCATATTTACACAAGTTTGGTGGAAAAATATGTGTAAATATTCTAAAATAAAGGTGTTTACAAAGATATTGAATTGAAACCTGCACAAGTCGATAGAAAACTATTAGACCAACAATTTATGTCATAAGGAAAATCGACCTAAAGTGTCACATAAGCGAGATCTTAGAGTGACCCCAGTAAAAAATGGAAACACCTGTCAAGTAGTCACCTCTGTCAACAAAGTGACATCTGTCAAAAATGTTAAGTAACATTATCACCAAGTCTTACGATTTAATGATTTTGAAAAAAAAAAGCTTTTGGCTCTCTAAAATATTAAATATCTCGCTTATGTTGTCAATGAAACAAGGTTACGTGTTAGACTGATTTATTTCGCATGCATGTAGAAGTATATATTCTCACATCTTCCTTCTTAAAATAAACAAAACAAAAATAAGATCAACAGTTAAACATAACTTAGATGAGATTTAAGTTTACAAATACCGACCATATTAAGTTATAATTATTACGATAGGTAGGTCGGTAAACACTAACAAAAGGTAACTTTAAAAGGTAAGTAAAGTAAGTAAAAAGAAATATACCTATGTATTGTATAATGAATAATTGTACCCAGTGACTATCACCGTACCTGAACTATTCAAGACAATCTAAATACGTATTTATCAAAGCAGTTGAGCCATTTAGTATTTACGACCCAACACAACATATGAAAACACTCACGCATACATACATAGGTACAATGGCAGGTACGTACGACGCATAAAATAATAGATGGGCACTGCCTACTTTCTAATCCACTATCTTACCATAAGCATAACAATTAAAGAATTTACTTAAAACTACTTATTCCCTTATTATATCTATGTATAGGTGACTTTACTTATTACTAAAATGCCCACTGGTCTGTTGTAGACGTGGGTGAGTAGGTATTCTTCCTTAGGTAGTCGTCGTGAACCCGTATCTATCCGGCGGCCTCACAATCCTGCCAGAACGAGTAACATGGTTATTATTGTTTGCGATAGGTACACTTTGTGATCGAGGTTGTATATCATCGTAACAATAATTATAATACCTGCCGTCGATATCTGATTCACCTCGATTTTGTGAATCTACAATTATGTGCCGCCTATTTCGAACAACTTTCCGTCCCGTTAATAAGATAATTTCGTATGATCTGCTATTTATTATTCTGGAAACTGTCCCCGATACCCACTGTTTTGTTAGTAGATCTAGTACCTTTACTTTTTGCCTTTCATGTAGATAAGGTAGCTCTTTAGTGTGCCTATCATAATAATATTTTTGTTCCATTTGTCTTTGCTGTAGAATGTGTTTGATATTATGATTTTTTACTTTCGAGTCTAGTAATTTTGTGTGTGTAGGTATAATACTTCTCAGCTTACGGCTCTGTAATAATTCCGCTGGTGAAGGCAGTTCATTCGATATCGGTGTATTTCTAGATTCTAACAAAGCAATTTTGTAATCAGTTTTGTCTTCGGAAGTCTTTTTCATGATATTTTTGACTGTCTGTACGGTACGCTCGACTTGTCCATTGGACTGCGGATAGTGGGGAGATGACGTCACATGCTCAAAACTCCACTCCCTAGAAAATTGTTTAAACGCACTTGACGAAAATTGTGGTCCACAATCTGTCATTATTATTTCCGGAATACCCTGTGTTGCAAAAACTTCTTTCAATTTAATTATTACATACTCGGATATTGTGCTATGTAAATGAATGACTTCAACAAACTTGCTGAAATAGTCTACTATTAATAAATAATTATTTCCCTTGAAATAAAATAAGTCTATGCCTATCTTTTGCCATGGTCTGCCTGGAATGTCATGATTTATTAGTTCCTGCTTAGTATTTTGTTTTCGGTGTGTCAGACAAACCTGACAGTTGTTGATTAAGTTGGTCAAATCATTATTTAGGTTTGGCCAAAATATCAACTCCCTTGCTCTTAACTTTGACTTTTCCAATCCCATATGTCCTATGTGTATCTTTATCATCATATCCTTTCTCATTTCCTTTGGTAAAACAACCCTGTTTCCTTTCCAAATTAAACCATAGGCTAGGGTTAACTCCTCCCTATAATTCCAGTATGGTTTTACTATGTCATCTATATCTTTTCTTTCATTTGGCCATCCATCACTTACGTACTTTTTTAATGCCTTCATCTCTTCGTCAACCTCTGTGTACTTTTGTAGCTGTACAAAGTTTCTATCCGTGTTCGGTTGCTCGTTATACATTCCCTGTTGCAATATCTCGTATACCTCAACACACTGACACTCGTTATCATCTAAACTCATGCTCGCTGCACCACCCGGTTCATAAGCGCGTGATAACGCATCCGCTATGTATAGATACCTACCCGGTTTGTAAGTCAACTTGAAACTGTATTTCTGTAGTCGCAGTAACATTCGTTGTAAACGTGATGGAGCATCTACTATAGGTTTTTTTATTATCGTTATTAAGGGTTTGTGGTCAGTCTCAATAATAATATCATGTCTTCCATATATGTACGCATAGAATCTTTCACACGCAAACACACATGCATACAATTCCTTTTCTATCTGTGCATAGTTTTGCTCTGTTTTAGATAGTGCCCTTGACGCATAGCAGACAGGCAACCCATCTTGCATAAGGCAAGCACCCAGACCACTCTTACTTGAGTCGACAGATATTACAATAGGTTTGGTCATACTATAGTATTGTAAAACGGGTCGCTTTACCAAGCATGATTTTAATTCTTCAAAAGATTTTGTCGAGTTTTCGTCCCACTGCCACTCGGTATTCTTTTGTAATAATTGGCGTAATGGCTTTGTTTTTTCGGACAGGTTAGGGATAAAATTTCCTACGTAGGTAATTAATCCCAGGAATCGCTCAACGTCTTTCACGTTTTCCGGAGCAGGCATGTTTTTTATAGCACTTATATGCGATTCATCTGGAGACAAACCATTTTTTGTTATCTTGTGACCTAAGTATGTAATCTCCTCTAGACCAAATTTGCACTTCCTTTTATTTAATTTTAGATTTATTTCCCTGCACCTATCCAATACTTTTTTTAATCTCGCGTCATGTTCTTGTTTGTTAGATCCATATATAAGCAAATCGTCAACGAATATACACACCCCATCGATGTCATCAAAGTTTTCATAGATCTTTCTATGAAACACTTCACTGGCTGAGCTTATCCCATACGGCATTCTATTAAACTTATACCTCCCAAACGGGGTATTAAACGTACAAATATCTGTTTCTTGAAGCATAACCTGCCAAAATCCTGATGATGCATCTAACGTACTGAACAGCTGTGCACCTGATAGGTTCGACACTATTTCTTCAACTGTAGGAAGTCTAAAGTGCTCTCTTCGTATCTCTTCATTTAGCTCCTTCGGGTCGAGGCAAATCCTCAGTTCACCGTTAGCCTTTCTTGCAACAGTCATACTATTAACCCAATCAGTCAGTCCTGTCACACTTGAGATAATGCCCTGTTTCTCCATTTCTATTAACTTATTTTTTACATCATCTTTAATTGCAAACGGCAGTTTTCTTGGCGCGTGGATTACTGGAATAGCGTTATCCTTCAACTGTATTTTATATTTTCCTGGTAAGCAACCTATTCCCTCAAAAATGTCTTTGTATTCGTGTAAATAGTTCGGCACACAATTGGATTCAATCGACAAAATTCGTTTCATTAATTTAAGCTGCTCGACACATGCAATACGACCTAGAATTGGCATTGCCATTACATCTGCAATTTGAAATTCAATAATATGTGTCTGATCTTTGTACCTTATTGGTAAATTTATTTTTCCGATTACATTAAGGTTTGCTCCCGAGTAACCACTGAGTTTAACATTTGTTCTAAGCAACTGTTTTTGTGACAATTCTACTTAATTTAAGTAATTTAATGGCAAAACATTCGCATCGGCTCCTGAATCTAATTTAAAACAAACCAAACATCCATTTATTTTTAATTCTAACTTCCAATCATCTTTTTCGCTTTCTACTGAGTAAATTACCTGTTCTGTTGTTTCCTCCACGCTATAAATACCACACACGCGGGCAAAGTGATTCTTTTTCGAGCACTTTATACATGTTTTTCCATACGCAGGACACTCGTACTTCCTATGGATTGTTCCACACCAATAGCACACGTCTTGTCCCTGATTGCGCGCGTAGCCCGTCGACGCACCCTGCCAGCTGCCGCTGCCGCCACCGCCGCGACTCGGTCCCCTGGCTCCTCTCGCTGCTCCACGCAATCCCTCACGCATACCACCTCGTCCTGGTTGTGCCTAACGGTATTGTCCTCGTTGCCCCACGTACCATACTTCGTCACTACCTTCGCACATTTGTTGTTCCCGCACTGCATTCACTTGTTTAACATCATTTTCACGTTTTATATTTTCCGAATGCACTTTAGACACTATTGCCGCTCTGCATATGTCCATAGCTTTCCTCAAATTCAGGTCTTCTTCACGTAGTAACCGTTCTCTAATCGCCGCACTGTTTATTCCGCAAACCAACCGATCTCTGATTAATTCATCTTGTAGTGTGCTGAACTCACAGGTCTTTGCTAGTTTTCTTAATTCAAAAACGTATTGTTCTATTGACTCGTCTTCCTTTTGTATCCTCGTGTTAAAAATGTGCCTCTCTACCGTTATGTTCCTCTTTGCTTGAAAATGTTCATCCAGTTGTTTCAGTGCAGCTGCAAATGTTGTGCACGCAGTTTTTTGTTCTAGTACTTCTCGGCATTGCTCCCCTACTACATGCAGCAAGATGTTCAGCTGAATAGGTTCCGGTTTCTTCGATAACTCGCAGGCATTGAAGTAAACCACAAAGCCTTTCCGCCATTTTTCCCATGCCACGCTCAGCTCGCCAGTATTTACATTTTGTGAATATTGGTCGAAACAAAACGGTCCCGGTGGTGATAATATCGTCTCCATTGTTATTGCTACTTATTATCCGTTGTTTTTCTATTTTCCACACTGTTAATCACTCCAATTCTTTATTATTTTAATTATTCCGGCTGCGCCATGTCAATGAAACAAGGTTACGTGTTAGACTGATTTATTTCGCATGCATGTAGAAGTATATATTCTCACATATGTGACACTTTAGGAAAAAAATCCTCATGACATAATTTGTTGGTCTAATAGTCCTACATCGATTTGTGCAGGTTTCAACTCAATATCTTTGTAAAACACCTTAATTTTTCCATATTTACACTTATTTTTCCACTAAAATGGAAGGATTCGGAATAATTCCAGAAAAAATCGAATTTTTCGAATTTTTCCAAATTGAGTGATTCGGAATAATTCTCAGCGCCCATCTCTGACCAGGGCTAATATTTTATCTCTTCTTCGCAACATTTTCCAATTTCACGCCGTTTTCACGCATGGGACTACGATCAGGGACTACGCACGTGCCAAACCACGAAAAGATTTGACAGATGTCAAACAATAAACAGTGTTGCCATTTGACCTAAGTGCGTTTGAAATATGCGAACTACTAAAGATGACAGTCTTATCTACAAAAAATATTGCAGATAAGACCATTATACTTAGTGTGTTTGACAGAAACGACTCTTAGGCTTAGTATTTGTTTGTTATGACTTTTATCCTTGGTAACGGGATACCCAACTGCAGATATAACAAACTTAAACTAGTGTTTTGAGTATCTAAATGCAGAGATAGGACTCTTTTGATTTTTATGCATGTCGGGAGTGTTGCCAGCCTACCAAATATGCAAAAAAATGAAAATACCTAAAAGTGTCAGATAAGACCATTCCGCTTAGCATGGCAGTATACTAACTAAACTAATTAAAATGGTGTGTTTGAAAATGGAATCTTTGGCCGCCGCGCAAGAGCTGTCGGATTTGAAGGTTGTCAGTTTAGTGCCTTTAGGTCCTCTAGTTTAGTGGTTTTGACACCTCCCAAATGGCCCCCATTGATCTTTCTTTAAACAACAGTGATCTTTTTTTCTACAGCCAAAGTAAACTTTTTTGAGCCTCGTATTGACTGTGATTTCCTTTATATTTTTTGATCTCACCATTTGATAGCTTTCTTAATTTACTATTAGATGCCTTCTTTCCCTGTACCCTTCATTTGTTATTTTAGAATACTCATAATTCACAATTCCTAATTTCTTTATTGCACATAAGACACAGATAATTGTGAAAATAAAACATATGTAAACAGAGTACAGTCGCCGTCAGAAAAATCATAGCGGTGGAGGTACTCAAATATTTCTGAGCAGCATTAAATTTCAATAAATTCGGCAGACTATTACATAATATATCACTAAAACATCAGAACATCCAAATCGTGATAAATATAAGAACAGCCATAAAGCTCTGAACATTTAAGGAAAATATAAAACATAATATATGGTGATCATAAATCAGCTGTTTACGCAACCCGCCCCTACGAATACGAGTACACTTGCACCTAATAACTCGCTCCACGATGGCAGCAGCACTGACGACACTATAACTGTTAGCCCAGCCAGCGTCATTATGCAAAGTCGTAAAGAATACTGTGCGTGGTAAATCTCCAGGACTGGACGGCTTATCAATTGAGCACGTACAAAATGCGGGCCCGGCCATGATTGTATTTATTTATTTATTTATTTATTAATACACAAAACAGCAGTACAGACAAACATTACAACATTAAGATTAGAACAAACATTTCCGTCTGCAACGCCAAAAGCATGTGTATACAGCATTACTGACATACTTTACAAGGAGCACATAATAATACAAATCTATAGTTCTTTAATGGATTATTAAAGGTTATTTAATATTAATTATGCACATATTGAATACACGTGCATGTATAGCAAGAGAAACTGAAACTAATTAAACAATTTTAAAATTTTATATTTAAAGCATGGCAGTGAATCGTGATAGATGTCAGGCCCGTTGGGATCATGATTAGCAGCGACTGCGTTGTAAGAACGACATATCCTCACCAGTGGGTTGTTGGTGCTGACGTTAATTCTGCAAGGGGGATAGAAAAATGAGCCAGGAAGCAGCCGTGAGCCACCTATTCACGGCTATCCTGCGTACATCTCACCTGCCCAGTGCTATGACGTATGCGGTTATTTCACCAATATGTAAGAACAGGCAGAAGAACATCTCCAGTCGCAGTAACTACCGTCCGATTGCGTTAGCCTCGATAATTGCCAGACTGCTTGAGAAAGTGCTCAATGAATTGGCCGCGCCTTACCTTACCTTATTTAATAAAATGACGCATTTGATTGAATTTAAATTTTATTTTCTTCTTTTTAGAGCATTACATAAAAGAAGCATAAAAGCTTTATTTAAAAATGTTTTTTTTTTACTTTTAATTTATTCAATTGTCGATCGATGGGCATATGTTTTAAAAGTGTACACGAAAAAGCGAAATTTAAGGGTACGCAAGTACCCCAGTATCCCAGGCACCATACAAAAATGTTCGGACTCCTTAGATAGATTAAATTATATCCTTTGTTATATTATGTTTGAAGTATATTTATTTAGTCATTTATTTTGCAGTGACTTCCCTCTCTTTATCTGTTTTTTTCCTGTCATGCCTAGGTTTGCTGGAAGAAATCTCTTTTTAGAGATCAGTTTGCTTTTGTACATACCTTTTTGTAAATGTTTCGTGTTTTTAGGGTTCCGTACCCGAAGGGTGCCAAACGGGACCCTATTACTGAGACTTCGCTGTCCGTCTGTCCGTCCGTCCGTCCGTCCGTCTGTCACCAGGCTGTATCTCATGAACCGTGGTAGCTAGACAGTTGAAATTTTCACAGATGATGTATTTCTGTTGCCGCTATAACAACAAATACAAAAAATCAAAAGAAATTTAATATTAAGGGGGGCTCCCATACAACAAACGTGATTTTTTTGCTCATTTTTGCTCGATATTGATAATGGTAGCAGGTAGACGCTTAAAATGTTCACAATATATTGAGTATATTATTTACTTAAAAAAAAAATAATTAAATTAAAATTAAATTAATATTTAGGGGGGGCTCCCATACAAAATGTTATTTTTTTTGCGGTTTTTTATAGATAATGGCACGGAACCCTTCGTGCGCGAGTCCGACTCGCACTTGGCCGGTTATTTATGTTTTGTGCAATAAAGTATAAATGAAATGAAATGAAATCCTTTACTCTCTCTCTCATTAATGGGCTACATGTATTCTTTTACTTAGAAATAATTTTAGGTTTCATATTCGTTTTAACGTGACTTTTGTAGATTTTATGGAACCAGTTAGCAAGCTTTTGAAAATAGTAGCTTTGTATTAGGTACCCAAAAGTTAAGGCTATGTAGTAGTCACACATAACGCCTGGGGCAGGACGGGGTTTTAAAAACAAATCAAACCATGGAAACTAATTTCAAGGGAATCAAACTGGAAAACCATTTCGAGATAATTGTATTCTGAATTGAATAGCGTTATTCGAATCAAAAAATATTGCGGTATTTCGGAAATTTCTGAAAAAAACAGAATAACTTATGACGTAGTTTGGCTCCTACCTAACTAACCTAACCTAACCTCTAAGAGGTAGTTTGGCTATTTCTTTTTCGCCGTTAAGTTGGCTGTCCGCTATCCTGTACGGAGGATGACAGCCTGCGATGGGGTGAGTATCGATATTGCGGCTATCGATAAAATTATAAGACAGTGCTTACTTCGATATCATCGAAGACAGGTAGAGTCTGGCTAGTCTAATTTGGACGAGTGCTTTTCTATAGCAGCCACACTGCTATTTATATTATCTTTGGCCATCGTGACATTGATCTTTACGTCATCGTCAAAGTATGAAAACCTTCATTCTGTAGGATACATCTGTAGTAATGTGATATGCTGATTAATCATTGTGAATTGTTTATTCATTATTTCCTCGTTGCGTTTTAAAAGATTGTATTCACTCTCTACGATAGATGTTGTTGTTTATATAATTGAAGGTGGTTCTGGTTGTTGTGAACGTTTCGGATGTCCTCGTCATACTTGTCTGCAAATCTTTGGTCGAGGATGCCAAAGAGAGAGTTGGCTAAATATCCAACTCCGTCCACTAGGCCTCTTTTTACTCGTGTCGCATCCAATCTGAGTAAATTATTTTGATGTTTTAACTCATTGATTTCATGTTGTAATTGGGCCATGGTCATTGATGTTACTTCGTCATGTGGGAACTTGCTTAGATGACTGACATAATTTTCGACGTTTGAAAAACTTTGCCAATAATTGATGATTAAACGAACTTACCTGAAGTGAATTTCGATCCCAATTACACGAAGAGCTTCGTTCGAAGATATTAGCATAGGTACACATGTAGTTTCACTCAAGGCTAGCCATTTCGCGCACTATATTTGGAGAAAAATAAAAAGGTTCTAACGTAAGGTAGATCAAAAAATCACAGCTCGCCCTTCCCTCGCCTTTCGCTGTCATTTATTTCGGAGATGTGCTGAGCTTTTTGATATTTCACGGATAGGGTACAGCTTACAGCGAGGGAGGGAGGGATGCTAATATCTTCGAACGAAGCTCTTCGTGTAATTGGGATCGAACTTCACTTCAGGTTAGTTCGTTTAATCATCAATTACACATCAAAGCTTCGTTCTTCGATATTAGCATAAGTACACATGTAGATGTTGAGAGATAGTCGTGAAATATCAACTGATTCAATATGTTAGGTACCTTTTGTGATTGATAGTATTAAATAATAGATAATTTATGTGACCAACAAATTAATTTACTGAGGTTTTAACAAAACAAGTACTTCAATACAAATTTATGTTTGTAAGTTTTATAATTGTTACATTGATATAATATTAGTTCAATATATTTCTGGCAAATTCGTCATTGTTAATCATGTTATCTGTAATAATCTTATTATAATGTTTAGCAAAAACGGCGGAGGTTGCACTCCAACCTGCCGATTTTCTTATAGCGTCCAGACTAACTCCTGATTTGTATGCCTTAGACGTGGCTGCATGTCTAGTACTATGTGCAGTGAATACTTCTGTGTTTATGCCACAAACTTTCAACGTATTTTTTACCCACCTGCCTAAAGTTTGTGACGTTACTTCTCGATATGGTTTTTTAAATGATATAAACAACGATTGCTGACTTTGACGTAATTGTCTTGTCTGATCTAGATATGTATGGAGTGTTCTGGCGGGACAAATTTGCGGTTTTTGTTCGAAAAATGGTAAAGAAAGCACTGGTTGGAGAGATCCGAGACGAGAGGTTTTAATAAGATCGGGTATCTTTATAGTCATTCCTGATTCTGAGGTGACTATGTTGCTAATTTTAATTT
Source organism: Argyresthia albistria (assembly GCA_963457715.1). Lineage (NCBI taxonomy): Eukaryota > Metazoa > Arthropoda > Insecta > Lepidoptera > Argyresthiidae > Argyresthia > Argyresthia albistria. The sequence continues at coordinate 225,660 of CAUOQF010000005.1, forward strand.
TAGACAAAGTTTGAGCCCTGTGTGCTGTTACGAGTGCCAATATTGTAACTAATTTCTTAGAAATTTTCTCAAGACCTAAATCCTCATTGGGATACCAATTTGATAAATAATTTAGCACCAGATCAATATTCCAGGTTAAATTATACTTCGGTAGTGGAGGCCGTAAACGAAAAATACCCTTAAAGTATCTCGAAATACAATCAACATTAATTTTTTCTTGACCCAATAACAACGACAAAGCAGACCTACAACTGTTAAGTGTGCCATAGCGAGCACCTGTATCAAAGATCTGTGTTAAAAAATTTAGAACGTCTGTTATGGAGGCATTGTAGGGATCGATTTCGCTAACGTGACAATGAGTAAACCATTTTCTAAGACTAGTATCGTATTGTTTAACCGTGTTGTCTGCAAGGGATGCCACCATTATTGGGATAGCGGATGATGGGACTCCTCTTCGTAAGAGCGCTGTCCTGACAACAGCCCGACAACCAGGGTAATCCGCCGGTGTAGGGCCCGATCGCTACAATGAGAAATAATAAGATCATCATTTGAATGCATAATTAAGGGTTTTGACGTGAGAAGGCTTTTAAAAAGTGGGTACCAAGGCTGTGTTGGCCATTTTGGTACAACCACAATGCCTGTTGCTTGGTCATTGATTATTTTGCGTAGAGTTTTTAAGATAACTGATATTGGTGGGAATGCATCAAAAAATAAATTGACCCACGGCAGCGTAAAAGCATTGATTGCATACGCATCTGGATCTCTATGCCATGAAACGTATTTATTACATTTATGATTGATTCGACTAGCAAAAAGATCAATACTAGGTATACCAAAGTGATTTGTTATTTTGTTAAAGGCCTGATTGGAAATTTCCCACTCAATGTCGGGGTGTAATTTCCTGGATTCCGCGTCTGCGACTATATTATCGGATGATTTAATGTAATCGGCATGAACAGTAATGCGGTGGGTTTCACACCACTGCCAAAGCTGTTTAGTAATATTAGTCAAGTGCGGGAACTGCACTCCGCCCATTCTATTGATATAAGATATTGCGGTTGTATTATCAACACGCAATAATATCTGGCAGTTATACATGTTTTGAGCAAAAACTTTAAGACCAAGGAATGCTGCCAATATCTCAAGGTAATTAATATGTAAGGATCGTTCGTGCTCATCTCAAGGACCATTAGCCGTATTGCCCCCACACGCGGCCCCCCATCCCGTTGTTGAGGCATCAGTATATATCTCCATGGCATATTCATCACCTTTTATTTTGCATACAGCGTTATCAATATTATCTAACCACCAGTTAAATGTGGGGTTTAAAGATTTTGGTATCGTCATAAATTTGTCGTAATTTTCGTCATCTTTTAGGTTTAGATACTTACATCGCTCTAAATCCTTTGTATATAGCCAGCCGTACTCTACTGCCTGGCAAGCCGATGTAAGTAACCCTAAAAACCGAGCGAAATCTCTGATTTTGCATCTATTTAAGCTTTTAAATTTTAATAGTTCCTGTTTAATTTTATCTTTTTTGTTTTCAGGTAACCTGACTTCTAACTTCGTCGAGTCTATAGTAATCCCCAAGAATTTACAAATTCTACTTGGTTCCTTTGAGCTCTTTAACGTATTAATAATAAACCCAAGAGATTGTAATAGACATTGTGTATTTTTCATGTTAACTAAACATTCTTCATAAGAGTGACCTACCAAATGTAAGTCATCTAAATAAAAGGTAGATAAATATCCCATGGAACGGAGAAGTTTAGCAACTGGTTTAAGAATTTTAGTGAAAACAAACGGCGCAGTATTTAAACCAAAAGGTAATAAATACATTGAATTGATATAATTTGCCACACCAATAAAAACGCAAATACTTTCGAGAATTTTGATGAATTTTAACCAAGAAATATGCATCCTTTAAATCTATAGTCGCCATGTAGCAATCTTGTGATATAAGTTTCAAAGACGTTCTCAAGTCTTCAAGTTTAAAATGCTGCGTCGTTATGTGTTTATTTAGTTGTTTAAGATTTAATATAAATCGTTGTTGACCGTCGGGTTTCGGAATAAGAAAGGTGCTTGAAATGTATTGCCCTTCACAAGGTTCACAAGGTGATATAGCCCCAATCGTGAGGAGGTTTTTTATGCATTCTTTATAAGCATTGCATTCAAACTGCGAATACGTCGGTTCTACTGGAATATTAGTTTGAGTAACCGAACTAGACAATTCAATTTCATAACCTGTAATCCAGGATAGTATGACTGGGTTATTTGTAAGCAAAGTCCATTGTTTATAAAAGTGAGAAAGTCTGCCTGCAGGTTTTACCGTATCTAACGCCTGTAGCGTTGTTGTGGCTGACGTGCGAATGTCCTGTAGGCGGCAGGGTGCCTCTGCGTCGTCGTCTGTGTCGGCGGCTGCCTCTGCGCCGGAACAGTCGGCGCGGGCGGGGGAGGCGCCACTCGCACATACCTCGCGCCCCCTGCCCCGCTCGCCATCATCTGAGGCCTGCGGCTCGCAGGAGGCCCTCTGTAGTTTAAAGGCCTGCTAGGGGCTCTTGATGAAGTTTGAGTCGGCCTGATGTTTGAGGCCAATCTCAAGTCTGCTCCGGATTTAGATATGATTTTTGCTGTCTTCATGGTCTCCGTGAGATTAGCAAATAGCGTGTCATCTATTTTGGTTTTTTCTAGCTGATCTTTCAAGTCTTTTTTTACTGTTGAAAGTATGAAGAATCTTCTGAGCATTGAGTCAGAGTGATGTAAATCTGCTAGGATACGGGCGGTGTCCATTAATAGTTTTAACATCTCAGGGTCCTTTTGGTTTGAAGCCAGAAGCAGCGTGATTGCAGCACTGAGCGACGATAGAGCGCATGACGTCATAGACTGTTTGAGTTCGATGCCCTTGTCCCGCTTTACTTGGCCTTCAATCAAGGAGGCGCGAATTTCAGGATTCAGAACTGGCGCTTTCAAAAGTCTGCAGTTTGCAGGGACAAAATATTTATCCTTCAGTTCCTTGCGGTTTTCTTTAGAAAGACCGGTTGTGACAATATGGTTCAGTCTGATAGCTAGATCCTTTTGGATGTCAGAACTGTACTCTTGGGTAATAGTAGGGTCTTCGCCTAGTATTTGCATTACTTCTGGGTCCAGTTCGGGTATTGGTTCTTCCAGTGACATCACCTGGAATACATCAGCTGAAGAGTGCGGCGGCACAACAGCAGCTGCGGCGGTGGCGGCGGCGGCAGCGGCGGTGGCGGTGGGAGGATTGACGGCAGCGGCGGCGGCAGCGGCGGCGGCGGTGGCAGGATCGACGGCGGCGGCAGAGTTTGCGGCGGCGGTGGCGGCGGAGGGAGTCATGGTAGTGATCGAACCAGTGGAGGTGGTACGAGGTAGATCGGTAAATACCACATCGGCACTATGTGCGTCTTTGCTATTTTCAGCAGACTCCGAGTCTGGAGGGATATTCCAGTATGAGCAACCAGGTAAGTCGGCATCTTCGTCCCTGACGGCGATGGAGACGCCCTCTGCAGGCAAAATATTGATTTTGCTCAAATGTGGGTGGTATGTGAGACTCCAAAGCGAGAAACACGCAAACCCAGTTTTTTATAAATAAGACAGTTTGGCGTGTTTTCAGTCTACATATACATTGCTATGGAAATACCCAAATGGTAGACCCGGTCAGCATGTATTTTATTAGGAAGTGGAAAGCCCCTAGGTGGACAGTCCGATTTTCCAATCGTATTGTTCATGTAAAACACCGTTAAGTACAATGATAAGAAAAAACAGTCAAACTGTTCCTTAGGTTCAAGCAACAAGAGCTATTTTATTTGTTGAATGACTCACCTAGTCGGTTATGAGGCGAAAAATTTTCGTCATCCGAGCTCGAAGAATGCCTACGACGACGTCGACGTTCCACTTTTCTTTCTAATTTTTTAAGTTTCTTCACTAAATAGTCGTAGTCACCACTGTCACTCTTCCTTTTCGGCATTTTAATGGTATTTTTGACACAACAACAGAAAAATACCGAGCGCGCGCGAAACAGCGAAGCACTAAAACGTGAATGACAGCGAAAGGCGAGGGAAGGGCGAGCTGTGATTTTTTGATCTACCTTACGTTAGAACCTTTTTATTTTTCTCCAAATATAGTGCGCGAAATGGCTAGCCTTGAGTGAAACTACATGTGTACCTATGCTAATATCGAAGAACGAAGCTTTGATGTGTAACTAGACATATTGTAGTATACCACAATCTTCCACTGATCTTGAATCATCTGTGAGTCAGCAATCTTGTCGAAGTATACCAACTTTGTCGGGTCTAAGTTTGTAATGTTGATCATTTGAGCTGTCAATGGTGTTATTAGTGTAAAAAACAGTAGGAGCGCTGAGCACATGTAAGTTTTCCATGATGTGCCGGATCTCGCTCGTGTCGGTCTTTCGGAGGGGAAGTCTACTTTCTGCGCCTGTTGAACCAGTAGTTCTGTTAGCCTGTTGTGGCTCGGTAGTATAATAGGATATTTCTGGGACTCTTGTAATGCTGAGTGTCTAAGCCGCCCCCCGACTCTCAAAATCCCACTCTTATCCAAAAAGGGATTGAGACTTAAAAGCCCACTTTTTGGATGTAATAAGCCTTTTAGTCGTAATTGTGTGATATCTTCGTTGAAGTTTGCTGACTGTACTGTCTTGACGATCGCTGTCTAATCTAATAATCTAATCTAATGTGTAATGGCGGAGCGGCGCACGACACCGTTGGCGACTCGCTTGGAGTAGCTAGAGTGGAGCTGCTGCGGCAACTTGACGACCTCCCCCTCGCTCTCTGAGTCGAAGGTCCTCCAATCTTCCGTCTGTTTCTGCTTCCGCTTGGTCGCCTGCGCTTGCGTCGCCTTACGTCTGTAAATAAAACGAAGTAGTTAACGTACACTGTAAATAACATCGGAATTCTAATGGGCTATGGGGACTGATACAATTTGATAACAGGTGCATTAACACAAAGTAATTTTGTTTTGCACTGAATGGAATCGAAAAAACATATTTACCTAGGCACCGATTCGTCGTCCGAATCCTGACGTCTCTTCACTGGCGGCTTGGCGGAGGTTGCCTTAGACGTTGATGCGGGCTTCGCCGACGATTGCTTGGACGGTGGAGGAGGCGTCGGCTTTGGTGTCTGGCTCTTCTTCGTTCTTTTCGTACTGAAACAAGAAAAAAGTTAGATACATATAAACACATACACACTCTGATAGATTTAAATGTCTTTAGTTGTTACACAATCAAGATTGTTATAGGTAATGCCATCCACGACGATGGGTGACGTAGCTGTTTGCATCTTTCTTTTTCATCGAGGCACGCTACTGAAAGACAAAGATGCAAATAGCTACGTCACGCGTCATCGTGGATGGTGGTACCTATACACAATTACAACTAGCCAGCATCAAAATAATGTTGCAAATAAAACACACAACTACCTTTCAAAATATTGCTCGTCGTCGGTATCTTCAAAGAGCCGACGTTCGCGTTGTTATGCGGTCTCCTTGGCGGTTTGGGTTGTATATTCGATGTCAGACCTGTACAAATAATAACCAAAAATCAGTGTTGGCGTTTTAGAGACTTTTTAGAATTGCATCCGAGCATAGAATGGATTTCAAAGAGGGCGGGTCGTAGTTCAGAATTCTGATATTTCATAGATAACTTGGTACAGCTGTAGATCTAATGTTTCTATGGGGGAAAGAAATCAAAAAATAAAAGTGATTTTTAGTATGGCAAGCTTTCAAATAGGTTTTGGCGAGTTTTATTGGGCTGGTCTTTGATATGTATTTACTTATTGTAGGTAATCGAGTAAAGAGAATGTTCATAAAAGGGGATCAAAATTAATTAAATCTTTATACATTTCTTTGTATTTTCTGTGTGTCTGTTTTGTGGTGTACAATAAAAAATACTAAATCAAGAATGAGTGTGAATTTAAAGATCCAAAACATAGAACTGATTTTAATGTACTTAAAACTGAGAGTGAGTTAATAGATCTGCGCAAAATCAAGTAGGAATAAAAGTAAAACTTACGAACATTTTTTCAATTTTCTTTCCTCTGGATTTGCGAGTGGTGGTGATATTGCACTGACTTTTGGTTTGCTTGGTTGGTTGGTACTGGTGGTTGTATCTATGACTTCACATCAAGAAGTGGTAATTTTTCTTTGCATTTCGGTCGTTTTAAAACAAAAAAGTGATGACTCTCGGAAAAGCATATGTGTGTGTGACCGCCTGTTCACAAGCTCCGTTAACGTACCTACATAGATAAAGCGGAAACGCAACTTTGCAGAAAAGAATATTGATTTAAAAATTAAAATTAAAAAGTGCAATACAATACGCTTGACCTAAATTAGAAAACCTACACGTGCCTTTCTTTTCCTGTCACGGATAATGGATTTTGAATATTAGATGCATGCGGGCACAGTTCTGCCATCCCGAATGGGAAAAGGTGTGATGCCTTGTTTTATTAGTAACATTTATCAATTCCGTTGATAAGTGGGACATGGGTCCATTGTAATAATGGAACCATCTCATCGTCGATCTAATTAATTTTATGATATGAACAAGTTGACTCTTACGACCTGCATAGGACTAATATTAACTGTAGCGCCCCCACCGAGGGCACAGGTGGCAAATTGTCATCGGCTGTATTTTTGATTCATTCGACGCTAGGCGATGGAACCAAAACGTGAAGAAATCTGCATACCTAGGTACCAGTGATTAACTTATTATGATGTCGGCGATAGGTTTGCCCCTATCAGGTGAACGTTAGCAACCGGAATAGAATACCTAACTACTCGTATAATAAATAACTTCAACCCAAATAGACGAGCGGGTTGAATGCTATAACATTTATTTATCATGGTCAAGTCAAATATTTATTTGTGTGGTGTGGTCCGGTAATCATTTCCCACCCAGTTTAAATAAATGGATCACTGTTCTATTTCTGTAGATAAAAATAGCGTTGGTTTATCGCATACAATACGCATCTCTTAAATGTCAAAAAAACGTTTAGTTATATCGATGCTACTCATCTATTCTCTTTGAATAGGTGTTTAAGTGATAAGTGTACGTACATTTGTTTCTCTGTTACTTCGTCTAGGAAAAATACCTACATATGATTACAAAATGTTCTAGGTCCGACAATGGTAGGTATGGTAAAAGACAAGAATGCAATAAATAAAATTAAACAATTAAACGAGAAGTGCAATTAAATGCGCCTGACCTAAATTGAAATATATTTATTATAGAACTTACACTTACACGTGCCATGGGATGGCGAGTTAAAATATTCACCCACGTTCAATCATCGTAATATAGTTACTGTGATAGGAGACAACCTCATTGTCGAAATATGCATGGTGTAACAGAAAGGTATCATAAATCGAAAAGGGATTATTAGGGACATATTCATTCTAAGCAACTTTTACAATAGGACCGACTTGATCAGACGAACTTATTTTTTCCTCCACAAATCAGCTGAGCGCACGGCCTGAAATGTATTGAGATGAGAAAAAAATTGTCACTATAATAAAATCGACCCCAATCGAAAACTAAAATTTATTGAGCGGTACGTTGTGATGTTAGATCCATTTCAGGATTCCCATTGATGTATATGTACATACGTTCTTATGTAACGATATACATATTTATAATGCGCAATGGGTGTTTGGGTTGATTGCTGATACGTTGCGATTGTTCAGAATCATATCCGTTAGCCAAAAATTGAGAAATCGAAAACGAAAATTGATTGAGCGGTACGTTGCGATGTTGGATCTGTTTCAGGTAGGTTTCTCATTGATCGTTCTGTGACGATATATTTACAATGCCCAATGGGTGTTTGGGTTGATTTTTGATACCTTGCGAATGTTCAGAATAATATCCGTATTTTCAATTGTACATATATTTAGAATGCCCAATGGGTGTTTGGGTTCTGTGACGATATATTTTCAATGCCCAATGGGTATTTGGGTTCATATTTAGAATGCCCAATGTGTGTTTGGGTTCTGTGACGATATATTTTCAATGCCCAATGGGTATTTGGGTTCTGATACGTATTATCCATTGTACATATATTTGGAATGCCCAATAGACACCTACTCATAGTTGAAAATACCTACGTCCAGATGATCTTCGCAAATATACAGCGAACCTTTCGGTACATTAGGCTTATTGACGGCTGCACACCATTCGGCTTTGTGTCGTAGCGGCACAGGAAAAAAATGTTTTTGTGGACACCACATCGATTTGTTTTTGCATATCGGGACATAGCACGAAATAAGGGGGTCCTGCCGATAATTTTGTCTCATAGCTGTGTTTCCTTCGCTAGTCATTCTAGCAACAAAACAAACAATTTTACAATTTTCGAAATCCCACAGCTAGACAGTGCGTTCCGCGACATCGCCGTCAGCGCCATAATCGGATACAGCGTCTAAGATGCCATCGTTTTGTATCGCCAAAAGCCCAAAACTGACTCGGACGGAACGGCTTCGTAGACGCTGTAATCGATTTTGGCGTGACTCGGAACAGGGGGTGTTATTATGACAGAATAATGACATTTTAATTTTTTATTGATGCAATGACGGGCAAAAGTTCAACGTTTTATAATCCTGACATTGTACTTACGCCCTTTTAGAATGAGTAACTCTAAAAATCTTGAATTATAACTTAAAAATAAGAATAAACACTAAAATAAAAAATACGGGTACCATCGTTTCCCATCTATTTTCGTATGAGATAATAAAACCAGCTGCTATTTTTTTTGAAATATTATCAATTCGGGCCCTCTGGTCAACGGACATGTTACTAAGTATAGCAGATATTTCGCAAATCTGGTCAACGGACATGTTACTAAGTATAGCAGATATTTCGCAAATCTGGTCAACGGACATGTTACTAAGTATAGCAGATATTTCGCATATCTGGTCAACGGACATGTTACTAACACCCAGTTTCCTGGGCGCTGATTAAAGTTAACAGGTTGGTTAAATCAGTTTCAGCCAATGAAGTTCCGTCATTTTTAATAATAGCGGTTCGTGAAGCTGATTTAACCAACCTGTTAACTTTAATCAGCGCCCAGGAAACCGGGCATAAGTATAGCAGATATTTCGCATATCTGGTCTATGGACATGTTACTAAGTATAGCAGATATTTCGCATATCTGGTCAACGGACATGTTACTAAGCTCAACTAAGGATGTGCAGTGGATACAGGTTTTTACAAAATATGCACGTCCCACAGTGCTCTATTGTCGGCCGACAGTAAGCGGATATTAATACATAATTTAGTAATGTTACCGACTTCATTTCCTCAGCTCTTAGGAAATGTCACATTTAAGTTCATGCAGTATAGTAGTGCTTCTATTCGCTGGGTTTTGAAGGTGACCGACCGGATGTTTTGGTGGCATACAGTGAGGCTCGTCACAGCTGGCGCGGCGCTCGTCGCGGTGCTGGTGGTCGCACGCTGGTGATAAATACTTAACATTAAAGTTCATGGGTACAGCCCGTTGGCCAGACGGACCGACAGACATGACGGACAGCGGACGCTTGGTAATAAGTAGAATCGCTTTTAGCACCCATCGGCCATTGGGTATTGATCTTAAAAAAAATGGTCAAGTGCGAGTTGGACTCGCCCATGAAGAGTTCCGTAGAAGCAAAAATTATAAGATTGGATGTTTGTGTTATAACTTTGTTTTTCTGTGTTTGTATGAATGACAAATGTTACCTTTGCCGTTTTTAATAAATATGTTCATCTTAAAAACTGCTTATTAAATTTTGTTCAAAGCAATTTTCGTTAAAAGTTTGTATGGAGATACTCAGCATATTTTTATTTTTTATTTTTGACTCTCTAACTTTAAAAGTTAGAGGGGGGGACACAATTTTTTCCACTTTGAAAGCGCCTGTCTCTTTAACGATTGACTTTGAGAAAAAACTGTTGTAGGAACCTCAACGTAATTTTTAAAGACCTATCTATAGACATCCCACACAGGTTTGATGAAAATTTTTTTTTTGGTATCAGTTCCATGTATGGGGAGCCCCCCCTTAATATTTTATTTTTTCATTTTTTGTATAAAAATCGTAAAGCGGTTCACATAACACATATACATACCAAGTTTCAACTGTGTAGTCCTAATAGTTTTGGAATAACATTACCCCGCCGTTCCTATTTACCCCAAAGTTATAGTTACTGAATTGTATTAATTATCCTCATAAAAAACCTAATGAAATCTGAAATGTCAGAATTCTACGGAATGAAAAATTGAAGTATAATTGTATTTAATCTGAATTTTACTTTATATGATCTAGTTTTAATTGAATTTTATAATTTTAATTTTAAGAATATTTTTAGTAAGTACACTATGGAACTCTGTGATCCGAAATAAAATTTTAATAATAATAATAATAAAGTTGCTGTGACATACGGATGGACAGACAGACAGACAGGCAGGCAGGCAGGCAGGCAGGCAGGCAGGCAGGCAGGCAGGCAGGCAGGCAGACAGACAGACTTGACGAAACTATACGCGCGTGAAAAATGTAGGAATTTCTGTACCAGTTTTTGGACTCGTTTAATATCAATTTTCCTCTATTATGCAGTCCAAATTAACAACAATCAATTAGACTGTGGAACAATCTGCGGCAGCCATCTTGCAAACCTCACCCCGAACCCAGCGGATGCGTATTAACAAACCCGTTGTAATTCAGGAATATGTCATCTAATAGAATAGAACTTATCCAATACATAAATTAATTCACATACAATATAAATATAAGGAATATGGCTTGTAGGTGTCTTTCCAAAGTACTTACATACAAGACTACATAACAATTGGTGTCAATCGATGCGGTCGATCGTATTATCTTATCTGTGTCGAGTACATATGCATTATAGTATTCTTTTTTAAATTGCCTGTTTAATAATTGAAACAAAAAGTAAACTTTAGAAAAAACCGACATCCACAAACCCTATTTGATTAGATTGAGTTTAATACAAACTGTAACCCCTTATCCTCCCCCCTTTGGGGAATTAATTTTGTCAAATCCCATCTCAGTGCTACCCCACGCTATTATGGAACCTCTGTACATAGTTTCATGGCTCTAGGTCCACCGGTTTAGGCTATGCGTTGCCTGCCCGTCAGTCACGCATTGTATTTGTACCTAGTATTGAGCAGTTCTGGTGGCCATCAGCAGTTCCGCATCACAATATTATGCTTACCGTGAGTAAATGCACGAGTTATTACTAAAAACACAAAAATCACTATAGGTCTGCCTATAATATTTGAAGAGTTCCCTCGATTTCTCCAGGATCCCATCATCAGATCCTGACCTAGTGTCAATGGGACCAATGGGAAGGTAAACCCTTTCAAACAAAAAAAAATAAATTCCAAATCGGTCCATCCGTCTAGGCGCTATCAGGGCACATACATAAAAAAACATCCGGACGAATTGTAAACCTCCTCCTTTGGGAAGTCGGTTAAAAACGCCGCCGAGTTATAGGGTCGCGAACTTGTAAAAAAAAACGTTAATCCGGCATTCTCGAGCGCGATTTTTTTTATTTTTATTTTGAAGAATATAATCTAAAACTTACTAAAAATACAAAATCTGCCGGTTTCCGCATGACCGGAAGTGTGGAGGGGCTATTTCGTCTTCCGAAAAACGCGTTGCGGCATTTAGGTCGCGAACGATACATTTTACAAAAAAAATGTTTAAATAAACAAAAAAGGTAATTTTATTTTACACAAAAAAGGTCTCATTACATTTTTATCCAAAGTTAAAACTTTTTGACTTGAAGCATCATAAAAACTGTCCATCCTAGGTTTGCTGGAAGAGATCTCTTATTAGAGATAAGCTCGCCTTTGTACATGTTTTTTTCATTATTAAGTGTCTGTATTCTGTTTTTGTGCAATAAAGTCAAAAACTCAAACTCCCGGTTTTTTGAGTATATCTCGAAAACTGAGGGTGTTAAAAAAATATATGAAGTAACGATGATTAAATTATGTGACTTTTATTATATTTCAAATATTATTATTTTTTCTAAAGCTTCTTGACAATTTTCGTGGACTCGGAAAAAGTTACGCGTATCTGTATACAAATAAAGTCATGTACAGTTTCATGTATGTATATTATTCAATAGCCTGTTGATCCTCAAATTGTTTTTTGGACGTACCGTAAGCAAAACGAAGTGAAGAATTGAAGCAAAAAAGAGGAATTTGCCATAAACATGTAATACAGACTGAGCGCTTCGCGGAAATATGCCGTCCTACCAGTATTTTTCCTTTATTTCGCCGTCTCTTAAATTTCCCGTTTTATCAAGGAGAAAGAAAGGAAAAAAAGAAACCAAAAAACCCTTTTCGGTCAGATTAAGAGAACCCACCAACATTTTTGTCAGATTAAGAAAATATGCTTTCAGGATACCGAGATAAACCTCCGCTATGAAAATCTGACGCGCTCGAGTATTTCAAAAAAACTTTTTTTTTTGCTGTTTCAAAAATTCATCGTAACTTATCGTCACGCCGAAATCGTCAGCTTTTTTAAAGGGAGCTTCCTTGGGGCCTACTTAACACCCCTTCCGAAAATCTGACGCGCTCGAGTAAATTTATTTTTTTTGCATTTTTGACTACTTTATATGCCTACTCCCACCACGCAAACCGGCAGATTAGTATACCGTTGTTATCAGAAGCACTTGGGGCATACGTAGTATGAATATCTGACGCGCTCGAGAATGCCCAAGTAACTGTTTTTTTTAACATTTTTGAAAAACCGCACACGCCAAACCCACCGCTAAAATGGTTTTTACCATACGAGCTTTTCTTCTCGAAATTATTTTATCTTTCGATTTTGATAGGTCTCGACGGCGCCGTTGAATTACGCCATTTAGCTACCTCGCCTCCCTAACCATAGCTATTGGTAGTGAAGTGAAACCGAGTGAAACTGAGTATGAGTAGTGACAGCAATATTTTCCTTTGTACTGGAAACACAATCAAAAAGTTACTGTTTGTTTGCCGGGACTAAAGGAGCTCTTTTCAAATAGATGTGATGAAAATTATAAATATTCAGTGTGTACCACACTCTCGGCAGATCGACTCGCTTTTCATTTTAACCCCGTCACACTCACCAAGTACATCAACCCACCTGAACCTCATGAAATGAGTACCTACATCAACCCTACTCATCATATACACCAAATTATTATTCTAAAATAGCAAAGTTTCTAAAATAATATGAACATCTCTTTCAATATTTACCTTCTATAAATCTACTGATAGAGTTGTCATCCACGACAGGTTCAATCTCACTCGTATCCGGTTAAAGGTCTTTGCCCCTCGACCCATCAATAGGCTCAATTTACTTTTACAATAAAATAACAAAAAAAAACGACAAAATTAAATGTCAAATCAACAAATTTTCTTCGTTCGATTGCTTGAACTTAATTTCAAAACAAGTCAATGGTTTGAAACAAATAAAACAAAAATAAACAATCACGTATTTTATTTTGTAGGCAGAGCCACACTTTCACTCACGTTTCAAGTGATGTTTAATCGAAAATAATTGTTTATCTGGGGGCGCGGCAGCGCCCCCGCCAAGTCGAGCAAAGAGCAAAACATACGGGCGCAGCAGTAACATCCTTTACTGGAAGCCATTCAGAGCATATTTGACCTACCTGTTACTCCGTTGTGGATAAAGATAGAAACCTGAATTCTCGGCGGCTAAAAGGCACCATGTCATAAGACATATTCTCAAAATTTCATTAAATTTGAACCAGTAGAGTTGAAGGTACAGCAATTCAAAGTTCCTTAATTTTGACACTCACTGACTCACTGATTCACGATCATGAAAACTCTAAAGGTTACTTCTAGCGGACCCACAAGCTTAAAATTTTGAGCATGGTTAAAGTTTAGCCTGCAAAGCCAAGGAAAACTCAAACATTGCGCAATTCTAGCCCCAATTTCATAATAAATTAATTATCAATAAGCTCAGTACACGACTACTTCGATTCATCGCTATTCCCCATTAGATGTCGCTATGTGTATCTTGAATCGCGGTATGGTTTGGTTCCAGCTATGATCGGTTACTATATTGTCTAATATCGCTATTCCCCATTAGATGTCGCTAGGTGTGCATTTCCTGAATCGCGGTATGGTTTGGTTTGAGGTATGATTTATATAGCGGTACATACAATATTGTCTAAGCAAAAATAAAAAAAAAATCAAAGGCGATTTCAAATTCATTGGCTAGCACTTAAAACTCTATATAAGTTACTTTACTTATTAGTAGTTTGTAGGTGTTTCTGTACTAAAATTTAATTGAACTAAATAAAAATTCAATTAATTGATTGAACAATGGAAGTTGATATGGAAACAACATTCCTGTACATAAACGACCATGGCCCCTATACCCGGTGATGGCTCGTGTCTATTTCATTCGTTAGCATTTTCCATTTATGGAAATATTGAGAAGTCATTTGATATAAGACGTGCTGTAGTTGACTATGTAATAGCCCATTGGGATGAAATGCATCTCTATACCTGTGACGAGCACGAGCACCCGTACCTGAACGCTATTATTTACTCAATGGCAATGATGAAAACTACAACTTACGGATCAGTATCGGAACTAATGGCAGCCGCAGCCTTTCTTTATACTTTATTGCACAAAATAACACATTTTACAATTGAAAGTGGACAACACATGACAAAGGCGAGCTTATCTCTATTAAGAGATTTCTTCCAGCAAACCTAGGATGGACAGGAAATAATTTAACAACAGGTAGACCCATGTGCACAACATTAAATAAGATAAAACAATAAACTACTTAACAATACGTACATAAATACCAGACTTATAGATATAAATAAGTTAAGCAAATATACCTAAATAAAAGTACTTAAATTTAATACGGTAGAGAAAGATAGTGTTCTTTCAACCGACTTTTAAATATGTTGAGTGACGGACTGTCTCTAATAGCGTTGGGGAGTTCGTTCCAGAGTTTTATGGCGCGAAGTCGGAACCCATGTTCGTAGGCGGCAGTGTTGTGTTGCGGCAGCCTTGTATCCGTTCACGTTCGAGGTTTTCGAAAATGGTCGTTTGCATTCGGTAATGACCCCGAAAAACCAGTAAAACGTCTACGTTTCTCGCGTAGCTTCTTAGGAGGCCATTATGAAGTGCTCCTTCCTATTAGCACTTCCTCTGAAGTAGCTCTGAATAATCAGACTGAAAACAAACGTAAGGGAGGAAGGCCTAAAAAGGTAAAAGGTAAAGGGGGAAGGCCTATTTCAGGGCTATTTCTAAGCTCGAAATCTTGGTCTCCTCATGGATGACAAATTGCGTTTCGAGGGTCATGTTCTTGAAGTTGTCAGGAACTGTTTCTATAGACTTAAAGTCCTATACGGAATTCGGGATCTCCTCAGCGTTGACCTGCGAATACAATTAAGTGAAGCCTTAGTACTGGCAAAGCTCAACTATTGTATAACGGTGTATGGTTCATGCCTATTTGAGAAAACGCAAAAGCTTGTACAAAGAGTACGAAATGCTTGTGCTAGGTTTTGTTTTGTGATTCCTCCCCGAACCCACGTCACTCCATTCCTTAACAAAGCAAATATCATAAGGATGAAGGCTAGACAGGACCCATATTTTTCAACGCTGCTGTTTGAGGTTGTACTGACGAGGACTCCTTCTTATCTTTATGAAAAACTTACCTGGCGTAAATCCCACAGAGTTGCTCCGTTCCTATTAATACCGCGACATAACAGTGCTGCTTTCCGTGGCAGTTTCAAATATCGTGCCACCAAGTGCTGAAACAATATACCGCCTCCTCTTCGGCAGCTCACTAGTAAAGCTGGTTTTAAAAATGCTTATAGAAATAAATTAATTCTCCAGCAGAAGGCTGAGGTGACGGTACGCAACTAAAAGGAAAGATTTTACGACTTCCTACATTCTGACATTGAACTATTGATTATATCTATTTAAATTAAAGCTAATCACCATTATAATCCATTTTCAATATGTTAGATAATAAATACAATACATTTTTTTTTCTTTTTATTGCCAATTCAATTCCAATTAAATTTCTGATACCAATTATTTCAATTTTCAATTCCATTAATAACATAACTAATTTCATTATTTAATTTTGTTTTTCTTATGTAATTACTTATATAAATTAAATTGTGTAAGTACTTGAGCCACTGTTGTGCGTCCGCTTTGGCCCTGGCAGAATACCAGCGTCACAGATTCGTCTGTGACATTGCTGAGTCAGGGCCATTTCACTGCCGTGGTACAGTCACATAACCACACAGCTGTAGGTACCTACTGTTAATTGCATAGTGCGTGCTATTATGTGCCGTCTATTTAAATTGATTTTTTTGTTATTAATTTATGTGTGTGTACCATGTCCTTTGAATAAATGATTTATCTATATATGGTTTAAGATATTTATTTCTCAAAAAGAATTATACAATTCACTTACTTGAGAAACACTTAGTTAGGTAATAAAATAAATAATAGCTAACCGACAGGCGCAAAAGAAAACAAAAATTAATATCTAGGGTAGTCCTAAAAAGAATGCGTAAATAATGAGATGAATTAACGAATCAGTGTTGATGCTCGCAAAGGGTGTGTTTACATTATCATATTTATTGTAAGTAAGAAAGATGAAATTTAGTTATGAAGAGAGTTATAAATGTGACTTTTAAGTAGGGTTTTGAAAATAGGTAATGATTTCGCTTCTTTAATTGGTTTTGGAAGTTTGTTGTACAAACGTGCACCCTCAGCTACTATACTCCTATTGCCATAGTTTGTCCTGTGATGTTGTATAATAATGTTGTTAGCTTGTCTTGTAAAGCGACTTTGTAGATTTCTTTTTTTTGTGAAGGTTATTTGAGTGTGAATATCTTTCGTTAAGATTTTTCGTATGAGTATACATGTATTGTATTGATATGTTTGGGTTATATTAAACAGTTTTGTTTCAGTATATATTTAATTCGTGTTTGTTAAACAGTCATAGCCAAAAAGCGTTTTGATAAGTTTATTTTGAGCGATTTGCAGTGTACCTAGAGTAGTTTTTGATGCCGAGCCCCATACCTCTATTAAATAGTCTAAGTGGGGTCTTACTAAAGAGTTATAGATAGTGTATCGGACTCGTTTAGGCAGACAGCGAGCTATCCCACGCAATGCTCCCGTTAAAGATGTAAGTTTACATTTTACTTTTTCAATGTGTGGTTTCCATGTAACTTGGTTGTCTAAGATAAGTCCCAAATATTTTTCTTCAGTAGTTTTTTCTATTGTTGCTTGGTTAATGGTTAAAGAGTTATCTATCTATCTATTTCATAATCAGATGATTAACGAAGCAGCTGCTCGTTATCGCCTGAACAACCCCGAAAAACGCAAAGAGACGTTGGCACGCTATAGTTCCTCAAATCCAGTAGCTAACAAAGCAGCCGTAGTGCGTTACACTGCGTCCCACCCAGAAGTTCATAGGGCAGCAGTATCTCGTTATACTGCTTTCCACCCGGAGGTTAATCGGGCAGCAGTATCTCGGTATACTGTTTCCCTTCCGGAGGTCCATCGAGCAGCAGTTGCGCGTTATACAGCTATTAATCCACATATAAATAGAGAAGCTGTCGCGCGGTACAATAATATACATCCAGACGTAAATCTTACATCTGTACGAAGGAAAAGGTCAAATGATAAATTAAAATTACGTCTTAATGATTTGGAAAAAATTACTCAGGCTCTAACAGATAAAATACAGGATAGATTAGAAGCAGAGAAACTGATAAAATGGGTAATACACAGTAGACAACAGGCTCTTGGCATATTTAGTAAAACCATTGATAGATTGAAAGTTAATAGTTAATTTTAGGATGTATTTGGATGTAAGTATATTCTAGCTTTGTACTTGTAGGTATATTGTTGTACACAAAGGTCTACCCTTGCTGATATATCAAACTCTCTCATCGGAACTTGGTTTGCTGGAAGAGATCTCTTTTTAGAGATAAGCTCGCCTTTGTACACTGTTTTTATTTACTTTTTGTCATTGCAATTAATTGTGTGCAATAAAGAAATTATGAATTATGAATTATGGATCGCATCGCACAGCCGATTCCAATTTCCGTTACATTTCTTAGCCACTCGTGATAGCACCCGGCTAGTAGCAATTGAAAAGCAAATATATGAATAACCCACAGTTGAGAGGTTAAATAAATTTTACCCCCGTGCCCTAAGAAGTTTTACTTCAAAAATAATTAAATATAGCATTTATTTCATTCCTTAGAAAGAAGAAAATAAAATTTCAATTCAATCAAATGCGTCATTTTATTACATTACACAATTTATATGATCTTAAAGCTTGTTGCGGGATTTATCTACAAAATTGTGCAAATAGGTATCTACCTACCTAATTAAATCTACACAAGATCTCGCAACAAGCTTTGTTATCGTATATTGTGTAATGTAATAAAATGACGCATTTCATTGAATTGTATTGTTTTTCTTTTTAGGGAATGAAATAAAAGCTTTATTTAAAAATGATTGTTTTTTACTTTTTATTTATTTATTTAAATCAAACTGCGTTGTTATGCTAGCATAGTTATAGTATTACAGACGAAGATATTACAACGAAATGCCGTAAGAAAAATAAAAGAAAATATCCCGCAAGGTATAAATGTCAATAAAATTGCCCTTCTCTTCTCATGGCGGGGTCTGTTAAGACCCTGACCCACATCTGAGGTCTTGAACGGTAATTTCCTCGATAGACCCTGTACTAGGGATTACGGAGGAAGGTGAAAAGGTTTTCTTACGTTATTGTGTGCTTTCGTTATTGTTAGAGGACAATAAATACAACAATTATACCGAAAACTTATCTAAAAGGTCGGGTAAAAAGTCTTTTCGTATTTTGTATGTGTATATTTGTAACTAAATATCTTTGGATGTATTTAATCGTATCTGGCTGGTTTTGATGTCATTAAAAAGGTTTTTCACTTCTCATGCTCGTAAAGTTCGTCTTTATGTCGGGTATAGCCAGCATAAAATCAAATTTTATGTTCTAGAGCATAAAGTAAAATCTTCGTCTAAATCTCAGACTCTGATAAAGGTCGTCAGGTAAACAGCCACATACACCTATGCTAAGTGCCACTGCCGGCGGCCAGAGCCGGCAGCGGAGGCACGTCCAAAAAAAAAGTTTAGTTTTTTCTCGGTAATTTCAATTTGCAATTATTTCATAATATTTACTTTTTTTGCAATATTTCTGTTTAATTTTCTCACAATCGAAGTGAAAAGCAGAGTGTATAACTCGTACATAAAACCCATTTTCATCCCATCTATTCAAAAAGATCTACTTTAGTCCCGGCAAACAGGGACTAAAGTAAGTCATTTAGTCCCTAGGGACTAAAAGTAACTTTTTAATTTTGTTGCCAGTATAAAGGAAAAAAATGCTGTCACTTATCAGTTTCACTACCACTCAGGCTGACAGACCCAATTAAAAGAGAGATCGATTCTAAACGCAGCCAATAAAAAAAAATGTACTAAAATGCGTTCTCGACACAGATTAGATAATCCGATCGACCGAATCGGTTGACACCGATTGGTGACAACAGAGAAACAACCTTACAGAATTGATATCGAAACACGGAACAAATAATTAAAAAAGTTGTGGAAAATTTGTAAACAAAGCGCGCCAAATCTGAATGCTGTAAACCTTCGACATCAATTTTATATCCGCAACACAATGTGTCTAAAATTACTTTCAGTCGATATATTAGGTTTTTGTCAATGCCCGTTATTTCTGAGGATAATTCATGATTCTCGAAAAATCTGCGACTGGTATTACCATCACTGGTGTTGCCGAAATTCGCTTTCGGGATATCTACCAATAGACCAAGTTTCTCCTTGAATTGGTTTTGGATCTCTTTTTTTCTAGCTTCGACCGCTTGTTTTTCCTCAACTGAAAGTCGAACGTTCTTTTTTTTTTACTGGTAGCCTATAAGCCACATGAAGAATTGATTAAAAAAATCTAATGCGAGCATGTAATAAAGAGAGACCAAATCTTAAATTTTCTTGTTTGGAAGGCTTTCTCTTCGACAAATCGTTGAACTCTGTGGCTCATCTCATTGTTGACTTTGTATTTGTTGCAGCATTGCAAACTTTTCCAACCACCATTGTAACAATATCTTATGTTTTACAGACAAATTATCTCCTGCGTCAGTGCTCACAAGTGCTTCAATTTGTTCCGTAATATCAGTTCATTCGTAATATCAGTTGTCTCTTTGACGAATCTGATTCTGATAGGTCGACAGGAGCGAGGTGATGAAGGTGTTGGGTTTTGCCAGAGTATCCTCTTTTCGTGCCCACATACTAGTTGAAGAGGAACAACAGAAGTTTGAAATATATTTGAGTCCGAATCAGCTTCATTTTCAAATCTCATTTTATATTGCATCTGTTGCGAGCCATCACAACCCCACTTACTTATGTCAGGGATTGTTTTTCTTCTTCATTCAAATGTTCCACAACTTCTCCAAGAGAACGTCAAGCAAGATACAATAGAGAACAATAGGATTTCTCGTCCTACTCCTCGGTCTACGGCCTCAGGTAGCGGGCCCAGCATGGTGTCCAATATTTTCTTGGAAATCCTATTGTTCTCTGTAGTATGTTTGACCGCCTAAGCGGTCTAATTAGAATAAACGTATTTTGCACATATACACAATTTACCTGTCATTGGTATTGATATGGTTCCACGTAGCCATTCTGCATTATTTTCTTCGAATCTAGCTTTTGTTTTGCGAGCTGCTAACCATTTTTGCTTGAAATTATTTTTGATAACAGCCAGCTTTTGCTTAATTTCGTTAATCCTCGTATCATCTTTGGAGTAGGAATTTAAGACTTCCTATTCCATATATTTCAATTTTCCGTCAAATGTGGGCGCATTTGACCCTTTGATGATGTCATACAACTCATTTCGAGTCATAAACAATATAAACAATAACAATATTTTATATTAACAATATAAACCAAATTTAAATAAATGTGAATTTTCACTAAAACTTATAGGTAAGTACAAAAAAAAATATTAAAAAAATGGGGCGGTTTCGGGCGGCTAATTTCTTTGTAACTTTAATCTATACAGTCTAGTGCACGAGACACAGTAGTTTTTGTAGGTGAATAGTGCTGAATACAACAACAACATAAAAACCTTTGAAACATAAAAAGAGGGTATTTTTTATTTTGATTATTACTATTGCTTATGGACCCATAGAACAAAAAAGCCTGAAATATTTACAGATAATAGTAATATTTCATAAAGTACATACCTACCTGGCTGAGAGCAATCCATAATAAAAACAACCACAAAAACGTTTGCACTTTAAATGACACAAGTTAGAAAAGTGTTGAAATTAGAGCGTTTCGAATAATCACACGACCACTTCAAGCGAACGGTAACATCTGACTGAGCGTGCGGCGTCTTCTGAGCAGGTAGCCCTTTGAAATTTTAGGATTAAATGGACAATATATCTGACTATTAAAGGAACATCATTAAGAACCTGTTTACTCATAAAAGTAAAAATCATTTTTGGCCATGTTTTAGTGCCTAATACCAGTCCGTGCGGCGTGGACAGACGATCCGCGCCCGCTCCGACGCCGCTAAGCCGCGCTCTCACCGCCTTGCACCGATTTGTGTATTATTGCTCATGAATAAGTCTCTTATTACATCGGGTGGTTTTCATCGCACCCGCCCCGCGCCCGCTCCGACGCCGCGCCGCGCCCGCTCCATCCGATGTATTAAGAGACTTATTACGAGCATTAAGACACAAATCGGTGAAAGGCGGTGAGAGAGAGCGAGGGTTAGCGGAGTCGGAGCGGGCGCGGAGCGGCGACGGGGCGGGCGCGTCATCGTCTGTCCACGCCCTCAGACAATTAAGGCTGCGCCAATCTTCTTCGGCTCCCATCAAGCTATGTGGGGGGAGAGAGAGAGATAGAAAGAGAGAGAGAGAGAGAGAGAGAGAGAAAGCGTGAACCAAATTAGAGCTCGTCTAAGCTGAAATGACGCGATGATGATGAATTGTATTTACTTGTCATACAAAACCAAGGAGTGGGGGAAAAATTTGTTTGAGGGTCATATACAGCAGAGCGCACATGAGCCTCACCTTTACTTCCATCTGTGTAAATATTATAATACGCATTTTCTGATTTAAATTTTAACATTTCTGAATTATTTGTGACTGAATTAGGCAGTACTGTAATTGGGTGTAAGATGCTTTTGAAAGATGAGGCATGGCACGGCCATATATGATGTTTTCTAATTTTCTGATATTTCTTTTCAATTTCAGAGTAAATGTTCAACAACATTGGCGATTTACCTATCAACAGAGACTCACCAGCTGTCAAAGGACCAGACATAATAATTTGATAAGGTAAAATTCTTTTAATAATTTCTGTATTATTTGAGTATAATAATCTTAGGCAGTATCTTTTAGCCAGCATGAGGCGTCTCAAAATCAGTGGCATTACTTTTGTCTCAACTTCCATGGCCCTTATGGGAGTCGAGCACATAGCACCAGAAATAATTCGCAAAGCCCTGTTCTGCAAAACATCTAGCTTTTTGCATAGGAACTGTTTATGTATGCTACGGCAATATAATCAAAATGGCTTTGTATAAAATAGATAAAATTTTAGGGTCTGCTCCCCAGGATACTCCAGCAAGACATCTAAGTATGTTTATTGCTTTCAAAGCATTCTTTGAGATATATT
Source organism: Argyresthia albistria (assembly GCA_963457715.1). NCBI lineage: Eukaryota > Metazoa > Arthropoda > Insecta > Lepidoptera > Argyresthiidae > Argyresthia > Argyresthia albistria. The sequence continues at coordinate 248,409 of CAUOQF010000005.1, forward strand.
TAACATGCTCCTCAAATGACAGTCTCTGATCAATTATGACACCTAAGAATTTCTTTGAGTGAACTCTACTTAAAGCTTCACCACAATATACGACATCATCAATTGGGTCATGTTCCCCAAAAAACATGGCACTACTTTTGTAAGCATTAATATTTAAGTGTAGTTTGTCTCTATAGTAATGAGATAACTGATTTAAAGCTCTATTGATATTATTTATGGCAACTTGGCAATTTCTGTTACTGCTATACAAAACAAGGTCATCTGCGAACTGCAAAATATTTACACTATTGACATTTACATATTTACATATCTCACAAGTATATAAATTATATAACAATGGCGAGAGTGTAGCACCTTGCATTGTGCCCTTAGATGCTACTTTTGGGCCATGTAAAATGTTATTATATTTAATATACAGAGTTCTACTATTCAAAAAGTTATAAACCCACTTACATAGCTGTCCCGGTATACCTACATCGGACATAACCTTGACCAAGATGCCAGGATCAACATTATCGAAAGCTCCCTGTACATCCAAAAATACACATACAGTGTTTGACTTTAAATTCTTTGCATTTTTCAGGTCTGAGATCAAAGATAAGAAACTGTCAGCGCAGCTATGCCCTCGACGAAAGCCGTATTGCACATTGGGAATGATACCATTAGCCTCCACATACCAGTCTAATCGGACTTTAATCATGTTTTCAAATAACTTGCCAAGACATGAAGATAAAGATATGGGACGGTATGAACATGCTTGTTCCGGTGGTCTATCTGATTTGAGAATTGGAATGACACACTGTGTTTTCCATGAGTCAGGAATTATTTGTTCGCGCCATAAAGCATTAAGAATGTCAAGAAACAGTTTCTGAACAGAAATGTGCAATTTTTTAATAGCAATATAGGGAAAATCATCTAAGCCAGGAGTTGTGTTACGCCTTGATTGTAGAGTTATTAAGAATTCATTCCATGTAAATGGTTCCAATAAAAACTTTGTGTTGTCATTATTATTATTAATATTAAAATAATTTACCAAATTACTTGTTTCTATCAAATTGCTATTGTCTGGTAACTTGTCTAAAAACTCTGGGATGAACTCATCTCTGTAAGATTTATTAGCAGTCTTAATGCCCTTAAACCTTTTAATCATATTCCAAATTTTACTTATAGGAGTAGTTCTGTTAAAAGTGTCGCATAACTTAGTCCACCCGGTTTTCTTTTGTTCTGCAATTGTTCTCTTTTTTAGAGCGTCAAGTCTTTTATAATTAATGTAATTATCAATAGTAGGATCGTCTCTGTACAATTTCAATGCGTCATAGGATGTGATTACACTTTGCTTACAGGTCTCATTCCACCAAGGTGCTGGAGGCCTGCTTGCAAAGTGGCTACATTTAGTAAACTTTGGAACAACCTTTTGCTTAAGGGCATCAAGGCAACCACAAAATTCTGTATATGAAGCAAGTGGATCCTCGTTATCAACTTTGATGTCATTAAATACAGTTTGCGAGAGTTCACGATACTTTCCCCAGTCAGCTCTATTGTACAAAAACTTTTCAACAGGAGGATTAATTTGATATTTGTCAATGGAAAGGGATATTTCTGTTATAGTGGGATAATGGTAACTACCCATACTGCCGTCATAAGGAAAAAGAACGTTTCTACCGAAAGATCAAAACGGAGAAAAAAAATATTTTGTGTTTTTTTTATTAAATCATGTGCTGTGCCTAAGATAAAAGACTAAAATAATATATATTTTGCACACCTGTAGGTTATAGTATGCTTTATCAGACTGCATATATAAAATTTAATAAAAATAGTATTTTGTATTAAAGACAAATAAATTTCCTTTTTTTCTTAGTAAAAAAAATATGAATAATGATGAAATACTGCATTAAAAGGACGTTTCTGGCTAGATGCGCCCTTTTTACTTAGTTATTTATGAAACGTCTTTTTAACTTATTGATATTGTTTTATTAGCTTCCATATAACTGAATCAAAAAGTCGTTTCTAGCCAGTTACTGCTTTCTAACTTAGTGATAATACCTATCTGGCGCCCATTACGCCCAAAATGGCAACCATATTTTAATAAGCCCTTCTCAATTTTAACTAAAAAAAGAAAAGTTTTTGCCTATAAACACAGAATGTTAGGGTTATGTAAAACGAGCGATCAATGGAAATCGGTTCAAGTAAAAGCAATTTTTGAAAATCAGATATTCAGACATATATTTTAGGCAGATAATAGTTAAAAAATTCTCATAAATACCTATAAAACCTATACCAGTTATAAACAGAAACTTAATACTTTACCAAAAAATATCTTTAACTTTATTGTAAGCCTATGAGATCAATCATATAGGTAATCTTTAGGGCAGTTCTCCTCATGAATCAAAGACTTCTCGCTTTCGTGTCACCTTCCCTTCCCCACCCCTCCAGCCAATTCAGCTCATACTAAGGTAGAATCCCGGAAGGGCTCTTTCCAGGATTCTGCCTTAGTACCTATGTACCAAATCAAGCAGAAAAGTGAAGAAAAAAAAGTGACACGAAAGCGAGAAGTCTTCGACTCATAAGGAGAACTGCCCTTTAATCATGATAATATAAGTATTATACGTACCTTTAGTAACTTATCTTAATTTCCTAATTTCACAAACCAAAACTAAATTCTTCATTAACGACAATAATCACATGAGATCAGAGATTAACTATATTAATAAACACGGTTTATTCCTCATGAGTCAGACTTTCGCTTTCGTGTCACCTTCCCTTCCCAACCCCTTCAGCCAATTCAGCTCATACTAAGGAAGAATCCGGGAAGTAGGTATTCCGGGATTCTTCCTTAGTATGAGCTGAATTGGCTGAAGGGGTGGGGAAGGAAAGGTGACACGACAGCGAGAAGTCTTTGACTCATGAGGAGAACTGCCCAGTACAGACTTTTAGGCTTATTTTAATCAGACTTCATGGGTTTGAGTAAGATCAACACAATCGTTGCCAGTGGGTATATTATACCAAAAGTGCCTTCTATTGTCTGGCATTAAGGGCGTCAGTTTTTGAATAATTGTTGACTTTCGCTCCTGAGTAATGCCTCTACTGTAATTTTTCGGCTTTGGAGGTGGAATTCCGCACTTGATGTTCTTAATTCTCAGAAAATCCAGTGAATATTCTTCGTCACCACAGAAATCCGTCTTGTAACGAATTACGTGAGTGCCTCTATTGAACGTCACTTCACACATATCATGTAGATATGCGCGAGGAGATGAATGTTGAAGTTTATAAGTTGAAGAACAGTCTTCAAATTGACAAAAATCTTCCACATTCATCACTTTCACTGCGATATCTGTTCTGGTGCTTAGAACTGCTTGGTGGAAATCTTCGAAGTCGTAGAAGCCTTTTTTCTTCTTCATTGCAAGTTCTACTTGCTTGTGAAATTCGTCTGCTGACATAACCGTATGTCCCACCTCCAAATATTTTAGAGTTATGGATTCAAAACTCACATCTACTGAATTCACGGCATGAAGCAAATATGAGCACAACGTCCATTTTTCGTTCTGCCCTGCACAGTTATCTAACCAGATGACTATATTTTTCAAGTCTCTGTAAGCCAGCAAAAAAGCTCTGAAACAGCTTGTAATATCACCCATTTTGCGGCCTGTTGTCGCTTCATGGCGTCATCCTGTCGAATGAGGGCGCGACTGACTGAACAACACCAGTCCACGTACCCCACTCCCCCCCGCAAAACCAAGAACACTTAGTAAAAAAGACGCTTGTGCCACTTGCGCCTGGTGATTTTTCGTAATACTAAAACAAAAAGGCACATCTACCCCAATGCGTCCTTTTAACTTAGTATAATGCGCTTGGTGATTTTTCGTAATACTACAACAAAAAGGCACATGTAGATTGGGGTAGCCCAATGCGTCCTTTTAACTTAGTATATACAAATATACTAAGTTTAAAGGACGCATTGGGGTAGATGTGCCTTTTTCTTGTAGTATTACGAAAAATCACCAGGCACAAGTGCACAAACGTCTTTCTTATTTAGCAATATTAAATTCGCAGCGCAGATGCGGCCTATTTATAAGTACGTTTCATAGGGTTGCGTTAGTTTTAGCCAAATTATAAAAATACTGGTAGATGCGTCTTTTTTCGCTCATTCCGAATATCTATATAACTCAATTTTGGAAAAAATGTTAGATGCGCCCTTTTTTCTTATGACGGCAGCATAGGGTCGTCATGTACAGACCATTTACATAATGGGGTCAGGCATGGACTAGCAAAGCTCACATCGATAGCAGAGGGATTATTTCTAGGACGTTGGACAGTTGTAAAGCTTCCATCATTTAAAATGCATAAATCACAGTCATCTATGACGTCATACAAATCTTGACCTCGACCTTTTGTTGAATAACATCCAAACGCAATGTGGTGTGCATTAAAGTCACCACTCACAAAAATAGGCTTAGGGAGATCTCGAATTACATTACGCAGTCTATTCATTCGTATGTGGCCACTGGAAGGAGGACAATAGACATATAGTATGGATAAGTTTCCATTTACAGTTGATAATGATTTTGTATTTGTTTATTAGTATCCAACAGCATATATTTACTTAATCTATCGCAGAGTTAATGTTTTACTTAGTATTAATGCCAATTACAGGATATCCTAATATAATCTTTTTAATTTATGCGGTAGTGGAGAACGAAAGAGTATGCGAAAGATTTTTATTTTTTTTCCTTATACCCCCGGACTGCCCACATCCGCGCGCGCGACGTGAAATTCATGGGACGGTGGACAGGGACAGAGATATGCGGCTTGCAATAGCAGCTTCGCCCCTGCCCACCGCACCATGCCCCGCCGCCGCACCACGGCTGAGCGCAATCCGGAACTAAGTTTAATAATAGGTAAATAGAATTGTACTACACCAACTGTGTTACTTACTCTTAACATGTAATATTATAAGGTAAATAATCGGAAACATTTCAGTAGTACATTGGTTAAACATCAGTTTCTTTTTCCAGTTCTAGTTAATTTTAAAGTTTAATACACATCACACACATTTGAACACAAACAAAGGAGGGAAGATACATATGCTGATAAATTGGTCTACCCATAGTTCGGGGCAGTTTGCCTAGTTGACTTATTCTAATTAACAACACACTTCTATTACATTACTTCTATCACACATTCTGGGTAAGCAACCGCAGGTACATCACCACCCGTAGTAAAGTACTTTCGTTGATCTACTGGCAATGAAAAGAAACAGCAGCAGGATATTTATCGATCGTTAAATACGAATTCAGTTGATCTGTCAACAATGCACTACCCACCCAGCCACGCACCCACCACGACACCATACGCCACAAGCTTACCCGCGCACCCGCGCGCTCAGGATTAGCACCGAGCTGAGTGCACACTCGTCAGAACCCCAGCCACAACCTATGCAGGCCGATAGAATGCTACCACCGCGGTCTCGATGTGAGTACTTAGGTTACTCCCACACTCAATGAGTACGAGAGTAAACCAAGCACAAGAGAAGGAAACCCTCCTCGTGCATCCAGGCCACCCTGCAGAGGCCAACCCTCCACTACCCGCACCCCGACAGTATTATGTTTTTGTGATACCATGTATGTATGTCGCAGTTAGCTGGCCAGATCAGACACCCAAACAACACCCCAGACCGCCAATCAAAGACCGACACTTAACCAAGTCGCGTCAGACAAGTGAGTGAGAGAAACGTTTAACGTTCATAGGCAACAAGACAAGACGCATTTTAACTTTGGTAGGGTAATAAGTAACCAATTCGGTTTTGTAAGATAAATAGTTTAACGTTTTCGACGCTTATTTAAATAAAAATGCCAGCGACTTGGCCATATGCCGTCCTCCAACTAACGGTCCAGGGCGCTAGCCAAGCGTCCGACTTAACCAACAAACTGCGACATATAAACAATCTAGGTATTCATTGTTATAGGTGTTGGAAAATAAGCTGATGTGGATAATTTCGCACAATGTACTGACTGCAAAAAAAAAAATGTATTGATAAACGAATGAATGAGTTATTATAATGAATTATATATAATAAATAACAGCGAAAAACCCGCACACATTAAACCAATGCAATATCCTTAGTAGAATCTTTACAGTACCTAAGTCATCAATCATTACATCGCATCATACATTAAAAAAAAAACAATTATCCATCAGATGAATTTAAAGGTTATAAAGCATATATATTGCATTAGTAAATTGGGTTGGGCATGTTATGGTTGGTGTGCCGTCGACATACCTACGCATTATCAGTCCTCAGACATCTGCGGACCTCCGATATAAATCGCGGCCGCTCAAGGTAAAATATGTCAAGGGAAGAGAAGTGTTTTTCGTAGAGGTCAATGCACCTATTGATAGTTGCATTTCGGTGATAGTTAGTACGACAGTGTGGTCGATGAAAGATAGGCCTTGGCACTCGCTGCACACTCCTTCGTGGTACTCTCAAAGCGACTCGCGAGGTAAGATCGTTGCAGTCAATCAAGTTATGGGTTATATCATAAAGTAGCTTCATGTCGGCCACTATACGTCTGTTCGCTAGGGAGTCAAGATTAAGTTCTGAACTGTAGTCGTGAAAATTAACAAACCTCCTTGTCAATCTTTTGAAGCTGTTTTGTATACTTTCAATTTTCCTTATGTGTGTTACATAGCTAGGGCACCATACTGGGGATGCGTATTCTAAGATACTACGTACGTACGAGAATGGTAATGAGATTTTTCTTTTATTATTCGTATAAGACTCTTGGAGAACCATATTGGGTATCCCTCGGGATTAGTAAGACGAGTTGGGACCGAGTGTTCAACAATACAGTTTAACTGTGTATAAAAGTTAGATACAGCTTGGTCCAGGTCGCAGTTAGTCAAAATTTCACACCACGGGACTTTGTCCAAGCTTTCTTTTATAGATGGATAATCGGCCCTTTTGAAGTTTTTAATGCGTTGCGGGGGGAAATGCAAATATTTCAGGCGGATGTTTGGTAGTGTTATTTCGAGGGCCGGGTGGTGGGGTAAGTCTTCGCGTGTGAGCGGGTCTACAGTACGCTCCACCATAGCATCCGTGTTACTAAAAACAAGCTCAAGAATTCTGTTATTTAGATTCAAAATGGGGTTGTATTGTTTGCAGTTTAGCAATGATATTGTGTTAAACATGTGATCTTGTGATAGGTTTGTGGGGCCTACGTGCGATAGTCCCAACATGTCCGGAGTAGATGGTATCCAGGAAAGCTGAGGTAAGTTGAAATCTCCTAAAATGATTATATGATCGCCGACAAAAGTTGTAACTGAGCTATTAATATAACTATATAACAATTCAACCAGTTGTTCGTGCTTACTACCTGAGCCTGGTAAGTACACGCAAATGACATGAAGATTATTATCGCATCTTAGTTTTTGGCGGTCTATGACAATGTGTACAATTTCCAGGTTGGAGCGTGAAATAGCGACGCGACGTGCGGCGTGCGCCCGCTTCGTGAGTATCAGTACACCAACACCCACATTGTAACCTGCACGGAGCGCGGTGTTGAATTGATAGTTAGGTGTTCTGTCATACCTATGCACATCATATCTCGGGTCACTAACCTCCGTGTCGAGGACACCCTCGATCAGTCCCGATTCGCAGATTGCGATGATGTCATAGCCGTGGCGGAGCAGTCCCTGACGAAAATCTGAGGTTTTACCACGTATGCTGCGCGAGTTCTGCAGGTATATAGTTAGTTGACTAGTATTAGACATTGGAATTGCGGGGCAGATCCGTGATGATAACAAATTGAAGTCTAGTTAGTGAATGTGAGCGGTCGTGAAATATAGGAAGGTGTATTGAAAGATAGAGGTCGGTAATCGAAGTCCGTTTATTGGTTATGTGTGTACTTATATACCTATCTTAATGCTAACACAGCACTACGTACATTATGTTGTAGTTAGTTCTAACATCAAGCCTATTTGCATGTACTACCATACTACACCTCCCCTTTAACTTCCTTCACCCTCGGGGTAGCGAAAAAAAATAACTTCTTTTTTAACAAAGAAATTATTTTTCAAACCAAAAAGGTATGATAGTACTTGCATTACAATATTGTGAAATCCTACTCTACCTACATCCATTGTTACAAACAAAAATGCAAGACAGAGTTATTGTAATATGCTGACAAGTTTCCTAGTGTTAGATTGCTGTATGCTATGGACAAATACTTGAACAAAATAATGACCTAGATAATTGTCTTGAAAATTAATTTTGAATGAAATAAGTACACTTTATTTTCCTATAAGTACACACACATATTTTTTACTGAAAGACATGAAATAAAGATCATTAATTTCCTGGATAATATCTGTTAAATCAATGAAATAAAATATAACAATTTATACATTTTTAATTTTGAAAACACATTATAAACTCAAATTCACCTATTAAAACGAATAAACACATCAAAATACCTTTTTAATTAGTATCTCCTATTCTCATGAAAAAGAAAAGTAATTCATTTTATCCTAAACAAAAAAACACAATTTATACATTTTAATTTTGTAAAAATCCTGTAAATCGAAACACTTTATATACTGAAAAAAAATGAACAACACATCTAAATATCTGAAACCAAAATATCTTATCGTAATATACTACTATTTTAAATTCTTTATTCTTTCAAACTATTACATTTTTATTCTAAAATCTTAACATAATATCGAAACAACATACATAACATAACACAACACAACACAACATGTACATTGTACAGAGTGATCCTATAATTCATTTCCTAAACTTTATTAATTTACACAAAAATTATTTTTAACTGAATATTTCCCTGTTTTAAAGTAATTATTACATTTCATAAGTAATGAACCTGCATTTCTATTTACTCATTAATTTATTTACTTGAAAAGAAAAATTATTACCTACCAAGTGTCACGTAAATTTTTAAATCAATCGAAAAAAATAATTATATATGTATATTAAAATGTGAATGCAATTTACCTGAAATCTTCCTATCGTGGTATCGGTACATTTTCCACATTCATACACATTTTCCAAACACACATTTACACTTTTGGTTTTTAACCCATTTTGAACACCCTGTGGCTCTCAGTTAATTACTCTGATTACCAACAAAATATACTCTGGGAAGTAAGATTTATCGTAACTCCTGGTTAATTACTCCTTTTGTCAGTCAAATCTCCTTAACCTTTCGTGTCTTCGATCATTCATTCTTATCTTGTTTACTATTTACACTAATGCCTTACTACTTCTAATAATTAAGTCTTCCACCGAGGGCACGACAGTCCACACTATGGTCAAGAACATAATTCTCCTAGGGCTGTAACTCTACACCCTTTATCTACATACATTATACATCCTGTGGGCATGGTCACCCTACACTACATATCATATTTTTCATCTTGTGGGCATGGTCACCCTACACATTGGCATATCAGGCCACCTATTTTGTGCACCTGTATAATAGAGAATAGAGCCGCTACAATTTAAGGCAATGGCCTCCAATCTGTCTGTATGACTAGAAGGAATAGTTCCCTATCTCATATTTCTATATCCTACTATGTACCGATCCTTAAACTTTTCTAATTCGAAACACAAAAAAAAATATCATTTACTTATTAATTCATTTACTCTAAATCTCTCTATTTAATTGTCATTAGGTCGTCGGTATTTTCCACTTGACCTAGAAATTTTTCTGCAGTCATTCAACTCGGATTGCATTGTATTAGCAATACCTAACTCGTATGCTATTTTTAACTTTACTTTGATTTTTAAATTATTATGAATTTACCAAATATTTACTCAATGACTGTGACACTAGGTATTACAAAATATGTTAGATAAAACTATGAAAAAAAAAACTATCTACGTTCCTAATTCTGCCTGAAATTATTAATTAATTTAACTCACAGTACAACATTTCGTCGAAGTAGGTCGCTCGGTGCTTGTCATCGTCGCGTGGATGGTGATGACGACAGCTGGGCGGACGTGACGCACGTTGATACCGGATATTGCACGAAGATGCACGTAGTTGTCATCTTCTTGAGCTGGACCGGGATAACCCTGGATACCTCTTGATCGAGTCGGGATACCCTGACTCCTCGTCCGGTCGCAGTAAATCTTCAAACGAGACGGGAAACCCCTGAACTCCCCGTCCGGTCGCAGTAAAACTTCATAATAATCGGGGTTCACTCGTACATGTTCATTTTCTTCTATTACGTCGTCTTGTTGTGTTGAACGACGGCGATGTTGACGTCGTTGTTGTGATGCACCGTGTAACATGGGCAATCACCGTTGAAGCGCGTGGTCGTTGTGGTGGTCTTCATGATCTCCTCTTGGTTTCTTCTTTAAAACCTTCTTACTGCCATTCGGCACAGCACTACCTCGCGAGAAGTAGGCTGGCCTGGCAAGGTCTTCTTCGGAGTAGTCAGTAGATTCTTGTGGCTCAAGGCAAGGTCGCCATGAAATATAGGAAGGTGTATTGAAAGATAGAGGTCGGTAATCGAAGTCCGTTTATTGGTTATGTGTGTACTTATATACCTATCTTAATGCTAACACAGCACTACGTACATTATGTTGTAGTTAGTTCTAACATCAAGCCTATTTGCATGTACTACCATACTACAAAAGCAATTATTATGTAATTACGCGCCGTGCATGAGCTCGCGCCGCGCAGGTAGGTAGTAAAAACACAGTCATAATAATAATATGTATATATATCAGGTGTGGCGAAATATTGGTGTAATAAGGTGTTGGTTGCATGTAGTTTATTGTTAGAGATATGGGTAGGCATAGTAAAACTGTATTCGGTTGGTGATTTGGGGGTGGTTATGTAGGGCTGGGGGCCGGAGATATTAAGTTTGTTGTCAGTTAAGGGTTCGCGAATAGAGAGGTGATAGATTCGTCGTGCGGTTGCGATGGGTAAAGATAGTGCATTGTTTAGGGAGGTAATAATAAAATATGGGCCTGTCATCGAATTATTAATTATATTACGGTTCATTTTACCTTTTTTAGGTCGTCTGCGCAATTTATATGAATTTTGGGGGCGTCTTGCTTTTCGCGCATGTATATCTTGCAGTTGCTTACCCAAACATATGTATAACCTTTTTCTCTTGCTATGGCTCGGCATTCTTTTAGTAAATCTCTGTTGTAGGGGGTTAGATGTTCGTTCACGTAGATGTCGGTGGAGTTTCCCGGAAAGCCAATGTCACCGGCCTTGAGGCCCTTGCGTTTACGTATGCCGGCGATGACACTGTCCTTGTGAAGTCGGGATGCAAGCTTGCAGATCACCACCTTGGGACGACCGGGGATGACTTTCCTCGGATGTACTCTATGGGCGGCGATGATGTCCTTTTCCGACAGGTTGACGTCAACTAGCAGCGCTATTGTGCAAATGATACGCTTCAGGTCTTCAGAGTCGGACTCGGGGATTCCGCTAACTTCAAGGTTCAGAAGTCTATCGTGCTGGCGCATGGACTGATTCTCTTCTTAAGACTATCTATCTCATTGCGAAGGTATTAATTGGAGATGTACTGTGCGGCGGACTTAACTTCAGCTACTTCGGTGCGCAGGATGTTTTGCTCAGCAGAAAGATTGGACATCTCCAATTTAACTTTGGTGAAATCGGATCGTAGGGCGTTTATTTCAGTTTTTATGTCTGATGTGTTTGTTTGCAGGGCGCTCAGGTCAAGTCTTATGTTGTTGTTTACTTCTGCAATGGACTGTTCAATGCTGGATTTGAAGAAGCTTAGATCCGACGATATTTTGGATGTGAAGTTAGTTAGGATGGATTCCAGGCTGTCATCCGTGTATTTACGCTTGCGTTTAACTAGTTCGGAGTCATGGCACCCGGTGGTCAGTTCGGGGTTGGATGAGTATAGGTCGGTGACCACATTTTTCATTGTTTTGGCAACGGGACTGGCGGGTGATCGGGTTAGCGGCATCGCGGTAGGTATAATTCACACCACACGGTAGGCACTGGTCACAAGTCACACAGGTGGGCGAGGGACGGCAATTACGCGGCTGCACTGTTCGCACTTGAGGTTAGCGGGGGGCGAGGTCCGGCGGGCCAGCGATCGACCGTCACTTGTTATTTGATTTGATTATGCACCTTACCAACCACTATTGTTGGGTACAGTTTCAAACCTCTGATTAGTAAATGATAAATTAAAATTTTATTTAGACTATGCACACGTCTGTTCTCCAAGACAGCGAGCGAGAAGTATGTTACAGATACGATACAGCTACAGTTTGAATATCTTCATAAAAAGTAGTATTTAAAGTTTTATACTTTAACTCTGGTTTAATCAGTATTGCTACACCATTATGAGCATTGTTGGAATTTTTGCTGTAGAGATTATAACCAGGAATTCTAAAATTGTGGTGTTCTTTGAACCAAGTTTCATTAAGGAGACAAATATCAATATTCTGTTCTTGTAGAAATTTAATTAACAGGGGTCTTTTGCTATTGGCACTTTGAATATTAAACTGCGCAATTCGTAATAGAGTTGATCTAGGGATATTTAAAGCCATTATGGAGACAAATTTTTAACCAACATATCTTTAATTGTTGTTGAAGTTATTGGAGTTGAATCCCCCTTATTGCCCAAATCTACCAACGTCTGTACCAGGGCCATAAGTACATCATTATTGGAGATGATCTGGGCTTTGATGTCTGCAGGACGGACATCCTTGTTTGGGGCCTGTGATACAGGCTTACTATTTACAATCTTATTTACAAGCTTATTTACAGGTTTATTTACAATGTGTACAGGGTGTGGTCTCGGCAATGGTAATGGTGGGAAGTCTAGTTCGGGTTTTTTAACACTTTGTGCTACGGTTGAATAGGTAATTTTACTTTTCTTTTCTGAAATTTTCTTTATCTTAATTGGACATACTTTGGATATGGCCAGATGAGATCCATTGCAATTAACACAACAGATCTCATTTGGTTTGTCACAGTCTTTGAATAAATGTTCACCTGAGCAGATTGAACACCGTTGTTTGCCATTGCATATCTTAGCCGAGTGGTTAAATTTAAAGCATTTAAAGCATTGCTGTAATGGTGGGATGTAATCAAATACCCTATACGAGAATAAGTCATATTGTACATTATCCGGTAATTCATTTGACAGAAAAGTTATGCTAACCGTCTGTAGTGGGACACGTTCATGATCTACTTTTTTTGTAAAGCGTCTTATTGCTATTATTTCATAGTGGGACGTCAGCTTCGAGTAAAGTTCCTTGGTTGAGATATTGACTGGAACAAATCGGATGATTCCTGTCTTTTCTATTTGTGCAGCCGGTGTGTATGCTTTCATATTATGCTTCTCCAGGAAACTAGAGTTGTTCAAGAAATTATTTGCTGTGTTGTATTGCTTAAACTGTACTGCGATTTTATTTCCATTTAGTCGTTGTATTGCCGTCACACCCTTAACTTCTGTGGTAAATATATGATTCAGATATATGGGACTTTTGTTCCCTAATCTGTCCTTACGGTCTAAGTGCTCAACAAATACTTTGAACACACTATTTGTAGAGTTCTCTGGATAAAGTCTTTTGTAATTAGGTTTGAAATATGGAGAGTACATTGAATTATTAGAGTCACTACGCTCACCGCCGCCGCTTCCGCTGCTGTCCGTACCGACGACGCTTTCGCCCTCAACCCGAGGGCGCTTGTTGGAGTGGGGCGGCCCATCGCCGCCCCGCTCGTTTCCATCCATTTAGTAGGTAAACCTTATCACTGCAAGTTGTTTTATTGCAGTTTTGGGCTGAAAAACTTGAGTTAAACAAGAAATAAAAGTTATTGAAAAATTTTCACAACCGCGCTATTTCGTGTTCCCGCCAAGAATCCCGAACGAAGGATTGAAAAATAGAATCACGAGCGCAGCGAGTGATTATAAAATTCAATCCTGAGTAAGCGAAAGACTCAACAAAACGAATAGCAAATGAACTTGCTCACATGTTGCATACGAAACTTTTCACCACTCCCAGCAAGAAAGTATTCAGTCACCATAGGTAAATAAATTATTTACTTCTTTTTTTTTTATCTGTTTTTTTTTTTTATTGAGGGCTTAGTACAATAAAAATGACTATGTCGCCCTCGTTCTGGTCAACTAATATTCTTACATCAACTAATTAATAGGCACACCATTATTTCTTAGTCTAATTCCTAACCTAATGTAGGAACACACTACGGTGCTGACGCGACAGTCTGGAGCGATGTATGTTTCCCAGCACCGCACTGTGTCCAGTCCCGACTAGGCAGGCAAAAGGTGAACACGCCTCGTTTTGTATGTACCTAAACCAGTGCAAATAAATACGAATCAACTATATATATCAGTGCCTTCTTCATTTGATAGACTTGTGACCCTACAGTAAAATACAGTGAATAGGTACAGCACATTTACACCAAAGTGGTGACCCCGAAAGTGAAACCTGCCTAAAATAAGTGAAATGGCTAATCCAAATGTGCCCGGACTCCCTCCACCACCACCGCAACCAGGACAGAACATGGACCAGCAGTTGGCTGCTATTAGCCTATCAGGCCGAATACCATCGTTTTGGACAGACATGCCGCGAATGTGGTTCGCGCAATTTGAAGCAATAGTAGGACCCCAACACCAGGGGGAAAACATTAAATACGACCTGGTTTTGGCAAAACTGGGGAAGGAGGAACTCAGCCAAATAACAGATCTTATAGATGACCCACCCGCTCAGCAGCGGTATACGGTATTAAAGGCCCGATTAATCAAGACGTTCCAAGCAAGTGCGGAAGCCCAGTTTCACAAACTGGTTAAAGAAATGGATTTGGGGCAGCAGCGGCCGTCGCAACTGCTAGCTAAGATGCGAGAGCTTGCAAAAAACACAGGTACGCTTGGAGACACAGTGAAGAACCTGTGGTTGTCACGACTGCCAGGATGGGTACGCGCAATCCTCGCGAGCTGCAACAAGGACGCGGAACTCGAGGAATTATCTACTATGGCAGATAAAATCATGGAGAATCTACGGAGCGGAGAGATATCAGAGATAGACAAACCATCGACTTCGGCATCATCGGCAGCTGGAGCTAACATGGAGCTCATGACACAGATGAGGAATCTGACCCTCGAGCTTCAGTCGCTGCGTGGAGAAGTCAACGAAATCAGAGGAAGACAGTACCAAGGATATCAGCAATGGGGAGGACGCAGCAGATCTCGTTCCCGTACACGAGGCCCAGGACGCACGCCACAGGACTCAGATTGGATGTGCAAATACCACTACCGGTTCCGTGAAGCAGCCAGGAATTGCGAACAGCCATGCAAATGGAGGACTCCCGCTACCCCAGCTAAGGAAAACTAGATCCGGTACATTCAGCGACGATGGGTGAGTGTATCGACCACAGTGAAAACCATCGACTTTGTGTGATGGACTCAAAAAATGGCATGAACTTTTTAATAGATACCGGTGCCAATGTATCAGTGATCCCCGTTTCCCTAGTGAACTCTAAAAACTGCAATAATAGTACCTATAAACTGTTTGCAGCCAATGGCACTGAAATTAAAACATATGGGGTAATGACATTAGAACTAAACTTAGGCTTAAGGCGAAGTTACACGTGGCCTTTTATAATTTGTGACGTCAGAATTCCGATAATAGGTGCTGATTTCTTAAAAACACATAAGTTAATGGTTGATTTGTATAACACAAAATTAGTGGATGGACTAACAGAGCTAAGTGTGATAGGGACCATCATAAGTCATAGTGAACCCTCCATAAAGACGATTCAGGAAGATAATCCCTACCGTGGGTTACTAGAACAGTTTCCGGAGATCACTAAACCAATATCTTTCAAGGGGAAGTCACCAACTCACGCCGTGAAGCATCACATAAGCACGACCGGAGCGCCTGTTCATGCACGCGCTAGACCTCTCCCACCTGACAAATATAATAAGGTAAGAGAAGAGTTTCGTTTCATGCAAGAATGCGGCATATGCAGACCATCCAAGAGCCAGTGGGCCAGCCCACTGCACGTAGTACCGAAAAAAGACGGTCAACTACGTCCCTGCGGTGATTACCGTGCCCTTAACGCGGTAACTATTCCTGACCGCTACCCGGTACCTAGGTTACACGATTTTACCTACGGACTGTCGGCAAAAAAAGTGTTTACACGAATTGATATTAATAGGGCATATCATTTTTTAGAGGTCGCCGAGGAAGACATTGACAAAACGGCTATCATAACACCTTTTGGATTGTTTGAGTTTCCGCGGATGACCTTTGGTCTACGTAATGCGGCTCAAACATTCCAAAGGTTTATGGACAATACGGTGTTACAAGGCCTGGAAAATATCGGTGACGACAAACAAGGTAAGTCTTCGTTATTTTGTTACATCGATGACGTGCTTATTGCCTCAGAAAATGACGTCATTCACAAGGAACATGTTAAGAGGTTGTTTGAGCGTTTCAATACTATAGGCATGACAATTAATCTTAGTAAGTCAGAATTTGGAAAAGCAGAAGTCGAATTTCTTGGCTACAAAGTTACTTCTGAAGGGATTTCACCACTAGCAGAAAAGATCAAAGCCATTATGGAATATCCAAAGCCAAGTACAGTCGAGGAATTAAGACGTTTCCTAGGCATGATAAATTTTTACAGATCGCATTTACCGAATGCAGCACTGCATCACGCTCATCTCAACAAGTTCCTTCATAATTCTAAGAGACGAGACAAAACAGCAATCGAGTGGGACACGGATTCAGAGATGGCTTTTGAGGAGTGTAAGGTCAGCTTACAAAGCGCTATCACACTCGCTCATCCTGCCTCAGAAGTCCCTTTAGCATTGATGACAGACGCATCTAATACCTGCGTAGGTGCGGTACTACAGCAACGGATAGACGGTATATGGCAACCATTGGGATATTACTCGAAAAAACTATCAGACGCACAACAAAGATACAGTACTTATGACAGAGAATTGCTCGCTATTTACATGTCAATCATGCATTTCAGGAACATGATAGAAGGCAGGGAGCTCACGATATTTACGGACCACAAGCCTCTCATATACGCGCTAACAAAGGTAAGTTCAGACAAGGAAACTCCCAGGCGTATTCGGCACCTACTGTACATCAGTGAGTTCACAAACAATATTCAACACATCAGCGGTAGCAAAAACGAAGTAGCGGACGCTTTATCAAGAGTTGAAACTATTGTTTGCCCCACGATAATAGATTACGAAGAACTAGCAGCGCAGCAGGATACGGACGATCAAATTACGAAGCTACTAAGTAACAGCGATACGACCAAGGTACAGTTGAAGAGTATTCATTTACCCGATGTCAGCAAAGCAATTTATTGCGAAGTTACAACGAACAATGTCAGACCATATGTACCTAAAAGTTTCAGGAAAACCGTTTTTCATTCAGTGCATGATATTAGCCATCCCGGAATCAGAACCAGTTTGAAAATGATAGCTACACGATTTTTCTGGCCAGAGATGAATAAAGACATAAGAAAATGGGCCAAAACATGTATACATTGTCAAAAAAGCAAAGTAAACCGACACGCTATCTCAGATTTAGAAAGTTTCCCGGCGTGCGAACGATTCCAGCACATACATGTGGACATCGTGGGTCCGCTGCAGACTACTAAAACAGGTAACAGATATTGTATCACTATTATAGATAGATTCACCAATTGGCCGGAAGTGGTACCTGTCACAGACATAACAGCAGAAACTACGGCAAAAGCGGTTTATGAACAATGGATATGTCGGTATGGTTGTCCAGTCAAGCTAACTTCAGATCAGGGGAGACAGTTTGAGAGCGAGTTGTTCAACAACCTCATGAAGCTGTTAGGAGTACAGAGGATACGAACCACTCCCTATCACCCACAAAGTAACGGAAAAATAGAGAGATGGCACCGCGCTTTAAAGGTATCACTTAAATGTAGATTAACGAATACTGCATCATGGGACGAGGAACTACCTACAGTATTATACGGACTTCGTGCAGCATGTAGATCCGACACTGGGTTCAGCGCAGCAGAATTGGTTTTGGGACAACCTATACGTTTACCAGGTGATTTTTACAGCACAAGATGTAACACTTTTGTTGATCAGTATACTTACGTAGAAAAACTTCGAGAGATGGTACAGAGCCTACGACCCAAGCCGCGAGCTGATAGCGATTCGCGGAAGATATTTGTGCATAAAGATTTGCACACCTGCTCACACGTGTTTATTAGGAATGACGCGGTTAAAAAACCTCTCACACCGACTTATGATGGCCCCTACCGCGTTTTAAGTAGGTCTAGCAAGGTTTTTAAGGTACAACTGCAGAATAGGCAGACACATATTTCTTTAGATAGATTAAAACCCGCGTATTTACTAGCCGAAGATGACACAAGTACCCCACGGGATCAAGCCCAATATATACAGGACGCTAGTCTCCCAGTTCCAATACCAATTGCCAGGGATGGCCAAGTAGTTAGTGATAAGTTAGTAACTAGGACCACACGCAGTGGCAGAAGCATAAAGCCACCCGTGCGATTTATGTAAGTTGGTCAATAGGTAAGTGTAACACTAGAATAAGCAAATATTTTGTGACAAGTAAAATTAAATGAGTATTTTAGTTCATTACGAATAAGATTTCCACTGTAACCTCACATAAGTAGATGACTATCCTTACGAATATGGGGAAGCAGCAGTCTAAGAACGCCCAAGTAATTATTACGCAAAATGGGGCCGATAATGCAGCCAGGGCGACAATTGAAAACAAAGTAGAGTTATACGGGATCGTAATGATAATTACGGCAATTGTGGTGTTCGGTGCGTGTTTTTATGTCATTGTAAAAAAGTGCGCAAGACATTTCCACGGAAAATTCGTAAATGACCTAATATCGAGAGCGGAGAAAGGTCGTGCAGGCGTAAGCGCAAACCAAACAGTTCCACCAGTTACCAACGCCACAGCTACCGGTCCAGCAATGATGTACTGACGATTGACCTACCTAATTTGTGTTACATTGTGACTTAGTTAAGCATTGTACTAATATAAGTGCTATTTTTGTTTTGTTTGTATGTGTCGTGTATGTGAACCCATTACCCTATAGCTATACCTAGTGAAGGATTGTGAAATAAAACAAAGTTTTACATAGGTAGATAAATTTATTTCTCAACACCCTGTAATACTGTAAGTAAAAATAACTTGATGTAGACCTGTAATCATACCGTTTTGTAACAGACAGTCAATCAGCATTGTGTACTTGTGGGATTGTAACTTAAGACGCATAGCGTCGACGCTAGTTTTCAGCGTCAGCACATTCGTGCGACATTGTGAGTCTTTGAGACACGAACAAGTAAGTTTTAATATCAGAGTAATGATAGAGTGACAATGATTTTGTAATTGTTTTATTTTGTGTTATTTTGAATATTTTTTTTTAAGAGGGGGAATATTGTAGGAACACACTACGGTGCTGACGCGACAGTCTGGAGCGATGTATGTTTCCCAGCACCGCACTGTGTCCAGTCCCGACTAGGCAGGCAAAAGGTGAACACGCCTCGTTTTGTATGTACCTAAACCAGTGCAAATAAATACGAATCAACTATATATATCAGTGCCTTCTTCATTTGATAGACTTGTGACCCTACAGTAAAATACAGTGAATAGGTACAGCACATTTACACCAAACTAACTAAACTATATAATAACCTGGCTTCATCAGACTCAGGTGAAGCCAGAACGATATTGCAGCCACCCACATCGAAAAAAACATTGTTGTTATAAAAAAGCCTCCTTCGAGATTCGTTCCGGACGCACTCCACTATAATATGATAGACATCTTCTATTTGGTCACACTCAGTACAGTTCGGAGACGGGACTTTCCTCATCAAGAAGGCAAATTTATTCAAAGGAATGTGTCCCGAACGAAGTCTAAAAGCGGTTACAAGTTCCGTTCTCCCCAAAGAGCAATTCTCAAACCAAGGTCTGTGGATGGGGCTGCCTTGAATGGTGCGATACCAAATACCCTTCTCCAAAGATCTTTGATCAAAATATTCTTTCCAGAGTGACTGACAGTGGGCACGAATTTGGGTTAATACATCAGTGTAGAAGGGGCGACACCGCACCAATATACCATCGGTAGACGCTAGGCTGGCAAGTGAATCAGCTATCTCATTTCCTGCTATACCCACATGAGATGGGATCCATTGTAGCTGTATTTGAACTTCCCTAGCCCTCAATTCCAAAATTGTACCTAAAATGCTGTAGGCACTATCGGGGTGCCTCGACAATTCGAGGTGCAACGAGCCAAATGTTGTAAAGAACTTTTGGAGTCTGTTAAGATTACAATTTTGTCCGAGGTCAAAGATTTACAATAAGCCAGAGCCTCAGAAATAGCGAATAATTCTATATACATTATATACATACACTAACATCTATTTGAAACTTAATGGAACTTTTGATCTGTGGGTCATATATAGCTGCCCACTACTACTATTTTTGTCTTTAGAACCATCTGTATAAAGTTGATAAAAATTTGGATATTTTGATTTTAACATTGTATCACATTTAGATTTTAATTCTACAGGATTACACAATCGTTTAGCTGACTCCAGCCCATCTATACTACTAAAAATTACGTTCGATAGGTCTATGTTACTGGTCCAAGTGTCTAACGAAAATAACTCTAAAACTGGACTGGAATACATAGGAATTTCTCTAATTTGTTCATATACCAAAGTTAATAAGGGTTTCCTCTTAGTTCTCCAGTAGCTACATTGGCATGATATTGATAGCTCCTCTACGACATTTATGGTTGGATTATCACTAAGAGATCTTGCTCTCAGTAAAAATTTACCGGCTAGAAATCGGCGACGGATGTGTAATGGCTGGAGACTCAATTCACTTTCCATTACATGAATAGGTGTTGACCTAATAAATCCGCCTATCACCCGCATAGCCTGGTTTTGTACCTTTTCTAACTTATACAAATGGCTTTTAGCGCTAGTGTCATATAAAAAACTAGCATAATCCAACCGACTACGAATAAGAGCTATATAAATTCGTCTTAGATGTTTAGGATGGGCTCCCCATCCCGACCCTACCAATACTTTGAGAATGTTAAGGAATTTCATGCATTTCTCACTGATTTCATTTATATGTTTGCCCCATCTTAGTGATCTATCCAACCATAAACCTAAATATTTAATGTTCTGTTCCAATTGTAAGGTTGTTCCATCTATTTTAACATTTGTAACCTGCCTGTTGAACCCTCTGCTGAACAAACATAATTTTGTTTTGCTACTAGATATACTTAAACCTTACTCATTAACCAGTAAGCACATAGTACTAACAGCATTTTGAAGCGTAGAATTACATCTAGATAGTTCTTTGTATGTAACATAGACAACAAAATCATCAGCGTATTGCGATACATTAAAGCTAACACCTAACCTATGGCAAATATGCATGGTTGCTACATTAAACAATAATGGTGATAAGGGGTCACCCTGAGCAATACCTAGCCCCGTAGTCCTACATAAAGAAGTTGAGTTAACATCTACTTTTAATTGCCTATTCTTTAGGAAATGCCACAAATAATTACAAATATGGGATCCCACACCAATATTATTCAAAGTAGACAAAAGACTTCCAATATTAACATTGTTGTAGGCACTATCAACATCTATAAAACAACCTAGGGTCAGCTGTTTTCTACTAAAACCCGTTTGTACCCTAGATACTACCCTAGTTAAACTATCGAGACATGATTTACCTTTTCGAAAACCTACCATCTCTTTAGAAAACATTATATTTTTTTCAAGAAACCACTCTAACCTTTTATTAATTATTGAATGAAAAATCTTGCATGGACATGACATAAGGGAGATAGGCCGAATATCAGATATTGTTTGGGTATTTCGACCAGGTTTAGGTACAGCAACTATTTTAATATCACGCCATTGATTAGGAACACAACCGGAGGACAATACTTTGTTATAAATATCATTCAAAATATCCTTTCCGTTCTTTGGCAATCTCTTTATCATGGAAAACGAAATACCGTCAACACCGGGTGCCGTATCTATAGTCTTAATTGAATTGTTTAGTTCTTGAATCGATATTTTGGATGACAATTGAGAATTATATGGTCGTGCTCCGTCCTCGAGATTAGCAATAATACTTGTAGTACCGCGTAGTGTACGCCTTTCACACACTATGTTTTTGGAATACTTTATTTTAATATCCGTTTTTTTTTTTTTTTGGGGTAGATTTGTATTTCTCCACTCGCGCGCATTTATCATCCTTCATTCGCGTTTTAGTGCTCCGCCTTTCCGCACGTTGCGCCCGCGTTCCGACCGCAGCCCTATTCTGTAACTGTCGGTGAACCGTTGGAATGCCGCGCAAAAGAAAACACCACCGCGATGACGACGACGACGATGCAGTCGAACGAAAAATAAGGAAGCTGCAAAGAAAACTATCACGAAGACGTAAACGGCGAGACAAGCAGAAGCAGGATTCTGACGATACGTCAACTTCGCGAGGTTCCACGCCTTCGAGGTCATACCCGCCAGGTACGCACGTCCAGAATAAGGACGTGACCTACTTATTACAGAAAGCATCTTTGATGCCAACATTGACATTGCAATTTGAACATTATTTTCGTTAGATGACGGATTGTACATTGATGAAAGATTGATTGATGATTACACCAACAAAATCATTCAATTGCAAATAAATAAATTCCAGATAAACATTATGTTTATACTTTGTTGGTGCTAAAGTAATCATGTAAAAGTGGATAAAGCGGACAGCACGTTGGGGCTGTCTCATTCTATAAACATACCTTTAGTCTATAGCGGCCAGTACAATGGGACTGGTTCAAAGACTTATTGCGTATTACCTACAAGTTAGGTGTTATTTTGTTCGAATTGCAAGATCAATATGCTAGCATAGTGGTAGAATTAGCGAACAGTACTGTTGGGACTGTTTCATCTACATACTTGCTAACTTCACAGTTTTAAGCGACCATTACTAGTGGAATGGTTCATAACTGATGTTACCTGAGGACTTGCTCCTTATTTCATTGATAAACATTATCTTGATATGTTCAGACTGGCTGTAGCGACTAGTACTAGGGACTAGTTCAAGTTAGACTGAATTTTCATTGGTTTGGTCTCGTTATTTACAGACATCGAAATAGTACAACCAACATTCAGCGATTATGATCCTGATGAGCTATCAGACCCAGTCATTACGGCAGACCCAGTCCAACCGATTGACACCAGTCGGACAGATGAAACAGCGATGCCGCTTACTACAGAAATGGCCGCATCTGTTATCCCAGAGGAGCCTGATACAATTGATGTTGACATATTACATCTTCTAGGAGATGACCCCACCGTGATTAATACTTATGGGAAGGAGATACAAAAAGACTTAGCTATTCGGTTGGAACACTACGCCACAACAGGGCTTACAAAAGAAGCACGAAAAGCATTGAAAGAGAAGTATCTTACACCTAGCAACTGTAAGTTAATAGACCCTCCTTCCCTTAACGGTGAGATCAAGGCAGCGGTTAGCGATACAATGACCCGACGTGATAAATCAATTGAAGAAGGACAAAAAGACCTAACGGTAGCTATAGCATGCCTTAGTGAAGTCGTATCCAATTTGATTTCATCAAAGGACAAGGACATGAAGATGGTAAAAACGTTGATGGATGCGTGCACGATTTTATGTGACTGCCAACATGCACACTCGAGAACACGTAAACAATTCAACCTAACTGCCTTGAAACCAGACATGAAGTCACAACTTCAAAACACAAAAATTGACCAGTACCTCTTTAGTGAACATTTAGCTGACACTTTGAAATCAGCTAAGGCTATCAATAAATCCGGCGCAGAACTGAAGTCCAGTCAACTACCCAAGCCCCAAGCCAGCAAGAAGCCAGCGCCAGCAAAGCGTTTAAACTGGAAGAGTCCTCTTCCGCCTCGCAGGCAGCAGGGAGTTCAAAGGACAAAGGAGCTTGCCACGACGTCGATGAAGAATCGGCCGGGTCCCTCATCGAAACCATCGTCGCATCGGCAGCCCAATCACCAGTATCATCGCAGATAATTCCGGTAAACTATGCTGGTAGGCTTGCGTTATATTATGATATTTGGAAGTTATTAACTAACGATCCAAAAATTCTTTCATATATTGAAGGATATCAAATACCATTTTCCCGTCCTGTTACTCAGAAGGTTTTGCCAAAACCCCAGAATTACTCTGTAGCTGACAAAACACATTTTAGGACAGCCATTGACAATCTACTATCAATAGGCGCAGTATCAAAATGCACTGCTTGTCATGATCAATATCTATCGAGTATCTTTTTGATCCCAAAGCCCAATGGAAAAATGAGGTTCATATTAAATTTGAAATGTCTCAATAAATTCATTGACACCACCCACTTTAAAATTGAGGACTTGCGTACAGCATTAAAATTGATATCGAGAAATGGTTTCATGAGTACGCTTGATTTAAAAGATGCTTATTTCTTGATAAAAATACATCCCCTGTTCAAAAAATATTTGAGATTTCAATGGGAGCAAGACATCTACGAATTTAACGTTTTACCTTTCGGCCTTAACACGGCACCGTTTGTGTTCACAAAAATCTTAAAACCGGTTGTTAAACTTCTTCGCCTGAAGGGTTATCTATCTACTGTATATTTAGATGTTTTTTTGCTAATAGGCCAGTCTTACGATGAATGTCTAAAGAACATCTTTGATACAAAAAGATTGTTGACAGCATTAGGCTTTATCATTAACAAAGACAAAAGTTGTCTTACCCCCAATAAAAGATGCAAATTTCTTGGATATGTCATTGATTCGCAAAAATTCCAGGTTAGTCTGCCTTTAGACAAGATAAACCGCATCCAAACTGAGATTACGAAATATCTTAAACTCAAAAGATGCAAAATTAGAGAATTCGCTAGTTTTGTCGGGCTTTTAGTTTCTGCCTGCCCTGCAATTGAGTACGGTTGGCTTTATACAAAGCTCTTTGAACGCTGTAAATTTTTAAGCTTGATCAAAGATAATGATTATGACAGCTACATGACGATACCTAATAACATAATTCCGGATTTACATTGGTGGAAATATGCAATTTCCCACTCAGTAAATAGGATCAAAACCGACGAATTTTGTCTAGAAATATATTCTGATGCCTCAAAAACGGGGTGGGGGATTGCATGTGGAGATGAGACAGCAAGTGGACTATGGAGTGAGGAGGAACGATTACAACATATCAATTATCTTGAAATATTGGCGGCATATTTTGGTCTTAAAATATTTGCAAAAGATCTATCAAATTGTCAAATCTTGCTCCGAATAGACAACACCACTGCCATATCTTATGTGAATAGAATGGGTGGGATCCAATATCCACACTTAACAGATGTTACGAAACAATTATGGCAGTGGTGTGAACGTCGACACATACATGTTTACGCTTCCTATATTCGATCATCGGACAATGTAATTGCCGATGCCGAATCAAGACGCGTACACCCAGACATAGAATGGGAGCTAAGTGATTATGCCTTTGAAAGGGTAATTACAAAGTTTCAACCACCCGTTATAGACTTATTTGCCAGCAGGGTAAATAAAAAATGTAAGGTTTACGTCTCATGGCATAAAGACCCGGACGCATTTACAATCAATGGTCACTTCACTTCACTTCACTATATCTTGGTCCGATCTTTACTTTTATGCTTTCCCTCCTTTCACCATGATTCTTAAATCACTGCGAAAGATAGTCACTGATAAAGCTAGGGGCATTATGGTGGTACCGTATTGGCCCACCCAACCATGGTTCCCTCTTTTTAAGAGGTTATTAAAATCTGAATTATTATTTTTCAAAGCAGGTGATAACTTAATCGTTTCTCCTCATTCCAGCAGTCGACAAATCCACACCCAGATTTCCCTGGTGGCCGGTGTATTGTCGAACAAGCCATGACAAGAAGAAATATTCCATCAGCCGCAATGGATATTATGGCCTCTTCCATAGCGGACAATACTATGAAGCAATATGAGGTTTATTTTAGAAAATGGTTTCTGTTTTGCAATCAAAATAATCTGGATATGTATGATCCACCGATTTTCAATGTAATTACGTTTTTAACAAAATTATTTGAAGATGGTGCCCAGTATGGTACTTTAAATACATGCCGATCTGCATTATCTTTAATCATAACAAACGATATTGGAAATGATTGTAATTTGAAGAGATTTTTTAAGGGCATATTCCGGTTAAGACCTCCCTTGCCGAGGTATAACACTACTTGGGACACCAACTTGGTTCTTAACTACGTCGCTAATTGGTATCCAAACGAAAACTTATCTATACAAAATATTTCGTTTAAGCTTGTGACAATTCTAGCCCTAATTACGGCTCACAGAGCTCAAACTCTGTCGAAGATTAGAGTTTGCAACATTGAGTCACAATCCACAAAGGTCATAATAAAAATTCCAGACCTGATCAAAACATCTCGCGTTGGGACATCGCAACCGATTTTATCTATACCTTTTTTCGATGAACGACCCGAAATATGCCCTGGAAGAACATTGAACGCATACTTAAAATTAACTAATGCAATGCGTGGTGACATTGATTATTTATTCATAAGTATTAGAAAACCCTATAAGGCAGTATGTTCACAAACCTTGAGCCGCTGGGTTAAATCTACCCTAGATATGTGTGGCATAGATGTGTCAGTTTACTCCGCACATAGTACGCGGCATGCCGCTACATCTGCAGCTCGTTCTTTAGGTGTCAGTCTTGACAGAATAAGAAAAACAGCTGGCTGGAGTGCTAACTCCAGCACTTTCGCCAAATTCTATAATAGAACGGTAGATAATTATTGTAATGATGATTCATTTGCTAGAACATTATTAAGTAAATCAAACAATTGAAATAAATTGTCTATTATTATTATTTCTTAAATCTATCTGGTTCTATCCGATGGCTATAATATTTTACGATTAACTCTAAAAGTCTACAAGTATTATTGCTAATCTCGAGGACGGAGCACGACCATATAATTAATGATTAAACGAACTTACCTGTACGTGAAGTTCTATCATAATTATATGAGTGCTCCGTCCGAAGAGATTAGCAAACCCTCCCACCCTAACTTTCTACAAGCTTAGACCCCATGAAATATGATCGTAAAATATAAAAGAATCGGAATAATATAATCTCTGAACTAAATGAAGGATGATAAATGCGCGCGAGTGGAGAAATACAAATCTACCCCAAAAAAAAAAAAAAAAACGGATATTAAAATAAAGTATTCCAAAAACATAGTGTGTGAAAGGCGTACACTACGCGGTACTACAAGTATTATTGCTAATCTCTTCGGACGGAGCACTCCTATAATTATGATAGAACTTCACGTACAGGTAAGTTCGTTTAATCATTAATTACTTGAGTTAAATATGAAATCTGGAGGGGTTACATAATCTGGTGTAAGGCTGTGTAAAATAGCATCAGCTTTCTCCTTATCAATATGTATTCTAGGACACTTATAACCTTTCAACCATTTCATCCTACGCCACATTTCGCTAGGAGACACTGTGCTGTCTAGGTTATCACACATCTTCTTCCATGCACTACTTTTGGCGTTTCGTATAAGGCGCTGAGCTATAGAAATCTTTGTAGTATCTCTAGGTTTTGAGGCGTAGGGTTATCCCTCAGATTAACCAAAGCGAGTCTTCTTTGTGCTATTGCATGTGATAATTCTGTATTCCAATAAGGTTTTGGTCTAAATTTTTCTTGTCTTAAAGGGTTTTCACACAGCTTCACCACAGGAATATGTTTGTCAGCTACTTTATCAATACAATCCAAAAATCACACTAATATTATAATCGTGAAAGTTTGTGTGTGTGTTTATATGTTTGTCAGTCTTTAGCGCTGAAACGGCTGGACGGATTTAATTGAATTTTGAGATGTGTATAGATCATACCCTGACTTAAAAAATAGGCTACATTTTATCCCGAAAAATAATCACTGATTCCGTCGGATGTTCAAAATGCATCCATAGAAAGTTTTCATAAATATGTCACTAGATGGCGCTGCATGTATTTTACATCGCGGTATGGTTTGGTTTCAAGCTTACTTCATATATGCCATTGAACTACTATTACTAGCGTATGGAACCGACATCGCGAACAAATTTTTTGCGCCATGCGTTGAGGTTCATGAACCTCAACGCGTTTAGTTGCTCGCCGCCTCTCCTACGGAACGCACGTCGACACGGCGGGAAAATATAAGTCGAAAATGCCAACTTGCGTGCTACGATACTGTCGAAATTCAACAAAATGGAAGAAAAAAGATAGTGGCGTCACTTATCATCGGTAAGTAAGCAAAATATCAACTAAATCCAACCCAAAACTAATTTTCTACATTTTTTTCTACTGCACCCGACTTCTGTTTAAAAACCATAGATTATAAAAGTGAACCGTATACAGATAAGATACACGTAGGTACTAATGGTGGTACGAGTGAGTACTTCACACTTCGGAATTCGGGATGGGGCTTGTGATGGGATTCTACCCAGGAATAATTCCATTGTGGGAAAAAACGCGGAATAATTCCGGGAAACAATACAAAATGGGATTTTTCGAGGGTAAAAACGTTTCAACTACGTGGGTTCAACTGTATGAAAGAATCACGTCTTACTTTTTAGTTACTAAACCGATTTGCTTCAAAATTTCGCCAACACATCGTCACATTCGTCAAATTGATAAAACGTCACAAGGTTTAATCACAAAGTTGAGAAAACAGCCAGAATTTAAAATTCCCGCCCAGACCGTGACGTCACACCTAAATGCGAAAGCGCAATAGTTATCTACCTAACCATTTTCTTACTTAGGTAGGTTATTTTATTGCATTTTGTAATAAACTGCACTCAAATGATGTGATTTAGGTACTAAAGCAGTGTCACTTCTGCGTTGTACAATCTATACGTGCGCTCGCCCCGCCCGCACCCCGCCCCCCGCTTCCCACGTGATCAAGTAGCGACACGCATTTTGTTTGAGACAGCGCCTCTATACGTAGTAATGGTAGCTCAATGATATATGCCGGCACTGACACGCACTGACTAAGGTTGTTCTGTTGATTTATTGCTAAAGTTTCTCTCTCTCTCTCTCTCTCTCATCTCGATAGTTGGTCTCTTTTGTCTTGATAATTACAACAAGGTATTCTATTTATAATTTCGGATAGGTTAAAGGTTAACTGTGGTTCTTTCGCATAGAATTGTAATTGGCATTGTAACTTTTTAAATTGAGAATGCCTCGCAAACGCAAAACAAATCTTTCGTCGAGCTCACAAGTAGTGGTGGTCATAACGGCTAATTTTTGATAACAGGCTAAATGGAATAAGCTAATTTTTTTTAGTCTGCTAATTTACAAGCTAAGTTATCGAAACGAACGCGTCGAACGAATTGTGAATGTTTTCGAGAAAGCGCGCGAAATCACTCAACGTCCAGCGCGGTCGCGAGTAACCGGTCGACTGATCACGCTGCGCTGTGCTTTTTTTAACGTAATGCTACAAAAAGTCCGCTGGCGCTAGCAGCGCAGTGCGCTGTGCTTTTTTTAACGTAATGCTACAAAAAGTCCGCTGGCGCTAGCAGTGCAGCGCGCATGGCGCTGGCAGCGCAGCGCGTACAGCGTCGGTCCGTTTCGTTGTGATAACGTAGCTCTATCTGATTCGATTAATAGCACACGCTTTTCGTTACAAGTGAATAACGTGCTGCTTTAAACAGCTTTACGTTATATTAACCACCACTACTCACAAGGAGCGCGAACTAAGAAGATAGCTAGACAGCAAGAATCTTCTGTTCATGCTGAACAGCGGAGAATTGAGCAAGCGGCGCGTCAGGCAAATTCTCGAGCATCTGAAACCTCAGCGCAGGCTGATGCTCGACGTCACCGGAACGCTAACCGCATTGCATCTCAGATTGCTGCGGAGACACAAGAGCAGTCGGATGCTCGACGAAGGGATATGGCAGAACGTATGGCTTCTCAACGAGCCTCTGAAACACCAGAGGAGGCGGCTTCACGACGACAAGAGAACGCAGAGCGCATGGCTTCTCAACGAGCCTCTGAAACACCAGAGGAAGCGACTTTACGACGTCAAGAGAACGCAGAGCGCATGGCTTCTCAACGAGCCTCTGAAACAGTCGAAGAGGCAGATCTGCGCCGAAACGCTGTTGCCCAACGACAAGCTGAACGTCGGCAAATATATTCAAGGAATATGTGGGGAGTTTTCAAAAAATGTGCGTAACCATAGACTCATCAAAATTGACCGTATGAACAAGGCTTGCAGATTCTGTGGGGAACTGAAATGGAAAGAGGAAACGGCGGGAATGTGTTGCTCTGGGGGCAAGGTAGCCATCCCCACATTAGCGGTGCCGGTCGACCCTTTAAGGGAATTATTTTTGGGCGAGACTGATGAGTCACGGCGCTTCCTAAACCGAATAAAAAAATATAATTCATGTTTTCACATGACTTCCTTTGGGGCAGACAGAATTCTCGCGATGCCTGGGTTTTCACCAACCTTTACGGTGCAGGGGCAAGTGCACCATAAAATAGGGTCACTTTTACCTCCACCCAACGGTCAAGCACAATTTTTGCAAATTTACTTCATGGGAGACGACGAGGCAGAAACCGATAGACGGTGTCAAATTATTCATGGAGTGGAACGAGCGACTGTCCAGAAAATACAAAACGTCCTGCACGATCACAATAAATTGGTGCATGACTTTAAATCAGCTCTCGAGAACATGCCTGATGAGAGCTGCAAGGTTGTGATCAACCCAGACCGCGTGCCGAGCGGGCAGCACGCGCGCCGCTACAACACGCCGGCCGTCACCGAGGTGGCGGCTGTGGTCGCGGGCGCCGACCTCACGGCCCCAAGAGACATCGTCGTACGCAAGCACAACGACACGCTCACCAGGATCGCTGACACTCACCGCTTCTACGATGCGCTACAGTATCCCATTATGTTCTGGAAAGGACAAGTTGGATATAACTTCAGTATTCCTCAAACCAACCCGGCGACTGGGCAACCGATCCTGAACAAAAATGTATCATGCATGGCTTTCTACGCGTTCCACCTGATGGTCCGCGAACACGACTTCAACTTGCCGCTGCGGTGTAGGGTACTTCTATCCCAATTTTTGGTAGACATGTACGTTAAGATAGAGAGTGAGCGTCTAAGGTTCATAGCGCTAAACCAAAGCAAGTTGCGTGCAGAAAATTACGTTCACTTGCAAGATGCTGTTGCGCACGATGGCAATGTGAATCCGAATGACTTAGGGCAGATGGTGATCCTGCCATCGTCGTTCGTGAACAGTCCACGATACCTCCACCAATACATCCAGGACGCGTTCTCCTACGTTCGGAACTATGGGCGGCCGGACTTATTCATTACCTTCACGTGCAACCCAGCCTGGAAAGAGATAAAAGATGAATTAATGGGTGGGCAAAAACCGACGGACCGGCACGATATCGTAGCACGAATTTTTAAAATCAAAGTACAAAAGCTGGTGGCCCTCCTCACGAAAGGGAATGTATTTGGCGAAGCGCAGTGCTTCATGTATTCGATTGAGTGGCAAAAGCGTGGCTTGCCTCACATGCACTTGCTGCTGTGGTTAAAAGAAAAATTGCTTCCGAACCAAATCGATGAAGTGATATCAGCTGAGTCACCAGACCTTAAAGTTGACAAACAACTATATGACACGATCATTAAGAGCATGATCCACGGACCATGTGGAACCCTGAATCCTACGTCCCCGTGTATGAAGAACAGGAAATGCACAAAAAAGTATCCTCGTGCACTGTTAAAAGAGACCCAAACCAATGATAATGGGTATCCGTTGTACAGACGCCGAGCACTCGAGGTAGGGGGACGTACAGTCGCAATTAAAATCAGGGGTACCGCGCAAGACGTCGTAGTAGACAATAGCTGGATAGTCCCTTACTCGCCGCTCCTTTGCAAAATGTTTGATGCTCACATTAATGTAGAGTTTTGCAACTCGGTTCAGGCAATTAAATACATTTGTAAGTACATCAACAAAGGCAGTGACCAGGCCATATTTATTGTGCAGCAGCAAGGCAATGCCAATATTAACACACGAGACGAAGTGCAGATGTTTAGAGCTGGTCGATACGTGAGCAGCAACGAGGCAGCATGGCGAATATTAGGCTTGCCGCTTCATGAGAGGTACCCGACAGTGATACATCTTGCGGTACATCTTCCAAACGGTGAGCGCATTTACTTCACAGAGGCTAACCTGCGCGATCGAGTAGCGACACCGCCGACGACTACACTTACAGCGTTTTTCCGTCTGTGCCATACTGACGAATTTGCCAAAACATTGCTGTACGCGGAAGTGCCAAAATATTATACATGAAACGCTGCGCGGAAAGAATGGAAGCGTCGTGTACAGGGCAACCCCGTGGAAGGCTGGCATGGTGTGAAGGCGTCGGATGCTCTGGGCAGAATATATACCGCACACGTTACACACTTTGAGTGCTACTGCGCGCGGTTGCTTTTGACCCGCGTCCGGGGCCCCATCAGTTTTCAGGCCCTTAAAACAGTTGATGGACAGGAAAAGGCTACGTTCCGAGAAGCGTGTGAGGCCATGGGACTTTTGGAAGATAACGGCCACTGGGACTCTACGATGGAGGACGCCGTATTGTGCCGATCAGCGGCCAAGTTGAGAGAGCTCTTCGCCATCATGTTGAGCACTTGCGGACTCTCGAACCCCCTGCAACTTTGGGATAAATATAAAACCGCTTTATCGGAAGACATCGCGCACAGGTACCGAGAGACAGCACAGACCGACGATGATATATATTTCAACGAAGCGCTTAAACTTATTGAGGACAAAGTATTTTCAATAGTGTCTAAGCGGCTTTCTGATTTCGGCATGCCCACCCCACAACGAACAGGAGAGTTGTGCAATGATTTGATCAGGGAGCTCAGTTATGATACCGCAGCCTTAGGAGCTCAAGTTGCTCAAACTGAGCCTCAGTTGTTACCTGAGCAAAGGCAAGTTTTCAATAAAATAGTAAGCCGCGTGGAGAGCGAAGAAGGGGGTCTCTATTTCTTAGACGCACCAGGGGGCACAGGCAAAACATTTCTGTTGAATTTGCTGCTGGCGCAACTGCGCAAAGACAGGAATGTTGCGCTAGCTGTTGCGTCCTCTGGGATAGCAGCGACTTGCTCAGCGGAGGCAGAACTGCCCACTCGGTGTTTAAACTTCCACTGAATCTTGCGGGTGAGGAAACTCCCACTTGCAATATAAGCAAGAGCAGTGGTCGTGGAGCTCTGGTGCAGCAATGCAAATTCATCGTGTGGGATGAATGCACGATGTCACACAAGCGTGCGATTGAAGCGCTCGACCGCAGCTTGCAAGACATCCGTGGCAACCGCACGTTAATGGGTGGAGTGGTCGTCTTGCTCGCAGGTGACTTCCGGCAGACGCTGCCGGTCATTGAGCGCGGCACTCCGGCAGACGAAATCAACGCTTGCCTCAAAGCTTCACCAATATGGGCAAAGGTAGAGAGATTGCACCTCACAACTAATATGAGAGTCCAGCTCCACAACGACCAAGAATCCGGAATCTTTGCTCAAAACCTCCTCAAAATCGGCGAAGGCCGCATGGCAATGGATGCGGAAGGCCTTATCAAATTTGAAAGCCACTTCTGTAATGTTGTAACCTCGGAAGAGATCCTAATACATATGGTTTTTCCGAGCTTACAACAAAACATGAGCAACGAGGAGTGGTTGTGTGAAAGAGCCATCATGGCGCCAAAAAACGAGTCGGTGGGAAAATTAATAAAAAAAATATCGATCAAGTCCCGGGTGTGGTAACTACTTACACATCAATCGATACTGTGATGACCAATGACGATGCAACAACATACCCAGTAGAGTTTCTTAACTCTTTAGAGCTTTCGGGAGTGCCGTCACACAAGTTGGAACTGAAGGTGGGTGTGCCTGTCATACTGATGCGTAACATGGATGCTCCTAGGTTGTGCAATGGCACCAGGTTACGCATCACGGAGCTGAAAAGGCACATCGTGCAAGCCACCATCATCACCGGCGAGGCCAGGGGAGAAACAGTATTGATACCGCGAATACATATTATCCCAACGAACTTGCCCTTTCAATTCAAACGCCTGCAGTTCCCATTGAAAGTGGCCTTTTCAATAACTATTAACAAGAGCCAAGGGCAAACATTAAAAGTGGCAGGCATTCATCTGGGCACCCCATGCTTTTCGCACGGGCAGCTCTACGTTGGCTGTTCACGTGTATCGAGAGCTAGAAATCTCTATATTTACGCAGAGAACAACAAATCTCGGAACGTTGTTTACAGAGACGTATTGCAGTAGATTTCTGTCTCTCGGTGCATTTCACGACTGTTTGCGATACTCAACATTCTAAATGATTTAATTTCCGGACATGTGTACAAATATACTTACAACGGTTCTCTACGTTGGAATACCAGAAACTCTTACAGAATTATTTTTGTTCTCTTTTTTAAACACATCAGGTATATTACTACAAATGTGCACAATCCAAAGGAGGAAGCGGAGTGGACAGTGGTTAACAAAAAGGGCAAGAAGTTGGCAAGTGATAGCAGTCGTGATAAAACAACCTATATAGAAACAAGTGGTTTAACTGAGATTAGTGTGACAGGGAAAGGGAAATTACCTAAACAGATTGGATTGGCGAGGATTTTCAAGACAGAAAAGATTGAAGATATTATAAAAGTGAAGTACGTGAATTCGTACAAAATTATTATCCAATTTAAGAACAATTCTAGTGCTGAAAAACTGATGCAATGCCAATACTTCGTTGAAAAAGGCTTTCGTTGTCAGAAGACCTCTGAAGTGGGCGTGTCATATGGAGTAATTAAAGATATAGATCTGGAGTTAGTTGATGAAGATGTGTTAAGTAGCTTGGAAAGTGACATCGAAATATTAACTGTGAAGAGACTACAGCGTAGAAGTTTTGATGATGACAGCAAATGGGAACCCAGCGAAGTCATAAAGGTGAGCTTCAAGGGGGCAATGCGGCCTCCTTATCTTTATATACATGACATGAGAGTCGCTGTGGAACCATATGAATTCCCGGTTACACAGTGCTCACGCTGTTGGAAGTTTGGACACACATTGAGAGTATGTCCATCTAATAGAATTGTATGCCCTAAATGCAAACAAAACCACCCCAATTGCGAAGCAACGAAGTTTGAATGCGCCAACTGTTCTGGTAATCACATGGCCCTTTCTAGGATCTGTCCTATATATTTGAAAGAAAAAAGACTTCGAAAATTAATGGCCGACTTTAATTGTACATACAAAAGGGCACAAACTATTTATGTTCCACCGTCTCCGCCAGTAGCAACAAGCACACGGGTTCGTACGCAGGCGCATATAATTAGAGGGAGCGAGCGCGACGATAATAGACTGCGACGCCCGACAGAGACAGACGACTCATTACCACTTTACATCGCACCTACACAACCTCAGCCTCAGACGAATGATTCTGACTCGGATAGATCCCCGTCGTATGCTGAAGTAGTAAAAACAAATGCTCAAATAAACCGCAATGCCCCCTCCGGCCAACGGGAAAAGCCACCAAAAAAGAAGCACCGCTCGTCGTCGGGTAAATCACGATATGAGTACAATGTAGGCACGGAGGGGAACCTCCAATGGGAAACTATGTCATTTATGGCGGAATCAGAAGAAAGTGAAATACATGCAGAGGCAGAGGTACCAAACCAAAAGAAGAGTCGAGATTCCAGATGGTGGGAACTATTTCATAAATTAAAAGATACAATTTTGGAAAATAATACTTTTGAAGAGAAATTCAAGACATGTGGGTCTGTAATCTTAGAATGGGTAATAAAATATTTTATAGATAATTATCAGGACTGGTCTATTATAAAAGCTTTAACCGGGATATTAAATGGATAATTCACCACTAAAGAAGAGCGTAGTAAATATCTTACAATGGAATGCGCAAAGTGTACGCCCAAAACTATTGGAGCTTGATCAATTTTTGACCCAAGAAAAAGTTCATATTGCCTTGATAAGCGAAACTTGGCTGGAGCCTGAGAGCAGATTAAAGATAAGTAATTATACCATATTCCGACGAGATAGAATTGACTCGTATGGGGGCGTGGCCATCTTGACTCACCCGTCGATCAAGTCGCAAATGAGCCCGATCCATAGTCCTAACCCAGGTATCGAAATCATTCGTGTTAAACTATTTAACTGTACCCACATTGAAAATATCATATGTATTTATTGCCCCTCTTCAGTTACTACTACTCAAAGTGATTGGGATTTCTTATTTTCTCTATTCAATGAAAAAACCATTATCGGAGGTGATTTTAACGGACACCATCCTAATTGGTCCACTAAAACTGATTCCAGAGGTAATATATTGTTCGATTGTTTGAATGACAATAATTACGTTACCCTAAATGATGGAACCCCGACACGCATACAACTTGTTAATGGCGTTCTCCGGAAAACGGCACCTGATATTACTTTGGCTACACAGGATATTGTACTGAAATGCAATTGGACGGTAACTAATGAGACATTGGGTAGTGACCACCTGATCTTGAAAATCAGCTTGGACGTTTATTTTAAATCAGAATTTAAAAGATTCAGGAATTTGAAGAAGGCGGACTGGCATAACTACACAAATGATTTGGAGAAGGCTTTTTCGACATTTACGCCATCAGATGATACACAAATTACTTATGATAGACTAGCTTTTACCCGCGGCTTCGCCCACGTAGTAGTCGGATTTACGCCATGCTTTGGATTGTGCACATTTGTAGTAATATACCTGATGTGTTTAAAAAAGAGAACAAAAATAATTCTGTAAGAGTTTCTGGTATTCCAACGTAGAGAACCGTTGTAAGTATATTTGTACACATGTCCGGAAATTAAATCATTTAGAATGTTGAGTATCGCAAACAGTCGTGAAATGCACCGAGAGACAGAAATCTACTGCAATACGTCTCTGTAAACAACGTTCCGAGATTTGTTGTTCTCTGCGTAAATATAGAGATTTCTAGCTCTCGATACACATGAACAGCCAACGTAGAGCTGCCCGTGCGAAAAGCATGGGGTGCCCAGATGAATGCCTGCCACTTTTAATGTTTGCCCTTGGCTCTTGTTAATAGTTATTGAAAAGGCCACTTTCAATGGGAACTGCAGGCGTTTGAATTGAAAGGTGCTGGTGGACACGTTCTTCTTGAATCCCATCTGGTTGTCCGCAGTGCTGAGGTAAGGCGCGGCCAATTCATTGAGCACTTTCTCAAGCAGTCTGGCAATTATCGAGGCTAACGCAATCGGACGGTAGTTACTGCGACTGGAGATGTTCTTCTGCCTGTTCTTACATATTGGTGAAATAACGGCATACGTCATAGCACTGGGCAGGTGAGATGTACGCAGGATAGCCGTGAATAGGTGGCTCACGGCTGCTTCCTGGCTCATTTTTCTATCCCCCCTTGCAGAATTAACGTCAGCACCAACAACCCACTGGTGAGGATATGTCGTTCTTACAACGCAGTCGCTGCTAATCATGATCCCAACGGGCCTGACATCTATCACGATTCACTGCCATGCTTTAAATATAAAATTTTAAAATTGTTTATTTGTTTATTTGGGAACTGAGCCCACAGCACAATATAAAAAATGTACAGCACAAAAAATAACTTATGCCTAGGCCAATTAGGGGCTCTTATTATGCTAACATTACATTTTAACATTTTGCAAATACCGTTCATACATTTTAATAAAAGTTTTAAGAGATATTAATCTAGAAGTTAAGAGGGAGGGGGAGGTGTGAAGTGTGTGTGAGGGTGTGTGTGCGTGAGCATGTGTGGATGTGTGTGTTGTAGTAATAATAGAGAGAAAATGAATTCTTTTTGACAAAAAAATAAATAAAAAATGTTTCATTGATTTAGTGGTGGTGCAAAGATCAACTTCATATTCTTTTGAAAAATGCCTGGAGAGTGATGGAATATGTCTAGACCGGAAAACTTTTGATGGTATGTGCGAGGTAATCAGTTTCAGTTTCTCTTGCTATACATGCACATGTATTCAATATGTGCATAATTAATATTAAATAACCTTTAATAATCCATTAAATAACTATAGATTTGTATTATTATGTGCTCCTTGTAAAGTATGTCAGTAATGCTGTATACACATGCTTTTGGCGTTGCAGACGGAAATGTTTGTTCTAATGTTTGTCTGTACTGCTGTTTTGTGTATTAATAAATAAATAAATAAATAAATAAATACAATCATGGCCGGGCCCGCATTTTGTACGTGCTCAATTGATAAGCCGTCCAGTCCTGGAGATTTACCACGCACAGTATTCTTTACGACTTTGCATAATGACGCTGGCTGGGCTAACAGTTATAGTGTCGTCAGTGCTGCTGCCATCGTGGAGCGAGTTATTAGGTGCAAGTGTACTCGTATTCGTAGGGGCGGGTTGCGTAAACAGCTGATTTATGATCACCATATATTATGTTTTATATTTTCCTTAAATGTTCAGAGCTTTATGGCTGTTCTTATATTTATCACGATTTGGATGTTCTGATGTTTAAGTGATATATTATGTAATAGTGTGCCGAATTTATTGAAATTTAATGCTGCTCAGAAATATTTGAGTACCTCCACCGCTATAATTTTTCTGACGGCGACTGTACTCTGTTTACATATGTTTTATTTTCACAATTATCTGTGTCTTATGTGCAATAAAGAAATTAGGAATTGTGAATTATGAGTATTCTAAAATAACAAATGAAGGGTACAGGGAAAGAAGGAGCATAGTCAGTATTTTTTCAAAACAGAGTTGACAATGCCATCTAATAGTAAATTAAGAAAGCTATCGAATGGTGAGATCAAAAAATATAAAGGAAATCATAGTCAATATGAGGCTCAAAAAAGTTTACTTTGGCTGTAGAAAAAAAGATCACAGTCACCTCTGTTGTTTAAAGAAAGATCAATGGGGGCCATTTGGGAGGTGTCAAAACCACTAAACTAGAGGACCTAAAGGCACTAAACTGACAACCTTCAAATCCGACAGCTCTTGCGCGGCGGCCACAGGTTCCATTTTCAAACACATCATTTTAATTAGTTTAGTTAGTACTAGCTTTTACCCGCGGCTTCGCCCGCGTAGTAGTCGGATTTACGCCATGCTTTGGATTGTGCACATTTGTAGTAATATACCTGATGTGTTTAAAAAAGAGAACAAAAATAATTCTGTAAGAATTTCTGGTATTCCAACGTAGAGAACCGTTGTAAGTATATTTGTACACATGTCCGGTGTTAAGGTGATTAAGCTTCGGTTTAGACTGACTGGGATTTTTGCAATGAAACAAACGTGCTGTCTTGACGATATTATATTGGCAACTAAACCTACGAGAAAATTCATCGTATACCTATACATACCTATAGGTAGGTACATCAGTGGACTGTATGTGCTGCTTAGGTATGGGTACGTTCAACAATAGAATAAAAGTAGGTAATAGTAGTAGGTATCTTATTAGCATAATTATACTACTTAGAATCTAATTGGACATTCCGCCCACCAAGAACTTAGTTCTTTATCCATTGAAACAGTAAAAACAACTCTGGAAACAAAATGTGATAAAATAAACTAAGTCGAATTATGACCTATTGTAACTTCACTAAAATCTATAGTATAGTACACAAATATACACAGAAAACAATGTAAATTGTGAAAAATTCAACAACCATAGTACCTAAACATAATTCGTTTAGATAAGTTAACTAAACTCAACTTAAAATTAAAGTAGAACCTAGGTAGGTGTATTTCTTAAATCCGCCCACCATGATCAGACTAATCTAATACAAACATAAACAAGTGTCTTGATTTTTAAAGAAAACATATTCCTTACACTTGAGTACACCAGACACAAAATATAACTAGGTATATTTCATTTCGTTAACACACATATTTTACTAACTGGACGCTTATATTCTCCATTCTTACATTTCACAGACACAACTCTAGTAACATTATCAGGTCCTGTATGTTTTTGTATAATTATACCGAGCAACCACTTAGATGGAGGCATATTATCTTCCTTAATTACAACAATATCATTAATTTCAGGCTCAGTAGATTTAGAATTCCATTTATATCTCTGATTTAGAGTTGTTAAATACTCCTTATACCACTTGTTCCAAAAATCTGTTACAATTTTTTGCGTTAAGCGCCATCTATCTAAACTACTTAAATTACATTTTGTATAATCTTCATCTACCAGATTTATTAGAGGCTCACCTACCAGAAAATGGCCAGGTGTCAAGGGGAGGGGGTCATTAGGGTTATCACTAAGTAAACTGATCGGGCGTGAATTCATACAAGCCTCAATTTGTGAAAGGACAGTAGCCAGCTCCTCGTAAGTTAGTGTACTATTTCCGACAACTTTACGCAAATGTAACTTCATTATCTTATTTCCTGACTCCCACAAACCTCCGAAATTTGGTGAGTGTGGTGGTATGAAGTGCCATGTTGTTCTGTGCAATGTGAGTAATTCGGCTATTTCTGTAGGAAGTGACGATTTTGCACTGTCAAACATCTCTCTCAATTGTCTATCAGCGCCTACAAAATTAGTACCATTGTCACTGAACATATCATGACAAAAACCTCGACGACTAGTAAATCTCCGAAACGCAGCTATAAACCCTTTTGCTGTCAAATCAGTGACAGCCTCTAAATGTACAGCACGTGTGACCATACAGACAAAAAGACATATGTAGCCCTTATAAGACTTAGAACCTCGTCCTGGTGAAAAACGAATGTTAATAGGACCACAGTAATCAACGCCTGTAGACGCGAACGGTTTACTGGGTTTCACTCTCGCTTCCGGTAGCAGACCCATGAGTGGGGCTGATTTTCTCGTTGAATATCTCAAACAAACCACACATTCTCTTAAAACCTTTTTTGCTCGTTCTTTCGCTCGTAAAATCCAATATTTACTTCTCAAGAAGTTTAACATCACTTGTGGACCACCGTGTAATGTCTGAAGATGAGCATCAACAATGATAAGCGTTGTTAAATGACTTTTAGCAGGCATAACTATTGGATGACTCATATCATAACACGCATCCGATTGAGCAATGCGTCCCCCCACTCTTAAATTCCCGTTTTATCAAAAAAGGGACAAAGTGTACGCAGTTTACTCTTTCTTGCAACATGACCGTGAATCTTTAACTGTTTTATTTCACTAGAAAATTCGCGCTCTTGTACTTGCCTTATGCTTGATAATAAAGCTTCATTTAATTCTTTTGGCGTAATAATCTTGGACACCGGTCGGTCACACTTAGGCAATTTAAAATTTAAAACTCGTCTACAGTATGCAATTACTTTTAACAACCGTGATAATGATGAAAATTTTGACCATATAAACTCATCATCGACGTTAGATAAAACAGTTAAAGATTTAATTCTTTCTTCCTCATGCGTTTCCTCAACATTCATATTGTCTCTTAGTATTTTAGATTGCGACAGCCATTGCGGACCATTCCACCACAATGGATGCGTTAACAACTCATGTGGCTGTAACCCTCGCGACGCACAGTCCGCGGGATTATCCTCAGTTGGAACGTGATTCCATTTCTCGTACTCTAAAATGTTTAATATCGTGGATACCCTATTGCTCACAAAAGTAGTCCAATGACTAGAACCTCCCTTTAGCCATGCTAAAACTATGGTGGAGTCCGTCCATCCATACATATTCTCTTTGGGGATTTGCATGACTTGCGACACTTCGCATATAAGTTTGGCAGCTAAAGCCGCACCACACAACTCAAGTCTAGGGATAGAAATCTCCTTTTCGATTGGTGCAACCTTAGTCTTTGCAGTTATTAAGTGTACATGGACATGATTTGCTTCGTCTACTACTCTTATATACACTGACGCTGCATAGGCTAATTTAGATGAATCTGAGAACACGTGTAACTCTGTCTTACATGCTAATGTTATATTTAACCATCTCGGAACTTTAACCAATGTTAAGTCTTTCAGTTCGTCTCTGTACCTTAACCACTTTTCGAGAAGATCCTCTGGCAGACAATCGTCCCATTCCAGACCTGATTTCCATAAGGTTTGGATTAGGATTTTTGCATTGATTACTACTGGTGCAATAAAACCTAAAGGGTCGTAGAGTTTGGCCACGTCTGACAGCACCTTTCTTTTAGTAATTGGCTCGTTCATCTCTGGTAAGTTAAGCACATACTCAAAATTGTCACTCTCTCTATTCCAGCTCACACCTAAAACTTTTATAGAATTGTTTAGTTTTATAGTCGACTGCTTATCTTGTAGACAAGTTTTTAAAATGCTATCTAAGAAACTGACATTATTACTGTTCCATTTTTGGAGCTCAAATCCACCTGACATCATCAACTCATTCATCTCGTTTGTTGGCGCCACCTAGCGAAGAAGATGGGAAGCTTTTGATGTGCTCGTACTCAAGCCTGCGTCTGCGCATGATGCAGTAGTTTGGTTTTTTCGCCGTTGCGCTAGGGTAGCACAGTTCGTCGTCGTCATCGTCATTCGTTATCTAACCTTTGAGATGTAACATTATAATTTTCATCCTCAATAAAACGTTTTTTAAAAGCTGTAAAATAAAGAGCATTCATTTTGGTCTACCACAATTAATAAGAAAGGATAGCTTGGCCAGAGGCGAAACATATTGGTTCTTCGTCGCCGATACTTCATTGAAGCAGCAGAGTCAACCTACACGTGGCAAGCAAGACTCGAGAAGAAGACGATTCAAGATAAATGGTCAGACTTTCCTTTCTAATCCTACTCCTCTCAATCGCGTTGTGTTAATACCGTGTTGTGATTTTGGCATTACAGTTTGGGTGCGTTGTTAGCGTAGTTAACGCCGGCCGGCTCGCGACACGTGGCTTCACTTCTTTACGACTTGTGAGTACCTTTGCTTTCACTTATAAGCCACCAAAATGCCTGTAGACGATGTTTTCCCCAGTGTTAGTGCATGTAAAACGTCCTCGTCATCTAATGAATCCGTTAACCTCAGTGACCTCAAGAAACAAAGAGGTGTCGTTAAGGGGAAACTAAC
The DNA here is from genome assembly GCA_963457715.1 of Argyresthia albistria. NCBI lineage: Eukaryota > Metazoa > Arthropoda > Insecta > Lepidoptera > Argyresthiidae > Argyresthia > Argyresthia albistria. Next base: position 291,629 of record CAUOQF010000005.1, read on the forward strand.
CTTGTTCGAGAAGTTTGTAATTAAATTTGATGCCGCGATTCTAACTAAATCGCAAAAAGCGGAGTTAGATATGCGTATGCAAACAGCGGTTACAGTTTTTCAAGATTTCGATAATCAGTGACGTTAGATGTTCAGTCATTAACGGATCCGAACTTTAAAATGAAGATCAAATGTTTTGTGTTAACAAGCATTACAACATTACTCCCTGAGAGAGAGGTAGCAGTGCCTGACTGGGATCAATTGCATCATTTGTGCTTTGGGGGGAGGAGGTCTATAGCCAGATAATAAAGGAGGGTGTAGTGAGAGGGCCCGCTGGGTCCCCAGTAGCTCAGTGCACCACTCTGGGATGGATATTGTCTGGATCTACGGGTAACGCAGGTATAGGTAACAAAATATCAGTCATGCATGTGCAAGTAGATGAAAATGAAGTCATTAAACGATTTTGGGAATTGGAAAACGAGCCTTTATTGAGTACACCAATTCTATCAAAAGAAGAACAAAGATGCGAAGACATCTTCACAACCACAACACGTAGAGACGAGAATGGTAGGTACGTGGTGAAACTGCCTTTTCGCGATGATGAACCGTCCTGTAAACAAGGAGAATCACGTGAAATTGCAATAAAGAGATTAAGGTCACTAGAAGGAAAGTTCACTAAAGATGAAGTACTAAAGGATAGGTACACGGAAGTTATAAATGAGTATGTAAAGCTAGGTCACATGGTGTCGGTACCAGAAATGGATCTAAATAAAGAAAATGCGGTCTATTTACCACACCATGCAGTTGTTAGGGAGGACAAATCCACCACCAAGGTCAGGGTAGTCTTTGACGCATCCTGCAAGAATGAAAACGGGGTTTCACTAAATGACACCTTGATGGTTGGACCCACATTGCAGCCAGATTTGCGACATTTAATCATGGCATGGAGGAAGCATCCGGTATGTTTAATAGCAGACATAGTTAAGATGTACCGAATGGTGAAGGTAGCAGAAGAGGATTGCGATTATCAACGTATCGTTTGGAGAAATAATCCAGATGATCAAATAAAGGATTACAAACTGCTCACCGTTACCTTTGGTACAGCTTCAGCTCCATATTTAGCCGTGAAAGCTCTAAACCAAGTCGCTATAGATCACAAAGAAAAGTATCCAATCGCAGCAGAACGGGTAGCAACAGAGTTTTACATGGATGATTTGATGTCTGGTTGTCAAACGATAGAAGAAGGAAGAGTGTTATATAAGGAAATGGATTCACTATTAAAAGAAGGTGGATTCATTTTACAAAAATGGTCGAGTAATAAAGAGGAGTTACTGGAGATAATAGATCAAACAGGGGAAAGGAAAGTTGAAGAAAAGAAAGAGCACAAAAACTTAGAATGTAAACAAGATAATATTGTAAATATTTTAGGACTTACCTGGAACAGAACACGCGACGAATTCCAATACTCAGTGAAGCTGCCTCCGTTGTCTGCACCTGTAACAAAAAGGAAAATAATATCAGATGTTGCAAGGCTATTTGACCCACTGGGGTGGATAGCACCATGCGTAATAAAAGCAAAGATATTTATACAGCGATTGTGGATAGCGGGGACTGGTTGGGACGAAGAACCACCAACCAGTATTTTAGAGGATTGGTATACTTACCGTAATGAGTTAGATCAACTAACAGATTTTAGTATTCCTAGGTGGCTGTTCACCAAGGAAGATGATGTACTGGTGGAATTACATGGCTTCTCAGATGCATCCAATGTCGCTTATTCGGCTGTAGTATATGTGCGTGTCGTCAGTGCATCAGGAGAAGTTCATGTCGTTCTCGTTGCCGCTAAAACCAGAGTGTCACCCGTCCGGCAAGTCAGCATTCCACGCTTGGAACTTTGTGGCGCGGTTCTGCTAGCCAAGCTGCTGGTGGAGATTGCGAAGGTGCTGAACGTTCCAAGCAGCAATCTAAGAGCATGGACGGATTCGATGGTAGTACTGGCTTGGTTGAATAAACATCCAAGTAACTGGAAGACATTCGTGGCCAATAGAATTTCCGAAATCCATTCCACATTGGAATCATCACAGTGGTCGCATGTCTCGACGAAGGACAATCCAGCTGATTGTGCGTCACGCGGAGTTCGGCCATCAGAGCTTATTGAGTTAGAGTTATGGAAATTTGGCCCAAGGTTTCTGTGGGAGAAAAACATTTCATATAAAAAATTAAAGAAAAATGAAACGCAAGAGGAACAGTCATTGAAGGTTCATGTAGCTACGGTAGAGGAGTCGATCGTTAACAAGTATTCTTCACTAAAGAAGCTAATTCGTGTGGTAGCATATTGTAGAAGATTTGTCACTAAAAAGCAAATTTTGGACAAAGGTCAATGTGTAAAGTATTTACATAAGTGGGAGTTGGATGAAGCGCTATTAGTTTGTAGTAGATTAGTTCAAGCAGCAGAGTTCAAATCAGAAATAAAAGAAATACAAACTTACGGACAAGTCAAATCCAAATCGTCGAAACTGTTAAGTTTGAATCCCTTCATCGACGATAAGGGATTGCTAAGAGTAAACGGGAGAATTTCTCAGTCTCAAGAATCCGAGAATGTTAAGCAACCAATCCTGCTTCCGCACAAGTCGCACTTTTCTGATTTAGTAGTGGACAATGCTCACAAGAAAACTTTGCATGGGGATGTACAATTAATGCTAAATTTCATCCGTTCAGCCTACTTTTTAGTTGGCGCAAAGAATCTGGTGAAACATCATGTCCGTAAATGTGTGACTTGCGTGCGACACAAGACAAAGTTACAAACCCAACTTATGGGATCCTTGCCTTCAGTTCGAGTTACACCGGCTAGGGCGTTCTTAAGTAGCGGTGTAGATTACGCAGGACCAATTATGCTGAGAACCTCTAAAGGCAGAGGTCATAAAAGTTATAAAGGTTATATATGTTTGTTCGTGTGTATGGTCACCAAGGCTGTGCACATTGAAGTTGTGAGTGACCTCACATCCAGAGGATTTTTGGAATCATTTAAACGATTCGTGGCTAGACGCGGCCATTGTGCTGACCTGTACAGCGACAATGGCACGAATTTTGTAGGAGCCTCAAAGGAGCTCAAAGCTCTGTTTGACGCGGAGAGATCAACGAGGGTTCAAGAGATAGCTGATAGTTTAGCTGTTCAAGGAACCAACTGGCATTTTATTCCCCCTCGAGCCCCCAATTTTGGTGGATTATGGGAATCCGGTATAAAATCTACCAAATACCATATTAAACGAGTAATTGGTGAGTCCACACTGACGTACGAAGAGATGAGTACACTGTTGAGTCAAATCGAAGCATGTCTCAATTCACGACCATTGTCAGTGGTCAATAATGATCCAGGAAACGCGATCCCTTTGACTCCTGGACATTTTCTAGTAGGGGAGCCACTTGTGACAGTCCCTGAAGCAAATTATGAGAGCTCTAACGTTACGACTTTGAAAAGATGGCAGGTCACTCAGGGGATGTTGCAGAACTTTTGGCGCAGGTGGTCTAACGAATATTTGACGCATCTCATGCATCGTTACAAATGGGCTTTTAAGACACCTGAACCTGAAGTCGGGGACATTGTTTTGGTGAAGGAGGATGACTTACCACCCAGTAAATGGCTTTTGGGTAGAATCATTGCTAAACATCCTGGTTTGGATGGATTAACTAGAGTGGTGTCTTTGAAATGTAAAAATTCAACTGTTAAACGCCCAACTTCAAAGCTTTGTGTTTTACCAATAAATGTGTGATGTTAGTTATAGTTTTGTGCAATTTTAGTTGTAAGAGTTCACATTGTGGTAGCCCTAGCAAATATCAGAATGATCAATGTTGTTATGGTGGGCGGTTAGGAAGGACATTCTGTCCTTGGTGGGCGGTATGTCTAAGTTGGACAGTACATATAATTGTCAATAGATGGCGCTGTGTGTCGGCTGCCTCGCGCAAGCGATGGATTTTCGTAGCATTTAATATAATGTGTATCAGTTGAGTTTAGTTGAGAGATTTACTATGTTGATAAAGTGCAGATTATAGCTTTTAAAGTTGAATCGGCTTTTATTTAAGACCCTAAAGCGGTCATTTTATCCAAGGCTTGGACATTTGAATATTCTTGCTTGATACTGTATTCGTTAGAAAGTCCGGGTTGTCAGTTGTGATATTAAGACGGCGCGGCGTATTACGCAAAAACAGCCTTCAGCAAGACACAAATCGCTCGGAATGATGCTCGGTGTTGGATTATTCGATTGAGAATCGATTGTACAAAAACTAATCTGTGAAACCGCCACACTTGATGTTTGGTTGGCTACACTGTATTTAAAAAGTTAGTTCATAGCTGTGTTATAAAAGGCGTTGCAACCGCCCAGACCCTCCTTGTTTACTGGTGTGTTCTCAAGCTGATAGGACATAGTCGTATAGCCTTTCAAGTACGTAAATTCCCGCCAATATAAGGAATTCAGTTAAACTACTAAACCGTCGTTTCTCTAAATCTTAACTCTGTAAATGAGGCTTATACCCAATAGTTTATGGGCCCAGTGTGCAGCGAAATGAATCTACTGTGCAAATATTAGCTAAATTTCAAAAATGGAAACGAAGAGACCAAAACGTAACATCCAACCTTTTGCTGGTGAAAAATACGCAGCATGGAAGTTTCGAATTCGCGCGTTACTAAGTGAGATGAACTTAATGAAAGTGATTGACGAGGAACCCCCGATAGATCAAAATGAACAATGGATTAAAAACTGTCGAACCGCGAAAAGTGTAATCATACAATACTTATCGGACTCATTCCTTTGTTTCGCGAAAGATGAATCTACCCCCAAAATGATAATAAAAAGTCTCGACGCGCTGTACGAGCGAAAAAGTATTGCAACGCAGTTAGCATTACGTAAGACGTTACTTGCGCTGAAACTTCAAAGTGATATTCCCCTCGTGAGCCACTTCACCACATTCGACGAGCTGATTTCGGAGTTGTTGGCGGCCGGCGCAAAACTTGATGTGACTGACAAGTTCATGCGGGGCGGCGCAGCTGAACGAAGAATCGACGCCCGCGCCAGATGAGTTCTCAGGCTTCGCATTCATGACAGGCTACTACCAACAAGAGGACGAGCGATTGGAGAACAGGATAACGTTCCTGTAGGACTCTGGAGCATCCAACCACATCATAAACAGGGAAGTTTTCTTCTACATCTGCTCAAACCTAACCACACCATGTATAGTCTAACCCGTAGTTTACGAGATTATCCCACACACTCGAAGTAGTTGTTGAAGTTATGCGTTAAACCAGAATTATTGCTGGATTACTATTTTTTGATGTTATTAGGTATACAGTTGTATAAAGACTCAGCTAAGCTATATTTAAATATCATACAAGTAAGTTCGCATGACGCGTGACTTAAACTAGGTTGCTGATCACAATATTGTGCGGCGTGACCGTAAACACCAGTTAAATTTTAATTGCTTAAACTGGACAATTTATTTCAGCTACGAAGAAGGAGCTCAAGTTGTCAATTCAAGTTGTGAGCGACACAGATGCTTTTCTGCCCCGAAGTGCCGTACAACCTGCTGTCGGTGTCCAAAATGCAGCGAACCAGCCTGAGCGTTGTTTTCAACCAACATGGAGCCCACATCACTGACTGAGTTGGTAAGAAGCTCATGAATGGTATGTGTTGAAACAACTTATTTGCTATAATGTTATCTGTGATAGTGCATCGCTCTGTTTCCCAAATATGCACGAACAACAGTGACTATGAATTATGGCATCAACGATTGAGTAAAAATAAATTCCAGGAAATAAAAGGCATTGATATGATGGACGATATAAAACTAATTGAATCAGTGGTTCCTAATGAAAAATTGTGTGAACCGTGCATTACTGGAAAATAGACGCGACTGCTCTTTAACCCAAATGTTACTGGATTTTTTGAAAATTGGATAGCGATTTTGAAATTTAACACTTTAAGATAATTTTGAAATCCAATGAAAGAAAATTGGTCGTTTTAGCGATCGGTAGTAACAGAGAGTAAGGATAAATAGCCAGTAAAGCGACCATTGTATATTGTGCATTCAGATGTGTGCGCGCCTATCACTCCTCCAACAATTGATAACAAAAATTACTTTATATTGTTTGTCGATCAATTCACACACTATTGCGTAACTTACCTGATAAATAACTTATAAATCAGATGTGTTCGCTTGTTTCAAAGACTTTTTGCAAAGTGTGAAGCTAAATTCAATTCAAAATTAGTAAATCTCTACTGTGATAACGGTGGCGAGTATTTATCCACCGAGATAAAAAAAAAAAATTGCGTGCAAAAAGGTATATATATCATTTAACGGTTCCACGAACGCCTCAACTCAATGGTGTTTCAGAGCGTATGGTAAAAACGATAACTGAGAAAGCCCGCGCTCTGATTCATAAGGCAAAGTTAGATAAAGTATTTTGGGGCGAAGCAGTTTTAACTGTAAATCTAACACCAACGAGGGCATTGAAAAAATCTCAGACACCATATGTGTTATGGCATGGTAAAAGCCGGTTCTAAAATACCTAAGGGTTTTTGGTGCTACAGTCTATGTCCATAATAAAACCAGTAAGGCAAAGTTTGCAAAAAAAAAAAAAAAAACTGGTGGGCTATGAACCAAACGGATATAAAGTTTGGAGTGTAGAATGCGAAAGGTTTGTGACTGTGATAAAAGTTATAATAGATGAGACAAATTTCCAACCAAGGAATCCAGGCCTAAGTTTAAGCCTGAAGAGAATGTTCAAAATTCTCATGACAAAACTGATAATAATGATGGTCTATCTAAATCAGTGTCAAAGTCTCAGTGTAGAAATAACTCTGATGCAGATCAGGTGAAATCTGACCACAGTCCCTAAACAATTCGTAAATTATGTAGTGACCCAGACCCAAAAACGCAAAACAATGACATACCTATTAAAATCACAGATGAGAATAAAAGCACAGATTAATAATGAGAGTAAAAGTAATTAATTGAGGAGGAGCGATAGAATCAGAGGTCGGTGTATGTTATGATCTTATGATGAAACTGATGATGAATATTTACCAGTGTGCTCAATCATTGATTTGTAAAGTACCTAGTTCATTTGAAAAGATAAAAACTAGAGATGATAGAATTCATTGGGATCACACTAATATTATAATCGTGAAAGTTTGTGTGTGTGTTTATATGTTTGTCAGTCTTTAGCGCTGAAACGGCTGGACGGATTTAATTGAATTTTGAGATGTGTATAGATCATACCCTGACTTAAAAAATAGGCTACATTTTATCCCGAAAAATAATCACTGATTCCGGCGGATGTTCAAAATGCATCCATAAAAAGTTTTCATAAATATGTCACTAGATGGCGCTGCATGTATTTTACATCGCGGTATGGTTTGGTTTCAAGCTTACTTCATATATGCCGGCACTGACACGCACTGACTGAGGTTGTTCTGTTGATTTATTGCTACAGTTTCTCTCTCTCTCTCTCTGTAAGAGGTTCTGGGTTCACTTCACGATCAAAAACGTTAACTTTGCAGCAAAATTATATTTTGGAAAAATGTAGGTAAACATAGAAATCTCAAAGCTCAAGGGACGTGCGGCGAGAGCAAATGCTAATACATCGACTAACTTTTTAAGTTGACGAGTGGTTTCCTAACGGTGGCACCGCCCGCGCGCCCGCACTCACCCCGCGCATCCCCTAAGCTCTAACAGCGTTTAGTTGTGTTTATTTGCGTCGCTTACACTCTCATCTCGATAGTTGGTCTCTTTTGTCTTGATAATTACAACAAGGTATTCTATTTATAATTTCGGATAGGTTAAAGGTTAACTGTGGTTCTTTCGCATAGAATTGTAATTGGCATTGTAACTTTTTAAATTGAGAATGCCTCGCAAACGCAAAACAAATCTTTCGTCGAGCTCACAAGTAGTGGTGGTCATAACGGCTAATTTTTGATAACAGGCTAAATGGAATAAGCTAATTTTTTTTAGCCTGCTAATTTACACGCTAAGTTATCGAAACGAACGCGTCGAACGAATTGTGAATGTTTTCGAGAAAGCGCGCGAAATCACTCAACGTCCAGCGCGGTCACGAGTAACCGGTCGACTGATCACGCTGCGCTGTGCTTTTTTTAACGTAATGCTACAAAAAGTCTGCTGGCGCTAGCAGCGCAGTGCGCTGTGCTTTTTTTAACGTAATGCTACAAAAAGTCCGCTGGCGCTAGCAGCGCAGCGCGCATGGCGCTGGCAGCGCAGCGCGTACAGCGTCGGTCCGTTTCGTTGTGATAACTGTTACACTCACTTTACTCCGAAGTCACCTTCAACTAAATGAAACAACACTCTCTCTTAAACTATTTATATTTCGCTCCGTTCAACGTTCAATACAAGATTAACCGCTCCAAACAAAATCACAAGCTTTTATAAGTTTTCCCTCGCTTAACCAAAATAACTACTAAATGTATTTTAATTAATTTAAAGACATTTAAAAAATACTTAAAAATATGACAATAATTTACATTGGCCAAACTGTATTTATTGAAATTTAGACGATGTTCATTATCGATTTAATTTAATTTCTGTTACTACTTCCGCCGCCATTTTGCTACGCGCGTTCGAGTGGCGGAAATAGTAATATTAAAACTCACACAATAAATCTCAGAATTCAAATACAACATAATAAAATTCTAACCATATTTTAGCAAAATATTTTGACAGCAATATTCATTTTATTTTAATTGTGGTTACCACTTGTGCGAGTTTGGGTGGCGGAAATGACAACCATTTTTGTTACGCTTTAATTTTACAAAACTCATGCGACATAGCTCATCATTTCACAATTGATACAATAAAATGCCAACTATTTTAACAAAATAATATTAATCAGAATAGTTTTATAACTTAACAATAAATAATTCCTAACATTCGCCCATCCTGACTACCATTTCGCGTCCTCGCGAATTTATTAAAAATATACGAAAAAAAACAAATGTACTTGCTCTTAACATAATCTTTACACCATGTACTACCACCTAATTACTATTTATTTAGTATTGCAAAATAACCCAATTTTATCATCATAACATAATAAAATTACTAGATTTCTATAACGTATATTCATCTCTCTGCAATACTTCAGCAAAGTTAATTGTTTGAAAACACTTATATAATTATCTAAAGTCCAACCAGTATTACACTAATACAGTTTGAACCATTCAATTCAGACCCCTTATACAATAAAAACACAATACAAACACAATACCGTTTTCACTTCAATCACAATACTGTTTTTACTTCAATCAGTACCTTACTAACTTTGCTACTATACTAACTCTAACTTTGCTACTATACTAACTCACGTAATTTTCTTTTCTATAAAAAATTATGTACAATTTTACAGACTGAAACGGTGTCCCAATTTAATCAATCCTCTGTATTTTCATCCGAAGACTCAGATTCGATTGAGCGATAAGTTAGCCAGGGATAGATTTTATCCACCGAATAAACTCCTTTATAGCTAGCTTTTCCCTTTTTGTGTGTTATGGGTGTATCTTCAACTTCGTATCTGTCATTTGGATAGACTTTCGTAATTTTATACGGTCCAAAACATTTCGGTACCAATTTCTGACTACCTTTCTGCATAACATCTCTTTCTACTCTAACTAGCTCTCCTTCATTAAACTGTCGTGGTGCACATCGTGCCTTATCAAAACGTTCTTTCTGTTGCTCTTGGGACTTGCTAATTTTTTTCAAAGCCTCTGACCTAGCCTTTTCTATATTTCTGGTTGATAAGTCATCATCAGTTACTGCCACAGAAAGTTTTAATTCGCTTTCTGCCACCCCTGTAAGTCTGAGCCCAAACAAAAGTTCTGCGGGTGTTTTGCCCGTAGCCTTATTGACCGTATTGTTTAACCCCCACTGTACGTCTGTAAGAACTTCATCCCACATTCTTTCATCTTTTCCGTGTGTCATGGCCGTTAACGCATCAAGGACCGTACGATTATAACGCTCAACTTGACCGTTTGCTCTAGGCGTTGCCACTGAATTCAAAACGTGTTTTACACTTTTGCCCTCCAAAAATTCCCTAAAATTTGAACTTGTGAACGTGCTACCTCTATCAGTGATGACTCTATCTGGAACCCCAAACAAGGCAAAATAATCCCTGAAAACTGATATGGTAGTATTAGTTTTAGTGTTCTTGACGGCTTTCAGTATTATAAATTTTGTAAAAGCGTCTATAATAGCCAAAATGTATTTGTTTCTTTTTTTACTATCATTGAATGGGCCTAAATGGTCCGCGTGCAAGGTATGAAATGGACGCGAGACCTTTTCAATTGGATGTAGGTACCCTGATCGTTTTCCACCCGGTATCTTGCCATGTGCACATTGCACACATGATTGGCAGTACTTTTTAACAAACTTATTAACTTTCGGGAACCAATAGTCTCCCCGAACCTTATCTAAGGTCTTTTCAAAAGAAAAATGCCCTATTTTATCATGACACGCTTGGAGTATTTGCCATCTCACACCTCTCGGCACCAACCACTTTAAGCCTTCCTTTGTCTTTTTATATATCAAGCCTCTTTTTAAGCAATAATTTTCTTTTACTTGAGCTACATTGTCAGATTCTGGATCTTCTAAGATTCTTTTGATCCTTTGCGACTCTTCATCACCCATTTGAACCGTTGTCAACCAGTCCGTTGTAATATGCATTACTAAAGTTTGGTCAAATCTATCGAGAGCTGTATCACTGGTTGCAACAGGGTTTCTGCTTAACGCATCGACATGGCTCATTGTCGAACCTGGCTTATAAACCATATTGAAATCAAATTCCTGAATCAAACTCCACCAGCGAGCAACACGTGGTATCATATCCCTCTTTGTCATTGTTGCTCGCAAAGAGTTACAATCTGTTAGTACTGTAAACTTCAGTCCGATTAGATACGGCCGGAATTTCACTAAGCTACTGACTACAGCCAATGTCTCCAACTCATATGAAGAATAGTGTTGCTCGTCCGGGGAAGTCTGCTTACTATAATAAGCTACTGGCTTCATTGCATTGTCAAGTTGCCTCTGCATTAACATACCCCCTACACCAAATTTACTGGCGTCTGTATGTAATTCAGTTTCAGCTTTTGGGTCATAGAGTGCTAAGATAGGACGAGAGACAAGATTATTTTTGAGTTCATTAAAAGCTTGCTCTTGATCTGCGCCCCAGGACCAGGTGCAGTTGTTTTTCAGCAACTTGGACAAAGGTCTTGAAATTAAAGCAAAATTCTTTATAAAACGCCTAAAAAAACTAGCCAATCCTAAGAATTGGCGGACGTTGTGTACATTTATAGGTGTTGGAAATTTTTGCACTGCATCAATTTTGTTCTGACCTGGCCTGATCCCTTTCCCTGATACCTCAAATCCTAGATAATCTATGTCTTCACAGAAAAATTTGCACTTTGAAAGTTTTAACGTTAAACCCGCCCCCGATATTTTATCCAAAACCTGTTTTAATTTTTCCAAGCCATCAGCAAATTCAACAGACGGTAAAAGCACGTCATCCATATAAACCACTACCGAATTGAATCGAAGAGTATCCAACACCTTGTTAATAGTACGCTGAAACACAGCAGGTGCATTTGTCAGCCCGAAGGGCATCCTATTGAATTCAAATTGGCCATCTGGCGTAACAAATGAAGTCTTTTCTTTGGCACTTTCTTCTAATTCAATCTGGTAATAGCCTAAAGCAAGATCTAGCGTTGTGTATAGCTTGAACCCTGTCAATCTATCCATTTGATCTTCAATCCTTGGCAATGGGTAGTGTTGTTTTACAGTTTTTCTATTTAAAGCTCTGTAATCTATGCACAAGCGTTGCTCCCCAGTTTTTTTTCTTACAAGAATTATTGGGCTTGCGAAGGGGGACGACGACTCTCTAACAATACCGTATTCTAATAGTTCACCTATCATTTTTCGAACTTCCTCTCTCTCGGTGTGTGACAACCGATAAGGCCTGTAGACGACTGGCTGCGGATCCGTTAGCTCTATCTTCATTTTTTCCACGTCGGTACGTCCTAACTCCTGTAGATTTTTAGCAAAACATGTTCTATATTGATTCACGACTCCAAGCAATTGTTGTTTCTGTTCGAAACTGATGTTTTCTCCTACGTTCAGGTCTGATAACGTAAAGTTTTCCAAATTATCTACTCTATTTATTTTATTTACAGTATTGTGCCGTATAGTAAATACTTTGATTTTTCTAGCTCTAGCTATCAACTCCCCTTTTTGGAAACCTAAGTCTTCGTCTGACAGGTTATTTACCAATACCAATCCCTTACCCTTATCTAAACTGAATACACCTTCTTCTAAACTGTAATCAGTTGGTCGTGATCTAATACCTCCGTTCACTAGAATTGGTCCAGTGTATTCGTCCGTCATCGAACAAACTTCTACATAAGTACACCCAGGCCTTATGGTAGTCTCATTCAAAACGTATAGTTTAATATTGACATCGTCATAAATTTGTTCAGTTATTATCAATTCGTTATCAATCTTGGTTATGTTAACAAAAGGTAGCTCTGTAAACGTCTGCCCGACCAAAACGGGATATTGCAAATATATGTCTGGCACTACGTGAACTAGTGCCTCTGCTTTAACACCTTGAATTTCCAGTTTGGCAAGTCCTGACCCTAACGACTTTACTATTGCACCCCCAAACCCAGCTAGCGTAGTACACTCGTTTCTATTCCAGCCTGCCAGTATCTGTGGCGCGTCCGACTCGCGAATCAGCGTACATTCGCTACCCAAATCTATAAAACCTTGTTTAACCTGACCATTGACCCTTACTTCTTGCACATATTTATTTTCAGTTATATTTTGCGTATGATTGTTTATTTTCAAAACACTTTTGGGGTCAGTTTTGGGTCTCCGATAGCACTCCGTAATATCGTGTCCTGTTACTAAACAATTTGAGCACTTTTTTAAGGGTTTGGGATATTTAGCTATAACATGCCCTTCTTCTTTACAATTAAAACATTTAAGAGGTCCTTTATATTGATTGCCAACCATTGTAGTAGTAGATCGGTCACGTGCTGCGCCAAACCTTCTTATTGGAACTTTACTAATTTCTTGCTTTTTACTGCGAATGTTCCGTAGATAAGCTAAAAGTTTATCTGGCTCATCGAACTGTGCAGCTTCAGCTCCTAAACGAACCGCCCTGTCTTCTATTCCAAAAATTATACATTCTACTGCCCTTTTGCCCTTTATCTCGCATCTATTGAGTAATGCTGTTTTTTCGTAAAAATAATCCTCGAGACAAACCTTGCCCTTTTCTCTAGCATGTCCGTTAACGTCTGTCCATAATTCTCATCTGATGGAAAAGCAGATTTTAATTTTTGTTGCCATTCGCGCCATGTGAAATTCACCGTTGTCAACCCTTCGTACCAACGCTTTGCATTCCCTATTAATTTTGGTATGGCGTAGTGAACTACTTGTTTGTCTATCCAACTGTACAAGGCCGCTATTTCATTTACTTTTGAAATTCAGGTGTGAATAGTTTGATTTTTAGAGGATGGATCAAATTCGGGCACCACAGTAGTATTCCCGAACCGCTCCCTACTACTATTACAAATCTTTTTGAACAATTCAAATATTTGATCCGAACTATTTGTGCTGCGGTGCGTTTTCACTTTATCCCTTCCTTCCTTACTAGAATGTCGGCTAACCGAACGACTATGGCTCCGTCTACACTTTGAACTACGTGATCTGCGACGGCTTGCACGTGATGTTCGTGGAATGCTATGCTTTTCCCTTCGACGACTTTTAAAAGTAGGAGACTTACTCCTACTTCTTCTGCAGCTGCGGCGCTCGTCGTCAGGGCTGCGTGTCCTCAGTCTCCTCCGTTTCACCCGGCCCCCTCGCCGGTCCACACTGCTATCCCTTTTACGATACATGTGAGCTTCATCGCCAGAACTGCTCGCTTCCCGAATACGACTCCTCCTTTGACTAAGAGGTGGCGTCACACCGCGATCACTATCCTCTTCCATATCCATATCGTTGATCTGAAAACATTAGCACCGACATCACCATTCTGTTATTTTCACCAGTAACTTATCTTGGAATAAATATGTCGATTATCTAGTTTGCAGGGCTAGTAAGGCCTTCAATATTCTGAAGACTTTATGTAGAACATATTGGGGAGCTGATCCCAAAATTCTGCTGGCATTAATGTCTAGTACTAGCCCTGCAAACTAGATAATCGACATATTTATTCCAAGATAAGTTACTGGTGAAAATAACACCTAAGAATTTAGCTTCTGTTGCTGTAGGTACACAGTTATTATTGTAATACAATTGAAAGTTGTTTCCCAGTTGTTTACCAAAGACTACAATTTTGCTTTTACTTGCACTAATCTCTAGATTCAAAGAGGTAAAATAATTATGGAGTTTGGTTAATGCTTGATTTAATCTTTGTTTTATTTGATTTTGGTTAGTATCAGTACAATAGATTACTAAGTCATCAGCATACTGTAGATTAGATACATTGGATCCTAAGATATTATTTATGCTATGTATGTAAAGAAGATAAATGGGAGACGCCTAAACCACCTCAGATTTGCTGACGATCTAATCTTGCTGGAAGAAAACCCAAATACTCTACAACGCATGATACAATCCTTAAGCAACAAAAGCAAAGAAGTAGGACTTGAAATGAATAAAAACAAAACAAAACTAATGACTAATGACACAGAGTTCGACATAGAAATCGATGGAATCAAGTTCGAATATGTAAAGGAGTATGTGTATTTGGGACAAATCATTGCACCAACGGATATGATGTCAAAAGAAGTGGACAAAAGGATTACATATGGATGGAAAAAATACTGGTCGCTAAAAGAAATTTTGAAGAGCAAATATTTGAACATCCACATCAAAACAAAGACATTCAACATGTGTATCCTTCCCTGCCTAACAAACGGCAGTGAGACCTGGTCCCTAACTGAAAAACATAGAGAGAAACTCGCAAGGTGCCAAAGATCAATGGAAAGAAGCATGCTGGGCATAAAACTAAGTGACAAAACAAGGAACGAAGAAATACGAGCGAAAACTAAAGTTACTGACATACTTTCTCGCATTGACCATCTAAAATGGGGCTGGACGGGACACATGTTACGATGCAAAGAAAATAAATGGAGCCAACAGGTGACACACTGGTACCCGCGAGATGGCAGTAGAGGACCGGGCCGCCCGGCTAGAAGATGGGAAGATGAACTACGCCATACCTTGGGACCACACTGGACTAGAGTGGCACTGGACAGAGGCGAATGGAAACGTTTGGAGGAGGCCTATGCCAAAAGGCACACAGAAACTAGGGATATTATTTAAATTTTATTATTAATTGTTCAACTTTATAATTTAATTTTTAATTGTTCAACTTTACAATCACACTGTTAAGACCCTTTTTCCTGTAATAAAAGGCTATTATAATAATGTAAAGAAGAAATATTAATGGGCTAAGGATGCTGCCTTGAGAGGTCCCTTTATATGAAAGTCTTGGGCCAAACAGTTGATTGTTATGTTTAGTATACACTGTTCTTCCATGTAGAAAGCTATAAATCCAATTTACCATTTTTCCAGGTAGTCCTACAGATATCAACTCTCTCGACAAGATCTCATGATCTACATTGTTAAATGCTCCAACAACATCAAAGAAAATACAGGCAAGAGACTCATTTTTGTCTAAAGCTTGCTGGATATCAAGCTGAAGATGGCTGATACTTTCACGGGCTGAGAGGCCGCGCCTAAAACCAAATTGATTTGATGGAAGAATATGATGTTTCTCTATGACGAACTCAACACGCTGTTTAATGAGCTGCTCAAAAACTTTCCCCATACAGAATGTTAATGTAATAGGACGGTAAGAATCTGGATCATATTTCCCTTTATATCGTCACCTAACGAAACCAAATGACAAATCGCATAGGTACATTTTGAGTTATCCTTTCGTTTCGTTTTCGTAGCGTAAGTAACATTGTCTAGGGGGGCAGGACCCTCCTGTAGAGATGCAACGATTATTCGGCAACTATTCGGTATTCGGCCTATTCGGCCACTTTTTTCAGTAATCGGTATATCGGCTCGTTTGATTCGTCTTGGCAAGTAGTCCAGTCAATGAGGAAATCGTTGTATGGGGAATTTCGGATAATTTCCCGGCGTTTGAAATTTGGTATATGATGAAGTTAGGTAATACATAATGAAGTTAGGTAATAGATGTAAAATTATCCAATCAAATTTATTTCGAGAAGTTAGGTATTTTCACCTAATAGCCCAGTCTGTCTGGATTTCGTTGTATGGAGAAATTCGAATAATTTCCCGGCGTTTGAAATTTGGTATGTGATGAAGTTAGGTAATAAATATTTATAGATGTAAAATAATCCAGGTAAATTTATTACCAGAAGTTAGGTATTTTCACCTAAACAGGAAAATCGTGTATAACTCTCCATGAATATGGCCTCGGGCTGAAATACTTTCTGTATACTTACGTTGGTACCATTTAACATAAGTATATAAAAAAATCCAGCTTTTTTTCCATTTTGAATATACCTAAAATTACCTTTTTGTTGCCTAAAGATTGTGAATTTACGAATCAGATTATTAAAGATACTCATGAAAATAATTACCATGTTGGTGCTATCCATACATTGAGCCTTATAAGGAAAAAGTACTGGATACCTCATGGAAAACGGCAGGTAGACCGAGTGATTTCACGTTGCCCAAAGTGTGTCAAACATGGAGGTGGCCCCTATCGATTGCCGACGGCACCGGATTTACCCAACGAAAGAGTGAACTACAGTACACCATTTACGTACTGTGGAGTGGACTATTTCGGACCACTGTTCGTGAACACGCCAAATGGAAAACAGAAGCGATGGGTAGCTTTATTCACTTGTTTAGCTGTACGGGCTATTCATTTAGAAGTAGTCAATAATTTGACAGCAGAAAAATGTCTCCTTGCACTCAGACGATTTGCAGCAACAAGAAATACACCAAAACGACTGTATTCTGACAATGCTACATGTTTTAGACTAACATCTGAAGTAGTCAGCAAACCTTACTGCATTGACAATGGAATTGCATGGAGATTCATACCACAACTCGCCCCGTGGCATGGCGGATTTTATGAACGGCTGATTGGTATAGTGAGCACTGAAGCGTACTCTTGAGAAGCATCTACTTGGAGATAGTAAACTATCAACAGTAATAAAGGAAGTAGAAGCTGTTGTCAACTCAAGACCACTTACCAAGATTGGAACTGAAGTCATCCACATATTAAGACCAGCTGATTTTCTGAGTCTAGGGAAATGTCTAACATTAACCCCAGTCAGGAACAATGTTTATCCAGTAGATGGTTCTGAATTGAAAACCAACCTGATAGAAAGCTGGAAAAAAGGACTAATTTTTCTGGAGGAATACAAGAAAATATTCCTATCACAATATCTGACAAGCCTGCGAGAAAGGTACCAGAACTCCCCTAAACAATCTAGAGTTGTATCTGGTCGTGTACCACAAGTAGGAGACATCGTACAGTTAAAGTCAGACTTAAAAAACCGAGAATTGTGGAAGGTTGGGAAGATATCGGAACTAATAAAAGGTGCAGATGGCGAACACAGAGTCGCTAAGATTAAAATTGGAGAAACTACAATGATTCGGTCTATTGGTCATCTCTATCCACTAGAGACCGAACAGGAAGACCTTGCACGAGCTAGAACGACTGATGAGGAAGCTTTGACACCATCCATACAGGCTCCAGTAGAGTACTTAAATCTGGATGAAGCCCCAAGTCATATGGATACCATGCAACCACCAGTTTCAACAAATACAGAATCTGAGTTCAATGACCAAGAGATAGAAACCACAAATGAAGTAGTATCAGTGCCAGAATCTATGACATCTACAGAGACGTCAAGATCAGAGGAGGCTATTTTAGACCCTGATAGTTTTC
Source organism: Argyresthia albistria (assembly GCA_963457715.1). Lineage (NCBI taxonomy): Eukaryota > Metazoa > Arthropoda > Insecta > Lepidoptera > Argyresthiidae > Argyresthia > Argyresthia albistria. The sequence goes on from CAUOQF010000005.1 coordinate 309,603, forward strand.
AGTCAGGTACCAGACGTAAAAGGGATGCTGCTGTCCGGGCCAGACAGAAAATACTGGAATGGACGCGTCACCTGTTCACACTACTGCCATAACACTCTTTCTGTTTGTGGGAGTGTCGCGCACTGCGCGATTCGCCACAGGAAAATCGGTATGTATCAACATTTATATGGTCAATATTATTATTGTAGTGTGGTATCACCACGCTCGGACTTGACTAATCTATGTTGGTATAAAATGACAGGAGGTTGGCGGGTAAAGAAAAAAAAAGCAAAATTCAATTTGGCGCGGACCGACCAACGGGCAGGAAGAAATATGAGTTTGGTGAGGAAATGAAGGAGCCCCGAGCTCCTTGAGATCCCCTGGAGATCCCCTGGAAGCCCTGAGTGAGTGTTTACTTTATAATACGCTTTATGTCGACCTATAAGTGCATGACGTGTGGAAAGATGAGAGGACAAAATTGAACATGACATTCTTTCCATAACTTGTAGTCCAATCTTGCAGTGCTCAGCACACTTTGTATTGTATAGTCAAGGACATTGGACAGGGCAGCCTGGAGCGTCCATGAGATATTAGTAGTGTGATTCGAAAGCACACTGGCACGGTCGACGAAGTTGGAGCAACCGAGGGCGAGGCTATAGGGGTTGGAGGAGGCCTCCGGAGGGCCCACGGCCCTCCGTCCGTCTTAGTGACCAAAGGCAAATATGGATAGAGTCACCAGGGTTATTCCCTGCATAGACCGGAGCACGTCGACCGATGCCCAACTAGGATAGAGAAAAAGATAGGCCTAAGTAGACCGGAGTAATAACGGTTCCTCTAAGGCTAATGTGTGCTTGGAGTCTAAACCAAGTGGAGGCATGAGACCGAAGTACTAACAGTTCCTCTGAGGTGTACGTGGAGATTAAACCACGAAGAGGCTTGAGACTAAAGTACTAACGGTTCCTCTAAGATATAGGTACGTGGAGACTAAACCATGAAGAGGCTTGAAACCGGAGGAGTAACGTATCTTCTATAACGTAAGACAGTAGGAGGCTCAGCCATGCGAGACAGGCTAGACCTAATAATAGTAACATGAATGAGATAAATCTGGTCAACTCATCTTTCCACTCTCATAGCAAATGTGTATATATGTATTATGTATGTTCGCGACATAGTGTAATATTTGTTAGTTTAATATTTTGTTTGTAATATTTTAAGTCGTGTACTATGTTTTTACTATGGTCTTAAGTCTTGTAAATAGCCCTGTAAATATTTTGTAATAAAGATTTGATTGTTTGTGTGTTTTCTTGGCGCAGTCAAGTAGAGAGAGAGAGACAGATAGAGAAAAGCGTTCCATCCCGCTCGCTGCTATTTCCTCGCCGCCACAGCCGCGCACAGTGTGCGCCCGCGAGTATAAATACGGGCGCACAGCAAGCGGCGACACAGTCATGCCCCCAATATATATTATATAAACATATTTATACAAACTTGTAGGTAGAACGCCCTCTGCGACTATCGAGGTCATGGTTAGTAGTAAAATGAACACATAACTACTCACGCACATTGGGGTTTTTTTAGTCCGTATGCTACACATAAGCTCTCCGCTCAATGTAGTCTCTGCCTCACGGCGGAGACCTCATCCGGATCTTGTGTGTAGAGAACCGGGCATAGCAGGGAGGTCTGACTCCCGGGCATGGTTAAACCATTTTTTTATCCCCTCACACACCAAAAAAAAAAAAAAAACGGCGACACAGTCAAGGACATAAGCGTCCTCAGCGAGCTTCACTCGGACCACAGACCAGTCTTATACCATCTCGGCAGGCCTTTCGACCGACCGACTGAAACGAAGACCATTATCAATAACCGTAAATTCAGACAAGCCCTCAGCAAACCAGATTCGAGATTAGATATCACCTCAGAAATTAACAGTAAAGCCCAATTAGAAGCCAAAATCTCTGAAATAGGCAGCAGTCTCAACGAAGCCCTAATCGGCGCCTCTCGCGAAGTCCCGGTCAAGCCCGATCATCGCATCGAGCTCCCCGAGGACATGAGACTGCTGCTTAGTGCAAAGAATGCGGCCCAGAGAGATTACGATTATAGCCCCACTGATCAAACCAGAAAGAGAATGCGCTTCCTCCAACGAGAGGTCAATAGATGCATGAAAGAGCTCAGAGCCACCCGCATGGATGACTTTGTCTCTAGGATAGCCCCCAATCACGCAGCCATATATAAATTCACTAAGTATCTTAAATCCGACACAATAGTTCCTATGCCCCCTTTGAATCGGGTCAACCAACCCCCAGCTTTTGATGACGACGAAAAGGCCGAATGTCTTGCCGAAAGCCTAGAATCCCAATGTACCCCATCCACCCAACCAATAGACCCCGCCCACCTTAACATGGTCAACTCAGAAGTAGAAGCTCCCTCCCCCCCACTGACTCCCTTCCCGAGGTCACCCTCGAGGAAGTGAAAACTTTAATCAAAGACCTCAAACCTAGGAAAGCCCCGGGGCTTGATAAAATCACCAACTTGGCTATTAAATCCTTCCCCATTAGGCTTCTCACCACTCTTACGGTCTTATTCAATGTCTCCCTCCGCCTCTGCGTCTTTCCAACCGCTTGAAAAGAAGCCGTAGTTATAGGCTTTCACAAGCCTCGGAAAGATAGATCTGACCCCACCAGCTACCGCCCCATTAGCTTACTAGCCTGCATTGGCAAAGTCTACGAACGGGTTATTCTAAACCGTCTCCAAGACATTTGCACAGCTAGGAACCTCATTCCAAACGAGCAGTTCGGCTTTAGATCCAAACACTCGTGTGCACAACAAGTGCACCGCATAACGGAGCACATACACAGAGGATTTCAAACAACGGCAAGGTCCAAAGATACCGGCGCCATTTTCTTTGACGTAGCGAAAGCATTTGACAAAGTCTGGCACAATGGTCTTATTTATAAACTTTACCGACTCAACCTCCCCGATAGGCTAGTACTCATAATCAAGGACTATCTCTCTGAGCGTAACTTTTGCTATCGAGTAGAAAAATCCATTTCTCAGCCCCATCCCATAGCCGCAGGAGTCCCGCAAGGCTCAGTCCTCGCCCCCACTCTATTCACACTTTACATCCATGATGTCCCCCGCTCTCCGTACGTCGAGCTAGCCCTTTACGCTGACAATACGGCCCTCTATTATACCAGTAGGACGCAGGCGCGCGTTTGCAAAGTTCTCCAGAGAGCAGTAACCGATCTCGGTGAATGGGCTCTCAAATGGAGGATTGAGATGAACCCTGAGAAAAGTGCAGCTGTACTCTTCTCTAGGAAAAGAAATAAACGCAAACCCGCCATCACACTCTTTGACCGACCCATACCCTGGGAGAAAGATGTGAAGTACGTAGGTGTGACATTAGACTCACGACTAAATTTTCGGAAACACATCAAAACGGTCCGCGACAAAGCAGCCTTCTACTTGAGTAGGCTTCACCCACTCTTGAGAAGTAACAGCAAACTCCCATTGCGCTGCAAAATAAATCTATACAAGACTTGCATTCGTCCGGTCTTCAAGTATGCAAGCCCAGTGTTCGCTCACTCCTCTAAACCATCTTTGAAATCCCTTCAGACACTCCAAAATAAATTCATGCGCAAAGCCGCGGGTGCCCCGTGGTACGTGCGCAAAAAACACGTGAAAGCGCGTGAAAAACACATGCAATCCACAAATGCAACAAAATGCAAACAAAAATATTGCACAATGCATCAAGATTCAATTCAAAAATGCAAACAAAAAAAATATACCATGCAAGTAAATCGCAATCAAGTTTCATATGTTACACTCACTTTACTCCGAAGTCACTTTCAACTAAATGAAACAACACTCTCTCTTAAACTATTTATATTTCGCTCCGTTCAACGTTCAATACAAGATTAACCGCTCCAAACAAAATCACAAGCTTTTATAAGTTTTCCCTCGCTTAACCAAAATAACTACTAAATGTATTTTAATTAATTTAAAGACATTTAAAAAATACTTAAAAATATGACAATAATTTACATTGGCCAAACTGTATTTATTGAAATTTAGACGATGTTCATTATCGATTTAATTTAATTTCTGTTACTACTTCCGCCGCCATTTTGCTACGCGCGTTCGAGTGGCGGAAATAGTAATATTAAAACTCACACAATAAATCTCAGAATTCAAATACAACATAATAAAATTCTAACCATATTTTAGCAAAATATTTTGACAGCAATATTCATTTTATTTTAATTGTGGTTACCACTTGTGCGAGTTTGGGTGGCGGAAATGACAACCATTTTTGTTACGCTTTAATTTTACAAAACTCATGCGACATAGCTCATCATTTCACAATTGATACAATAAAATGCCAACTATTTTAACAAAATAATATTAATCAGAATAGTTTTATAACTTAACAATAAATAATTCCTAACATTCGCCCATCCTGACTACCATTTCGCGTCCTCGCGAATTTATTAAAAATATACGAAAAAAAACAAATGTACTTGCTCTTAACATAATCTTTACACCATGTACTACCACCTAATTACTATTTATTTAGTATTGCAAAATAACCCAATTTTATCATCATAACATAATAAAATTACTAGATTTCTATAACGTATATTCATCTCTCTGCAATACTTCAGCAAAGTTAATTGTTTGAAAACACTTATATAATTATCTAAAGTCCAACCAGTATTACACTAATACAGTTTGAACCATTCAATTCAGACCCCTTATACAATAAAAACACAATACAAACACAATACCGTTTTCACTTCAATCACAATACTGTTTTTACTTCAATCAGTACCTTACTAACTTTGCTACTATACTAACTCTAACTTTGCTACTATACTAACTCACGTAATTTTCTTTTCTATAAAAAATTATGTACAATTTTACAGACTGAAACGGTGTCCCAATTTAATCAATCCTCTGTATTTTCATCCGAAGACTCAGATTCGATTGAGCGATAAGTTAGCCAGGGATAGATTTTATCCACCGAATAAACTCCTTTATAGCTAGCTTTTCCCTTTTTGTGTGTTATGGGTGTATCTTCAACTTCGTATCTGTCATTTGGATAGACTTTCGTAATTTTATACGGTCCAAAACATTTCGGTACCAATTTCTGACTACCTTTCTGCATAACATCTCTTTCTACTCTAACTAGCTCTCCTTCATTAAACTGTCGTGGTGCACATCGTGCCTTATCAAAACGTTCTTTCTGTTGCTCTTGGGACTTGCTAATTTTTTTCAAAGCCTCTGACCTAGCCTTTTCTATATTTCTGGTTGATAAGTCATCATCAGTTACTGCCACAGAAAGTTTTAATTCGCTTTCTGCCACCCCTGTAAGTCTGAGCCCAAACAAAAGTTCTGCGGGTGTTTTGCCCGTAGCCTTATTGACCGTATTGTTTAACCCCCACTGTACGTCTGTAAGAACTTCATCCCACATTCTTTCATCTTTTCCGTGTGTCATGGCCGTTAACGCATCAAGGACCGTACGATTATAACGCTCAACTTGACCGTTTGCTCTAGGCGTTGCCACTGAATTCAAAACGTGTTTTACACTTTTGCCCTCCAAAAATTCCCTAAAATTTGAACTTGTGAACGTGCTACCTCTATCAGTGATGACTCTATCTGGAACCCCAAACAAGGCAAAATAATCCCTGAAAACTGATATGGTAGTATTAGTTTTAGTGTTCTTGACGGCTTTCAGTATTATAAATTTTGTAAAAGCGTCTATAATAGCCAAAATGTATTTGTTTCTTTTTTTACTATCATTGAATGGGCCTAAATGGTCCGCGTGCAAGGTATGAAATGGACGCGAGACCTTTTCAATTGGATGTAGGTACCCTGATCGTTTTCCACCCGGTATCTTGCCATGTGCACATTGCACACATGATTGGCAGTACTTTTTAACAAACTTATTAACTTTCGGGAACCAATAGTCTCCCCGAACCTTATCTAAGGTCTTTTCAAAAGAAAAATGCCCTATTTTATCATGACACGCTTGGAGTATTTGCCATCTCACACCTCTCGGCACCAACCACTTTAAGCCTTCCTTTGTCTTTTTATATATCAAGCCTCTTTTTAAGCAATAATTTTCTTTTACTTGAGCTACATTGTCAGATTCTGGATCTTCTAAGATTCTTTTGATCCTTTGCGACTCTTCATCACCCATTTGAACCGTTGTCAACCAGTCCGTTGTAATATGCATTACTAAAGTTTGGTCAAATCTATCGAGAGCTGTATCACTGGTTGCAACAGGGTTTCTGCTTAACGCATCGACATGGCTCATTGTCGAACCTGGCTTATAAACCATATTGAAATCAAATTCCTGAATCAAACTCCACCAGCGAGCAACACGTGGTATCATATCCCTCTTTGTCATTGTTGCTCGCAAAGAGTTACAATCTGTTAGTACTGTAAACTTCAGTCCGATTAGATACGGCCGGAATTTCACTAAGCTACTGACTACAGCCAATGTCTCCAACTCATATGAAGAATAGTGTTGCTCGTCCGGGGAAGTCTGCTTACTATAATAAGCTACTGGCTTCATTGCATTGTCAAGTTGCCTCTGCATTAACATACCCCCTACACCAAATTTACTGGCGTCTGTATGTAATTCAGTTTCAGCTTTTGGGTCATAGAGTGCTAAGATAGGACGAGAGACAAGATTATTTTTGAGTTCATTAAAAGCTTGCTCTTGATCTGCGCCCCAGGACCAGGTGCAGTTGTTTTTCAGCAACTTGGACAAAGGTCTTGAAATTAAAGCAAAATTCTTTATAAAACGCCTAAAAAAACTAGCCAATCCTAAGAATTGGCGGACGTTGTGTACATTTATAGGTGTTGGAAATTTTTGCACTGCATCAATTTTGTTCTGACCTGGCCTGATCCCTTTCCCTGATACCTCAAATCCTAGATAATCTATGTCTTCACAGAAAAATTTGCACTTTGAAAGTTTTAACGTTAAACCCGCCCCCGATATTTTATCCAAAACCTGTTTTAATTTTTCCAAGCCATCAGCAAATTCAACAGACGGTAAAAGCACGTCATCCATATAAACCACTACCGAATTGAATCGAAGAGTATCCAACACCTTGTTAATAGTACGCTGAAACACAGCAGGTGCATTTGTCAGCCCGAAGGGCATCCTATTGAATTCAAATTGGCCATCTGGCGTAACAAATGAAGTCTTTTCTTTGGCACTTTCTTCTAATTCAATCTGGTAATAGCCTAAAGCAAGATCTAGCGTTGTGTATAGCTTGAACCCTGTCAATCTATCCATTTGATCTTCAATCCTTGGCAATGGGTAGTGTTGTTTTACAGTTTTTCTATTTAAAGCTCTGTAATCTATGCACAAGCGTTGCTCCCCAGTTTTTTTTCTTACAAGAATTATTGGGCTTGCGAAGGGGGACGACGACTCTCTAACAATACCGTATTCTAATAGTTCACCTATCATTTTTCGAACTTCCTCTCTCTCGGTGTGTGACAACCGATAAGGCCTGTAGACGACTGGCTGCGGATCCGTTAGCTCTATCTTCATTTTTTCCACGTCGGTACGTCCTAACTCCTGTAGATTTTTAGCAAAACATGTTCTATATTGATTCACGACTCCAAGCAATTGTTGTTTCTGTTCGAAACTGATGTTTTCTCCTACGTTCAGGTCTGATAACGTAAAGTTTTCCAAATTATCTACTCTATTTATTTTATTTACAGTATTGTGCCGTATAGTAAATACTTTGATTTTTCTAGCTCTAGCTATCAACTCCCCTTTTTGGAAACCTAAGTCTTCGTCTGACAGGTTATTTACCAATACCAATCCCTTACCCTTATCTAAACTGAATACACCTTCTTCTAAACTGTAATCAGTTGGTCGTGATCTAATACCTCCGTTCACTAGAATTGGTCCAGTGTATTCGTCCGTCATCGAACAAACTTCTACATAAGTACACCCAGGCCTTATGGTAGTCTCATTCAAAACGTATAGTTTAATATTGACATCGTCATAAATTTGTTCAGTTATTATCAATTCGTTATCAATCTTGGTTATGTTAACAAAAGGTAGCTCTGTAAACGTCTGCCCGACCAAAACGGGATATTGCAAATATATGTCTGGCACTACGTGAACTAGTGCCTCTGCTTTAACACCTTGAATTTCCAGTTTGGCAAGTCCTGACCCTAACGACTTTACTATTGCACCCCCAAACCCAGCTAGCGTAGTACACTCGTTTCTATTCCAGCCTGCCAGTATCTGTGGCGCGTCCGACTCGCGAATCAGCGTACATTCGCTACCCAAATCTATAAAACCTTGTTTAACCTGACCATTGACCCTTACTTCTTGCACATATTTATTTTCAGTTATATTTTGCGTATGATTGTTTATTTTCAAAACACTTTTGGGGTCAGTTTTGGGTCTCCGATAGCACTCCGTAATATCGTGTCCTGTTACTAAACAATTTGAGCACTTTTTTAAGGGTTTGGGATATTTAGCTATAACATGCCCTTCTTCTTTACAATTAAAACATTTAAGAGGTCCTTTATATTGATTGCCAACCATTGTAGTAGTAGATCGGTCACGTGCTGCGCCAAACCTTCTTATTGGAACTTTACTAATTTCTTGCTTTTTACTGCGAATGTTCCGTAGATAAGCTAAAAGTTTATCTGGCTCATCGAACTGTGCAGCTTCAGCTCCTAAACGAACCGCCCTGTCTTCTATTCCAAAAATTATACATTCTACTGCCCTTTTGCCCTTTATCTCGCATCTATTGAGTAATGCTGTTTTTTCGTAAAAATAATCCTCGAGACAAACCTTGCCCTTTTCTCTAGCATGTCCGTTAACGTCTGTCCATAATTCTCATCTGATGGAAAAGCAGATTTTAATTTTTGTTGCCATTCGCGCCATGTGAAATTCACCGTTGTCAACCCTTCGTACCAACGCTTTGCATTCCCTATTAATTTTGGTATGGCGTAGTGAACTACTTGTTTGTCTATCCAACTGTACAAGGCCGCTATTTCATTTACTTTTGAAATTCAGGTGTGAATAGTTTGATTTTTAGAGGATGGATCAAATTCGGGCACCACAGTAGTATTCCCGAACCGCTCCCTACTACTATTACAAATCTTTTTGAACAATTCAAATATTTGATCCGAACTATTTGTGCTGCGGTGCGTTTTCACTTTATCCCTTCCTTCCTTACTAGAATGTCGGCTAACCGAACGACTATGGCTCCGTCTACACTTTGAACTACGTGATCTGCGACGGCTTGCACGTGATGTTCGTGGAATGCTATGCTTTTCCCTTCGACGACTTTTAAAAGTAGGAGACTTACTCCTACTTCTTCTGCAGCTGCGGCGCTCGTCGTCAGGGCTGCGTGTCCTCAGTCTCCTCCGTTTCACCCGGCCCCCTCGCCGGTCCACACTGCTATCCCTTTTACGATACATGTGAGCTTCATCGCCAGAACTGCTCGCTTCCCGAATACGACTCCTCCTTTGACTAAGAGGTGGCGTCACACCGCGATCACTATCCTCTTCCATATCCATATCGTTGATCTGAAAACATTAGCACCGACATCACCATTCTGTTATTTTCACCAGTAACTTATCTTGGAATAAATATGTCGATTATCTAGTTTGCAGGGCTAGTAAGGCCTTCAATATTCTGAAGACTTTATGTAGAACATATTGGGGAGCTGATCCCAAAATTCTGCTGGCATTAATGTCTAGTACTAGCCCTGCAAACTAGATAATCGACATATTTATTCCAAGATAAGTTACTGGTGAAAATAACACCTAAGAATTTAGCTTCTGTTGCTGTAGGTACACAGTTATTATTGTAATACAATTGAAAGTTGTTTCCCAGTTGTTTACCAAAGACTACAATTTTGCTTTTACTTGCACTAATCTCTAGATTCAAAGAGGTAAAATAATTATGGAGTTTGGTTAATGCTTGATTTAATCTTTGTTTTATTTGATTTTGGTTAGTATCAGTACAATAGATTACTAAGTCATCAGCATACTGTAGATTAGATACATTGGATCCTAAGATATTATTTATGCTATGTATGTAAAGAAGATAAATGGGAGACGCCTAAACCACCTCAGATTTGCTGACGATCTAATCTTGCTGGAAGAAAACCCAAATACTCTACAACGCATGATACAATCCTTAAGCAACAAAAGCAAAGAAGTAGGACTTGAAATGAATAAAAACAAAACAAAACTAATGACTAATGACACAGAGTTCGACATAGAAATCGATGGAATCAAGTTCGAATATGTAAAGGAGTATGTGTATTTGGGACAAATCATTGCACCAACGGATATGATGTCAAAAGAAGTGGACAAAAGGATTACATATGGATGGAAAAAATACTGGTCGCTAAAAGAAATTTTGAAGAGCAAATATTTGAACATCCACATCAAAACAAAGACATTCAACATGTGTATCCTTCCCTGCCTAACAAACGGCAGTGAGACCTGGTCCCTAACTGAAAAACATAGAGAGAAACTCGCAAGGTGCCAAAGATCAATGGAAAGAAGCATGCTGGGCATAAAACTAAGTGACAAAACAAGGAACGAAGAAATACGAGCGAAAACTAAAGTTACTGACATACTTTCTCGCATTGACCATCTAAAATGGGGCTGGACGGGACACATGTTACGATGCAAAGAAAATAAATGGAGCCAACAGGTGACACACTGGTACCCGCGAGATGGCAGTAGAGGACCGGGCCGCCCGGCTAGAAGATGGGAAGATGAACTACGCCATACCTTGGGACCACACTGGACTAGAGTGGCACTGGACAGAGGCGAATGGAAACGTTTGGAGGAGGCCTATGCCAAAAGGCACACAGAAACTAGGGATATTATTTAAATTTTATTATTAATTGTTCAACTTTATAATTTAATTTTTAATTGTTCAACTTTACAATCACACTGTTAAGACCCTTTTTCCTGTAATAAAAGGCTATTATAATAATGTAAAGAAGAAATATTAATGGGCTAAGGATGCTGCCTTGAGAGGTCCCTTTATATGAAAGTCTTGGGCCAAACAGTTGATTGTTATGTTTAGTATACACTGTTCTTCCATGTAGAAAGCTATAAATCCAATTTACCATTTTTCCAGGTAGTCCTACAGATATCAACTCTCTCGACAAGATCTCATGATCTACATTGTTAAATGCTCCAACAACATCAAAGAAAATACAGGCAAGAGACTCATTTTTGTCTAAAGCTTGCTGGATATCAAGCTGAAGATGGCTGATACTTTCACGGGCTGAGAGGCCGCGCCTAAAACCAAATTGATTTGATGGAAGAATATGATGTTTCTCTATGACGAACTCAACACGCTGTTTAATGAGCTGCTCAAAAACTTTCCCCATACAGAATGTTAATGTAATAGGACGGTAAGAATCTGGATCATATTTCCCTTTATATCGTCACCTAACGAAACCAAATGACAAATCGCATAGGTACATTTTGAGTTATCCTTTCGTTTCGTTTTCGTAGCGTAAGTAACATTGTCTAGGGGGGCAGGACCCTCCTGTAGAGATGCAACGATTATTCGGCAACTATTCGGTATTCGGCCTATTCGGCCACTTTTTTCAGTAATCGGTATATCGGCTCGTTTGATTCGTCTTGGCAAGTAGTCCAGTCAATGAGGAAATCGTTGTATGGGGAATTTCGGATAATTTCCCGGCGTTTGAAATTTGGTATATGATGAAGTTAGGTAATACATAATGTAGTTAGGTAATAGATGTAAAATTATCCAATCAAATTTATTTCGAGAAGTTAGGTATTTTCACCTAATAGCCCAGTCTGTCTGGATTTCGTTGTATGGAGAAATTCGAATAATTTCCCGGCGTTTGAAATTTGGTATGTGATGAAGTTAGGTAATAAATATTTATAGATGTAAAATAATCCAGGTAAATTTATTACCAGAAGTTAGGTATTTTCACCTAAACAGGAAAATCGTGTATAACTCTCCATGAATATGGCCTCGGGCTGAAATACTTTCTGTATACTTACGTTGGTACCATTTAACATAAGTATATAAAAAAATCCAGCTTTTTTTCCATTTTGAATATACCTAAAATTACCTTTTTGTTGCCTAAAGATTGTGAATTTACGAATCAGATTATTAAAGATACTCATGAAAATAATTACCATGTTGGTGCTATCCATACATTGAGCCTTATAAGGAAAAAGTACTGGATACCTCATGGAAAACGGCAGGTAGACCGAGTGATTTCACGTTGCCCAAAGTGTGTCAAACATGGAGGTGGCCCCTATCGATTGCCGACGGCACCGGATTTACCCAACGAAAGAGTGAACTACAGTACACCATTTACGTACTGTGGAGTGGACTATTTCGGACCACTGTTCGTGAACACGCCAAATGGAAAACAGAAGCGATGGGTAGCTTTATTCACTTGTTTAGCTGTACGGGCTATTCATTTAGAAGTAGTCAATAATTTGACAGCAGAAAAATGTCTCCTTGCACTCAGACGATTTGCAGCAACAAGAAATACACCAAAACGACTGTATTCTGACAATGCTACATGTTTTAGACTAACATCTGAAGTAGTCAGCAAACCTTACTGCATTGACAATGGAATTGCATGGAGATTCATACCACAACTCGCCCCGTGGCATGGCGGATTTTATGAACGGCTGATTGGTATAGTGAGCACTGAAGCGTACTCTTGAGAAGCATCTACTTGGAGATAGTAAACTATCAACAGTAATAAAGGAAGTAGAAGCTGTTGTCAACTCAAGACCACTTACCAAGATTGGAACTGAAGTCATCCACATATTAAGACCAGCTGATTTTCTGAGTCTAGGGAAATGTCTAACATTAACCCCAGTCAGGAACAATGTTTATCCAGTAGATGGTTCTGAATTGAAAACCAACCTGATAGAAAGCTGGAAAAAAGGACTAATTTTTCTGGAGGAATACAAGAAAATATTCCTATCACAATATCTGACAAGCCTGCGAGAAAGGTACCAGAACTCCCCTAAACAATCTAGAGTTGTATCTGGTCGTGTACCACAAGTAGGAGACATCGTACAGTTAAAGTCAGACTTAAAAAACCGAGAATTGTGGAAGGTTGGGAAGATATCGGAACTAATAAAAGGTGCAGATGGCGAACACAGAGTCGCTAAGATTAAAATTGGAGAAACTACAATGATTCGGTCTATTGGTCATCTCTATCCACTAGAGACCGAACAGGAAGACCTTGCACGAGCTAGAACGACTGATGAGGAAGCTTTGACACCATCCATACAGGCTCCAGTAGAGTACTTAAATCTGGATGAAGCCCCAAGTCATATGGATACCATGCAACCACCAGTTTCAACAAATACAGAATCTGAGTTCAATGACCAAGAGATAGAAACCACAAATGAAGTAGTATCAGTGCCAGAATCTATGACATCTACAGAGACGTCAAGATCAGAGGAGGCTATTTTAGACCCTGATAGTTTTCAGTCAGGTACCAGACGTAAAAGGGATGCTGCTGTCCGGGCCAGACAGAAAATACTGGAATGGACGCGTCACCTGTTCACACTACTGCCATAACACTCTTTCTGTTTGTGGGAGTGTCGCGCACTGCGCGATTCGCCACAGGAAAATCGGTATGTATCAACATTTATATGGTCAATATTATTATTGTAGTGTGGTATCACCACGCTCGGACTTGACTAATCTATGTTGGTATAAAATGACAGGAGGTTGGCGGGTAAAGAAAAAAAAAGCAAAATTCAATTTGGCGCGGACCGACCAACGGGCAGGAAGAAATATGAGTTTGGTGAGGAAATGAAGGAGCCCCGAGCTCCTTGAGATCCCCTGGAGATCCCCTGGAAGCCCTGAGTGAGTGTTTACTTTATAATACGCTTTATGTCGACCTATAAGTGCATGACGTGTGGAAAGATGAGAGGACAAAATTGAACATGACATTCTTTCCATAACTTGTAGTCCAATCTTGCAGTGCTCAGCACACTTTGTATTGTATAGTCAAGGACATTGGACAGGGCAGCCTGGAGCGTCCATGAGATATTAGTAGTGTGATTCGAAAGCACACTGGCACGGTCGACGAAGTTGGAGCAACCGAGGGCGAGGCTATAGGGGTTGGAGGAGGCCTCCGGAGGGCCCACGGCCCTCCGTCCGTCTTAGTGACCAAAGGCAAATATGGATAGAGTCACCAGGGTTATTCCCTGCATAGACCGGAGCACGTCGACCGATGCCCAACTAGGATAGAGAAAAAGATAGGCCTAAGTAGACCGGAGTAATAACGGTTCCTCTAAGGCTAATGTGTGCTTGGAGTCTAAACCAAGTGGAGGCATGAGACCGAAGTACTAACAGTTCCTCTGAGGTGTACGTGGAGATTAAACCACGAAGAGGCTTGAGACTAAAGTACTAACGGTTCCTCTAAGATATAGGTACGTGGAGACTAAACCATGAAGAGGCTTGAAACCGGAGGAGTAACGTATCTTCTATAACGTAAGACAGTAGGAGGCTCAGCCATGCGAGACAGGCTAGACCTAATAATAGTAACATGAATGAGATAAATCTGGTCAACTCATCTTTCCACTCTCATAGCAAATGTGTATATATGTATTATGTATGTTCGCGACATAGTGTAATATTTGTTAGTTTAATATTTTGTTTGTAATATTTTAAGTCGTGTACTATGTTTTTACTATGGTCTTAAGTCTTGTAAATAGCCCTGTAAATATTTTGTAATAAAGATTTGATTGTTTGTGTGTTTTCTTGGCGCAGTCAAGTAGAGAGAGAGAGACAGATAGAGAAAAGCGTTCCATCCCGCTCGCTGCTATTTCCTCGCCGCCACAGCCGCGCACAGTGTGCGCCCGCGAGTATAAATACGGGCGCACAGCAAGCGGCGACACAGTCATGCCCCCAATATATATTATATAAACATATTTATACAAACTTGTAGGTAGAACGCCCTCTGCGACTATCGAGGTCATGGTTAGTAGTAAAATGAACACATAACTACTCACGCACATTGGGGTTTTTTTAGTCCGTATGCTACACATAAGCTCTCCGCTCAATGTAGTCTCTGCCTCACGGCGGAGACCTCATCCGGATCTTGTGTGTAGAGAACCGGGCATAGCAGGGAGGTCTGACTCCCGGGCATGGTTAAACCATTTTTTTATCCCCTCACACACCAAAAAAAAAAAAAAAACGGCGACACAGTCAAGGACATAAGCGTCCTCAGCGAGCTTCACTCGGACCACAGACCAGTCTTATACCATCTCGGCAGGCCTTTCGACCGACCGACTGAAACGAAGACCATTATCAATAACCGTAAATTCAGACAAGCCCTCAGCAAACCAGATTCGAGATTAGATATCACCTCAGAAATTAACAGTAAAGCCCAATTAGAAGCCAAAATCTCTGAAATAGGCAGCAGTCTCAACGAAGCCCTAATCGGCGCCTCTCGCGAAGTCCCGGTCAAGCCCGATCATCGCATCGAGCTCCCCGAGGACATGAGACTGCTGCTTAGTGCAAAGAATGCGGCCCAGAGAGATTACGATTATAGCCCCACTGATCAAACCAGAAAGAGAATGCGCTTCCTCCAACGAGAGGTCAATAGATGCATGAAAGAGCTCAGAGCCACCCGCATGGATGACTTTGTCTCTAGGATAGCCCCCAATCACGCAGCCATATATAAATTCACTAAGTATCTTAAATCCGACACAATAGTTCCTATGCCCCCTTTGAATCGGGTCAACCAACCCCCAGCTTTTGATGACGACGAAAAGGCCGAATGTCTTGCCGAAAGCCTAGAATCCCAATGTACCCCATCCACCCAACCAATAGACCCCGCCCACCTTAACATGGTCAACTCAGAAGTAGAAGCTCCCTCCCCCCCACTGACTCCCTTCCCGAGGTCACCCTCGAGGAAGTGAAAACTTTAATCAAAGACCTCAAACCTAGGAAAGCCCCGGGGCTTGATAAAATCACCAACTTGGCTATTAAATCCTTCCCCATTAGGCTTCTCACCACTCTTACGGTCTTATTCAATGTCTCCCTCCGCCTCTGCGTCTTTCCAACCGCTTGAAAAGAAGCCGTAGTTATAGGCTTTCACAAGCCTCGGAAAGATAGATCTGACCCCACCAGCTACCGCCCCATTAGCTTACTAGCCTGCATTGGCAAAGTCTACGAACGGGTTATTCTAAACCGTCTCCAAGACATTTGCACAGCTAGGAACCTCATTCCAAACGAGCAGTTCGGCTTTAGATCCAAACACTCGTGTGCACAACAAGTGCACCGCATAACGGAGCACATACACAGAGGATTTCAAACAACGGCAAGGTCCAAAGATACCGGCGCCATTTTCTTTGACGTAGCGAAAGCATTTGACAAAGTCTGGCACAATGGTCTTATTTATAAACTTTACCGACTCAACCTCCCCGATAGGCTAGTACTCATAATCAAGGACTATCTCTCTGAGCGTAACTTTTGCTATCGAGTAGAAAAATCCATTTCTCAGCCCCATCCCATAGCCGCAGGAGTCCCGCAAGGCTCAGTCCTCGCCCCCACTCTATTCACACTTTACATCCATGATGTCCCCCGCTCTCCGTACGTCGAGCTAGCCCTTTACGCTGACAATACGGCCCTCTATTATACCAGTAGGACGCAGGCGCGCGTTTGCAAAGTTCTCCAGAGAGCAGTAACCGATCTCGGTGAATGGGCTCTCAAATGGAGGATTGAGATGAACCCTGAGAAAAGTGCAGCTGTACTCTTCTCTAGGAAAAGAAATAAACGCAAACCCGCCATCACACTCTTTGACCGACCCATACCCTGGGAGAAAGATGTGAAGTACGTAGGTGTGACATTAGACTCACGACTAAATTTTCGGAAACACATCAAAACGGTCCGCGACAAAGCAGCCTTCTACTTGAGTAGGCTTCACCCACTCTTGAGAAGTAACAGCAAACTCCCATTGCGCTGCAAAATAAATCTATACAAGACTTGCATTCGTCCGGTCTTCAAGTATGCAAGCCCAGTGTTCGCTCACTCCTCTAAACCATCTTTGAAATCCCTTCAGACACTCCAAAATAAATTCATGCGCAAAGCCGCGGGTGCCCCGTGGTACGTGCGCAAAAAACACGTGAAAGCGCGTGAAAAACACATGCAATCCACAAATGCAACAAAATGCAAACAAAAATATTGCACAATGCATCAAGATTCAATTCAAAAATGCAAACAAAAAAAATATACCATGCAAGTAAATCGCAATCAAGTTTCATATGTTACACTCACTTTACTCCGAAGTCACTTTCAACTAAATGAAACAACACTCTCTCTTAAACTATTTATATTTCGCTCCGTTCAACGTTCAATACAAGATTAACCGCTCCAAACAAAATCACAAGCTTTTATAAGTTTTCCCTCGCTTAACCAAAATAACTACTAAATGTATTTTAATTAATTTAAAGACATTTAAAAAATACTTAAAAATATGACAATAATTTACATTGGCCAAACTGTATTTATTGAAATTTAGACGATGTTCATTATCGATTTAATTTAATTTCTGTTACTACTTCCGCCGCCATTTTGCTACGCGCGTTCGAGTGGCGGAAATAGTAATATTAAAACTCACACAATAAATCTCAGAATTCAAATACAACATAATAAAATTCTAACCATATTTTAGCAAAATATTTTGACAGCAATATTCATTTTATTTTAATTGTGGTTACCACTTGTGCGAGTTTGGGTGGCGGAAATGACAACCATTTTTGTTACGCTTTAATTTTACAAAACTCATGCGACATAGCTCATCATTTCACAATTGATACAATAAAATGCCAACTATTTTAACAAAATAATATTAATCAGAATAGTTTTATAACTTAACAATAAATAATTCCTAACATTCGCCCATCCTGACTACCATTTCGCGTCCTCGCGAATTTATTAAAAATATACGAAAAAAAACAAATGTACTTGCTCTTAACATAATCTTTACACCATGTACTACCACCTAATTACTATTTATTTAGTATTGCAAAATAACCCAATTTTATCATCATAACATAATAAAATTACTAGATTTCTATAACGTATATTCATCTCTCTGCAATACTTCAGCAAAGTTAATTGTTTGAAAACACTTATATAATTATCTAAAGTCCAACCAGTATTACACTAATACAGTTTGAACCATTCAATTCAGACCCCTTATACAATAAAAACACAATACAAACACAATACCGTTTTCACTTCAATCACAATACTGTTTTTACTTCAATCAGTACCTTACTAACTTTGCTACTATACTAACTCTAACTTTGCTACTATACTAACTCACGTAATTTTCTTTTCTATAAAAAATTATGTACAATTTTACAGACTGAAACGGTGTCCCAATTTAATCAATCCTCTGTATTTTCATCCGAAGACTCAGATTCGATTGAGCGATAAGTTAGCCAGGGATAGATTTTATCCACCGAATAAACTCCTTTATAGCTAGCTTTTCCCTTTTTGTGTGTTATGGGTGTATCTTCAACTTCGTATCTGTCATTTGGATAGACTTTCGTAATTTTATACGGTCCAAAACATTTCGGTACCAATTTCTGACTACCTTTCTGCATAACATCTCTTTCTACTCTAACTAGCTCTCCTTCATTAAACTGTCGTGGTGCACATCGTGCCTTATCAAAACGTTCTTTCTGTTGCTCTTGGGACTTGCTAATTTTTTTCAAAGCCTCTGACCTAGCCTTTTCTATATTTCTGGTTGATAAGTCATCATCAGTTACTGCCACAGAAAGTTTTAATTCGCTTTCTGCCACCCCTGTAAGTCTGAGCCCAAACAAAAGTTCTGCGGGTGTTTTGCCCGTAGCCTTATTGACCGTATTGTTTAACCCCCACTGTACGTCTGTAAGAACTTCATCCCACATTCTTTCATCTTTTCCGTGTGTCATGGCCGTTAACGCATCAAGGACCGTACGATTATAACGCTCAACTTGACCGTTTGCTCTAGGCGTTGCCACTGAATTCAAAACGTGTTTTACACTTTTGCCCTCCAAAAATTCCCTAAAATTTGAACTTGTGAACGTGCTACCTCTATCAGTGATGACTCTATCTGGAACCCCAAACAAGGCAAAATAATCCCTGAAAACTGATATGGTAGTATTAGTTTTAGTGTTCTTGACGGCTTTCAGTATTATAAATTTTGTAAAAGCGTCTATAATAGCCAAAATGTATTTGTTTCTTTTTTTACTATCATTGAATGGGCCTAAATGGTCCGCGTGCAAGGTATGAAATGGACGCGAGACCTTTTCAATTGGATGTAGGTACCCTGATCGTTTTCCACCCGGTATCTTGCCATGTGCACATTGCACACATGATTGGCAGTACTTTTTAACAAACTTATTAACTTTCGGGAACCAATAGTCTCCCCGAACCTTATCTAAGGTCTTTTCAAAAGAAAAATGCCCTATTTTATCATGACACGCTTGGAGTATTTGCCATCTCACACCTCTCGGCACCAACCACTTTAAGCCTTCCTTTGTCTTTTTATATATCAAGCCTCTTTTTAAGCAATAATTTTCTTTTACTTGAGCTACATTGTCAGATTCTGGATCTTCTAAGATTCTTTTGATCCTTTGCGACTCTTCATCACCCATTTGAACCGTTGTCAACCAGTCCGTTGTAATATGCATTACTAAAGTTTGGTCAAATCTATCGAGAGCTGTATCACTGGTTGCAACAGGGTTTCTGCTTAACGCATCGACATGGCTCATTGTCGAACCTGGCTTATAAACCATATTGAAATCAAATTCCTGAATCAAACTCCACCAGCGAGCAACACGTGGTATCATATCCCTCTTTGTCATTGTTGCTCGCAAAGAGTTACAATCTGTTAGTACTGTAAACTTCAGTCCGATTAGATACGGCCGGAATTTCACTAAGCTACTGACTACAGCCAATGTCTCCAACTCATATGAAGAATAGTGTTGCTCGTCCGGGGAAGTCTGCTTACTATAATAAGCTACTGGCTTCATTGCATTGTCAAGTTGCCTCTGCATTAACATACCCCCTACACCAAATTTACTGGCGTCTGTATGTAATTCAGTTTCAGCTTTTGGGTCATAGAGTGCTAAGATAGGACGAGAGACAAGATTATTTTTGAGTTCATTAAAAGCTTGCTCTTGATCTGCGCCCCAGGACCAGGTGCAGTTGTTTTTCAGCAACTTGGACAAAGGTCTTGAAATTAAAGCAAAATTCTTTATAAAACGCCTAAAAAAACTAGCCAATCCTAAGAATTGGCGGACGTTGTGTACATTTATAGGTGTTGGAAATTTTTGCACTGCATCAATTTTGTTCTGACCTGGCCTGATCCCTTTCCCTGATACCTCAAATCCTAGATAATCTATGTCTTCACAGAAAAATTTGCACTTTGAAAGTTTTAACGTTAAACCCGCCCCCGATATTTTATCCAAAACCTGTTTTAATTTTTCCAAGCCATCAGCAAATTCAACAGACGGTAAAAGCACGTCATCCATATAAACCACTACCGAATTGAATCGAAGAGTATCCAACACCTTGTTAATAGTACGCTGAAACACAGCAGGTGCATTTGTCAGCCCGAAGGGCATCCTATTGAATTCAAATTGGCCATCTGGCGTAACAAATGAAGTCTTTTCTTTGGCACTTTCTTCTAATTCAATCTGGTAATAGCCTAAAGCAAGATCTAGCGTTGTGTATAGCTTGAACCCTGTCAATCTATCCATTTGATCTTCAATCCTTGGCAATGGGTAGTGTTGTTTTACAGTTTTTCTATTTAAAGCTCTGTAATCTATGCACAAGCGTTGCTCCCCAGTTTTTTTTCTTACAAGAATTATTGGGCTTGCGAAGGGGGACGACGACTCTCTAACAATACCGTATTCTAATAGTTCACCTATCATTTTTCGAACTTCCTCTCTCTCGGTGTGTGACAACCGATAAGGCCTGTAGACGACTGGCTGCGGATCCGTTAGCTCTATCTTCATTTTTTCCACGTCGGTACGTCCTAACTCCTGTAGATTTTTAGCAAAACATGTTCTATATTGATTCACGACTCCAAGCAATTGTTGTTTCTGTTCGAAACTGATGTTTTCTCCTACGTTCAGGTCTGATAACGTAAAGTTTTCCAAATTATCTACTCTATTTATTTTATTTACAGTATTGTGCCGTATAGTAAATACTTTGATTTTTCTAGCTCTAGCTATCAACTCCCCTTTTTGGAAACCTAAGTCTTCGTCTGACAGGTTATTTACCAATACCAATCCCTTACCCTTATCTAAACTGAATACACCTTCTTCTAAACTGTAATCAGTTGGTCGTGATCTAATACCTCCGTTCACTAGAATTGGTCCAGTGTATTCGTCCGTCATCGAACAAACTTCTACATAAGTACACCCAGGCCTTATGGTAGTCTCATTCAAAACGTATAGTTTAATATTGACATCGTCATAAATTTGTTCAGTTATTATCAATTCGTTATCAATCTTGGTTATGTTAACAAAAGGTAGCTCTGTAAACGTCTGCCCGACCAAAACGGGATATTGCAAATATATGTCTGGCACTACGTGAACTAGTGCCTCTGCTTTAACACCTTGAATTTCCAGTTTGGCAAGTCCTGACCCTAACGACTTTACTATTGCACCCCCAAACCCAGCTAGCGTAGTACACTCGTTTCTATTCTAGCCTGCCAGTATCTGTGGCGCGTCCGACTCGCGAATCAGCGTACATTCGCTACCCAAATCTATAAAACCTTGTTTAACCTGACCATTGACCCTTACTTCTTGCACATATTTATTTTCAGTTATATTTTGCGTATGATTGTTTATTTTCAAAACACTTTTGGGGTCAGTTTTGGGTCTCCGATAGCACTCCGTAATATCGTGTCCTGTTACTAAACAATTTGAGCACTTTTTTAAGGGTTTGGGATATTTAGCTATAACATGCCCTTCTTCTTTACAATTAAAACATTTAAGAGGTCCTTTATATTGATTGCCAACCATTGTAGTAGTAGATCGGTCACGTGCTGCGCCAAACCTTCTTATTGGAACTTTACTAATTTCTTGCTTTTTACTGCGAATGTTCCGTAGATAAGCTAAAAGTTTATCTGGCTCATCGAACTGTGCAGCTTCAGCTCCTAAACGAACCGCCCTGTCTTCTATTCCAAAAATTATACATTCTACTGCCCTTTTGCCCTTTATCTCGCATCTATTGAGTAATGCTGTTTTTTCGTAAAAATAATCCTCGAGACAAACCTTGCCCTTTTCTCTAGCATGTCCGTTAACGTCTGTCCATAATTCTCATCTGATGGAAAAGCAGATTTTAATTTTTGTTGCCATTCGCGCCATGTGAAATTCACCGTTGTCAACCCTTCGTACCAACGCTTTGCATTCCCTATTAATTTTGGTATGGCGTAGTGAACTACTTGTTTGTCTATCCAACTGTACAAGGCCGCTATTTCATTTACTTTTGAAATTCAGGTGTGAATAGTTTGATTTTTAGAGGATGGATCAAATTCGGGCACCACAGTAGTATTCCCGAACCGCTCCCTACTACTATTACAAATCTTTTTGAACAATTCAAATATTTGATCCGAACTATTTGTGCTGCGGTGCGTTTTCACTTTATCCCTTCCTTCCTTACTAGAATGTCGGCTAACCGAACGACTATGGCTCCGTCTACACTTTGAACTACGTGATCTGCGACGGCTTGCACGTGATGTTCGTGGAATGCTATGCTTTTCCCTTCGACGACTTTTAAAAGTAGGAGACTTACTCCTACTTCTTCTGCAGCTGCGGCGCTCGTCGTCAGGGCTGCGTGTCCTCAGTCTCCTCCGTTTCACCCGGCCCCCTCGCCGGTCCACACTGCTATCCCTTTTACGATACATGTGAGCTTCATCGCCAGAACTGCTCGCTTCCCGAATACGACTCCTCCTTTGACTAAGAGGTGGCGTCACACCGCGATCACTATCCTCTTCCATATCCATATCGTTGATCTGAAAACATTAGCACCGACATCACCATTCTGTTATTTTCACCAGTAACTTATCTTGGAATAAATATGTCGATTATCTAGTTTGCAGGGCTAGTAAGGCCTTCAATATTCTGAAGACTTTATGTAGAACATATTGGGGAGCTGATCCCAAAATTCTGCTGGCATTAATGTCTAGTACTAGCCCTGCAAACTAGATAATCGACATATTTATTCCAAGATAAGTTACTGGTGAAAATAACACCTAAGAATTTAGCTTCTGTTGCTGTAGGTACACAGTTATTATTGTAATACAATTGAAAGTTGTTTCCCAGTTGTTTACCAAAGACTACAATTTTGCTTTTACTTGCACTAATCTCTAGATTCAAAGAGGTAAAATAATTATGGAGTTTGGTTAATGCTTGATTTAATCTTTGTTTTATTTGATTTTGGTTAGTATCAGTACAATAGATTACTAAGTCATCAGCATACTGTAGATTAGATACATTGGATCCTAAGATATTATTTATGCTATGTATGTAAAGAAGATAAATGGGAGACGCCTAAACCACCTCAGATTTGCTGACGATCTAATCTTGCTGGAAGAAAACCCAAATACTCTACAACGCATGATACAATCCTTAAGCAACAAAAGCAAAGAAGTAGGACTTGAAATGAATAAAAACAAAACAAAACTAATGACTAATGACACAGAGTTCGACATAGAAATCGATGGAATCAAGTTCGAATATGTAAAGGAGTATGTGTATTTGGGACAAATCATTGCACCAACGGATATGATGTCAAAAGAAGTGGACAAAAGGATTACATATGGATGGAAAAAATACTGGTCGCTAAAAGAAATTTTGAAGAGCAAATATTTGAACATCCACATCAAAACAAAGACATTCAACATGTGTATCCTTCCCTGCCTAACAAACGGCAGTGAGACCTGGTCCCTAACTGAAAAACATAGAGAGAAACTCGCAAGGTGCCAAAGATCAATGGAAAGAAGCATGCTGGGCATAAAACTAAGTGACAAAACAAGGAACGAAGAAATACGAGCGAAAACTAAAGTTACTGACATACTTTCTCGCATTGACCATCTAAAATGGGGCTGGACGGGACACATGTTACGATGCAAAGAAAATAAATGGAGCCAACAGGTGACACACTGGTACCCGCGAGATGGCAGTAGAGGACCGGGCCGCCCGGCTAGAAGATGGGAAGATGAACTACGCCATACCTTGGGACCACACTGGACTAGAGTGGCACTGGACAGAGGCGAATGGAAACGTTTGGAGGAGGCCTATGCCAAAAGGCACACAGAAACTAGGGATATTATTTAAATTTTATTATTAATTGTTCAACTTTATAATTTAATTTTTAATTGTTCAACTTTACAATCACACTGTTAAGACCCTTTTTCCTGTAATAAAAGGCTATTATAATAATGTAAAGAAGAAATATTAATGGGCTAAGGATGCTGCCTTGAGAGGTCCCTTTATATGAAAGTCTTGGGCCAAACAGTTGATTGTTATGTTTAGTATACACTGTTCTTCCATGTAGAAAGCTATAAATCCAATTTACCATTTTTCCAGGTAGTCCTACAGATATCAACTCTCTCGACAAGATCTCATGATCTACATTGTTAAATGCTCCAACAACATCAAAGAAAATACAGGCAAGAGACTCATTTTTGTCTAAAGCTTGCTGGATATCAAGCTGAAGATGGCTGATACTTTCACGGGCTGAGAGGCCGCGCCTAAAACCAAATTGATTTGATGGAAGAATATGATGTTTCTCTATGACGAACTCAACACGCTGTTTAATGAGCTGCTCAAAAACTTTCCCCATACAGAATGTTAATGTAATAGGACGGTAAGAATCTGGATCATATTTCCCTTTATATCGTCACCTAACGAAACCAAATGACAAATCGCATAGGTACATTTTGAGTTATCCTTTCGTTTCGTTTTCGTAGCGTAAGTAACATTGTCTAGGGGGGCAGGACCCTCCTGTAGAGATGCAACGATTATTCGGCAACTATTCGGTATTCGGCCTATTCGGCCACTTTTTTCAGTAATCGGTATATCGGCTCGTTTGATTCGTCTTGGCAAGTAGTCCAGTCAATGAGGAAATCGTTGTATGGGGAATTTCGGATAATTTCCCGGCGTTTGAAATTTGGTATATGATGAAGTTAGGTAATACATAATGAAGTTAGGTAATAGATGTAAAATTATCCAATCAAATTTATTTCGAGAAGTTAGGTATTTTCACCTAATAGCCCAGTCTGTCTGGATTTCGTTGTATGGAGAAATTCGAATAATTTCCCGGCGTTTGAAATTTGGTATGTGATGAAGTTAGGTAATAAATATTTATAGATGTAAAATAATCCAGGTAAATTTATTACCAGAAGTTAGGTATTTTCACCTAAACAGGAAAATCGTGTATAACTCTCCATGAATATGGCCTCGGGCTGAAATACTTTCTGTATACTTACGTTGGTACCATTTAACATAAGTATATAAAAAAATCCAGCTTTTTTTCCATTTTGAATATACCTAAAATTACCTTTTTGTTGCCTAAAGATTGTGAATTTACGAATCAGATTATTAAAGATACTCATGAAAATAATTACCATGTTGGTGCTATCCATACATTGAGCCTTATAAGGAAAAAGTACTGGATACCTCATGGAAAACGGCAGGTAGACCGAGTGATTTCACGTTGCCCAAAGTGTGTCAAACATGGAGGTGGCCCCTATCGATTGCCGACGGCACCGGATTTACCCAACGAAAGAGTGAACTACAGTACACCATTTACGTACTGTGGAGTGGACTATTTCGGACCACTGTTCGTGAACACGCCAAATGGAAAACAGAAGCGATGGGTAGCTTTATTCACTTGTTTAGCTGTACGGGCTATTCATTTAGAAGTAGTCAATAATTTGACAGCAGAAAAATGTCTCCTTGCACTCAGACGATTTGCAGCAACAAGAAATACACCAAAACGACTGTATTCTGACAATGCTACATGTTTTAGACTAACATCTGAAGTAGTCAGCAAACCTTACTGCATTGACAATGGAATTGCATGGAGATTCATACCACAACTCGCCCCGTGGCATGGCGGATTTTATGAACGGCTGATTGGTATAGTGAGCACTGAAGCGTACTCTTGAGAAGCATCTACTTGGAGATAGTAAACTATCAACAGTAATAAAGGAAGTAGAAGCTGTTGTCAACTCAAGACCACTTACCAAGATTGGAACTGAAGTCATCCACATATTAAGACCAGCTGATTTTCTGAGTCTAGGGAAATGTCTAACATTAACCCCAGTCAGGAACAATGTTTATCCAGTAGATGGTTCTGAATTGAAAACCAACCTGATAGAAAGCTGGAAAAAAGGACTAATTTTTCTGGAGGAATACAAGAAAATATTCCTATCACAATATCTGACAAGCCTGCGAGAAAGGTACCAGAACTCCCCTAAACAATCTAGAGTTGTATCTGGTCGTGTACCACAAGTAGGAGACATCGTACAGTTAAAGTCAGACTTAAAAAACCGAGAATTGTGGAAGGTTGGGAAGATATCGGAACTAATAAAAGGTGCAGATGGCGAACACAGAGTCGCTAAGATTAAAATTGGAGAAACTACAATGATTCGGTCTATTGGTCATCTCTATCCACTAGAGACCGAACAGGAAGACCTTGCACGAGCTAGAACGACTGATGAGGAAGCTTTGACACCATCCATACAGGCTCCAGTAGAGTACTTAAATCTGGATGAAGCCCCAAGTCATATGGATACCATGCAACCACCAGTTTCAACAAATACAGAATCTGAGTTCAATGACCAAGAGATAGAAACCACAAATGAAGTAGTATCAGTGCCAGAATCTATGACATCTACAGAGACGTCAAGATCAGAGGAGGCTATTTTAGACCCTGATAGTTTTCAGTCAGGTACCAGACGTAAAAGGGATGCTGCTGTCCGGGCCAGACAGAAAATACTGGAATGGACGCGTCACCTGTTCACACTACTGCCATAACACTCTTTCTGTTTGTGGGAGTGTCGCGCACTGCGCGATTCGCCACAGGAAAATCGGTATGTATCAACATTTATATGGTCAATATTATTATTGTAGTGTGGTATCACCACGCTCGGACTTGACTAATCTATGTTGGTATAAAATGACAGGAGGTTGGCGGGTAAAGAAAAAAAAAGCAAAATTCAATTTGGCGCGGACCGACCAACGGGCAGGAAGAAATATGAGTTTGGTGAGGAAATGAAGGAGCCCCGAGCTCCTTGAGATCCCCTGGAGATCCCCTGGAAGCCCTGAGTGAGTGTTTACTTTATAATACGCTTTATGTCGACCTATAAGTGCATGACGTGTGGAAAGATGAGAGGACAAAATTGAACATGACATTCTTTCCATAACTTGTAGTCCAATCTTGCAGTGCTCAGCACACTTTGTATTGTATAGTCAAGGACATTGGACAGGGCAGCCTGGAGCGTCCATGAGATATTAGTAGTGTGATTCGAAAGCACACTGGCACGGTCGACGAAGTTGGAGCAACCGAGGGCGAGGCTATAGGGGTTGGAGGAGGCCTCCGGAGGGCCCACGGCCCTCCGTCCGTCTTAGTGACCAAAGGCAAATATGGATAGAGTCACCAGGGTTATTCCCTGCATAGACCGGAGCACGTCGACCGATGCCCAACTAGGATAGAGAAAAAGATAGGCCTAAGTAGACCGGAGTAATAACGGTTCCTCTAAGGCTAATGTGTGCTTGGAGTCTAAACCAAGTGGAGGCATGAGACCGAAGTACTAACAGTTCCTCTGAGGTGTACGTGGAGATTAAACCACGAAGAGGCTTGAGACTAAAGTACTAACGGTTCCTCTAAGATATAGGTACGTGGAGACTAAACCATGAAGAGGCTTGAAACCGGAGGAGTAACGTATCTTCTATAACGTAAGACAGTAGGAGGCTCAGCCATGCGAGACAGGCTAGACCTAATAATAGTAACATGAATGAGATAAATCTGGTCAACTCATCTTTCCACTCTCATAGCAAATGTGTATATATGTATTATGTATGTTCGCGACATAGTGTAATATTTGTTAGTTTAATATTTTGTTTGTAATATTTTAAGTCGTGTACTATGTTTTTACTATGGTCTTAAGTCTTGTAAATAGCCCTGTAAATATTTTGTAATAAAGATTTGATTGTTTGTGTGTTTTCTTGGCGCAGTCAAGTAGAGAGAGAGAGACAGATAGAGAAAAGCGTTCCATCCCGCTCGCTGCTATTTCCTCGCCGCCACAGCCGCGCACAGTGTGCGCCCGCGAGTATAAATACGGGCGCACAGCAAGCGGCGACACAGTCATGCCCCCAATATATATTATATAAACATATTTATACAAACTTGTAGGTAGAACGCCCTCTGCGACTATCGAGGTCATGGTTAGTAGTAAAATGAACACATAACTACTCACGCACATTGGGGTTTTTTTAGTCCGTATGCTACACATAAGCTCTCCGCTCAATGTAGTCTCTGCCTCACGGCGGAGACCTCATCCGGATCTTGTGTGTAGAGAACCGGGCATAGCAGGGAGGTCTGACTCCCGGGCATGGTTAAACCATTTTTTTATCCCCTCACACACCAAAAAAAAAAAAAAAACGGCGACACAGTCAAGGACATAAGCGTCCTCAGCGAGCTTCACTCGGACCACAGACCAGTCTTATACCATCTCGGCAGGCCTTTCGACCGACCGACTGAAACGAAGACCATTATCAATAACCGTAAATTCAGACAAGCCCTCAGCAAACCAGATTCGAGATTAGATATCACCTCAGAAATTAACAGTAAAGCCCAATTAGAAGCCAAAATCTCTGAAATAGGCAGCAGTCTCAACGAAGCCCTAATCGGCGCCTCTCGCGAAGTCCCGGTCAAGCCCGATCATCGCATCGAGCTCCCCGAGGACATGAGACTGCTGCTTAGTGCAAAGAATGCGGCCCAGAGAGATTACGATTATAGCCCCACTGATCAAACCAGAAAGAGAATGCGCTTCCTCCAACGAGAGGTCAATAGATGCATGAAAGAGCTCAGAGCCACCCGCATGGATGACTTTGTCTCTAGGATAGCCCCCAATCACGCAGCCATATATAAATTCACTAAGTATCTTAAATCCGACACAATAGTTCCTATGCCCCCTTTGAATCGGGTCAACCAACCCCCAGCTTTTGATGACGACGAAAAGGCCGAATGTCTTGCCGAAAGCCTAGAATCCCAATGTACCCCATCCACCCAACCAATAGACCCCGCCCACCTTAACATGGTCAACTCAGAAGTAGAAGCTCCCTCCCCCCCACTGACTCCCTTCCCGAGGTCACCCTCGAGGAAGTGAAAACTTTAATCAAAGACCTCAAACCTAGGAAAGCCCCGGGGCTTGATAAAATCACCAACTTGGCTATTAAATCCTTCCCCATTAGGCTTCTCACCACTCTTACGGTCTTATTCAATGTCTCCCTCCGCCTCTGCGTCTTTCCAACCGCTTGAAAAGAAGCCGTAGTTATAGGCTTTCACAAGCCTCGGAAAGATAGATCTGACCCCACCAGCTACCGCCCCATTAGCTTACTAGCCTGCATTGGCAAAGTCTACGAACGGGTTATTCTAAACCGTCTCCAAGACATTTGCACAGCTAGGAACCTCATTCCAAACGAGCAGTTCGGCTTTAGATCCAAACACTCGTGTGCACAACAAGTGCACCGCATAACGGAGCACATACACAGAGGATTTCAAACAACGGCAAGGTCCAAAGATACCGGCGCCATTTTCTTTGACGTAGCGAAAGCATTTGACAAAGTCTGGCACAATGGTCTTATTTATAAACTTTACCGACTCAACCTCCCCGATAGGCTAGTACTCATAATCAAGGACTATCTCTCTGAGCGTAACTTTTGCTATCGAGTAGAAAAATCCATTTCTCAGCCCCATCCCATAGCCGCAGGAGTCCCGCAAGGCTCAGTCCTCGCCCCCACTCTATTCACACTTTACATCCATGATGTCCCCCGCTCTCCGTACGTCGAGCTAGCCCTTTACGCTGACAATACGGCCCTCTATTATACCAGTAGGACGCAGGCGCGCGTTTGCAAAGTTCTCCAGAGAGCAGTAACCGATCTCGGTGAATGGGCTCTCAAATGGAGGATTGAGATGAACCCTGAGAAAAGTGCAGCTGTACTCTTCTCTAGGAAAAGAAATAAACGCAAACCCGCCATCACACTCTTTGACCGACCCATACCCTGGGAGAAAGATGTGAAGTACGTAGGTGTGACATTAGACTCACGACTAAATTTTCGGAAACACATCAAAACGGTCCGCGACAAAGCAGCCTTCTACTTGAGTAGGCTTCACCCACTCTTGAGAAGTAACAGCAAACTCCCATTGCGCTGCAAAATAAATCTATACAAGACTTGCATTCGTCCGGTCTTCAAGTATGCAAGCCCAGTGTTCGCTCACTCCTCTAAACCATCTTTGAAATCCCTTCAGACACTCCAAAATAAATTCATGCGCAAAGCCGCGGGTGCCCCGTGGTACGTGCGCAAAAAACACGTGAAAGCGCGTGAAAAACACATGCAATCCACAAATGCAACAAAATGCAAACAAAAATATTGCACAATGCATCAAGATTCAATTCAAAAATGCAAACAAAAAAAATATACCATGCAAGTAAATCGCAATCAAGTTTCATATGTTACACTCACTTTACTCCGAAGTCACTTTCAACTAAATGAAACAACACTCTCTCTTAAACTATTTATATTTCGCTCCGTTCAACGTTCAATACAAGATTAACCGCTCCAAACAAAATCACAAGCTTTTATAAGTTTTCCCTCGCTTAACCAAAATAACTACTAAATGTATTTTAATTAATTTAAAGACATTTAAAAAATACTTAAAAATATGACAATAATTTACATTGGCCAAACTGTATTTATTGAAATTTAGACGATGTTCATTATCGATTTAATTTAATTTCTGTTACTACTTCCGCCGCCATTTTGCTACGCGCGTTCGAGTGGCGGAAATAGTAATATTAAAACTCACACAATAAATCTCAGAATTCAAATACAACATAATAAAATTCTAACCATATTTTAGCAAAATATTTTGACAGCAATATTCATTTTATTTTAATTGTGGTTACCACTTCCGCTGCCATTTTGCTGCGCGAGTTTGGGTGGCGGAAATGACAACCATTTTTGTTACGCTTTAATTTTACAAAACTCATGCGACATAGCTCATCATTTCACAATTGATACAATAAAATGCCAACTATTTTAACAAAATAATATTAATCAGAATAGTTTTATAACTTAACAATAAATAATTCCTAACATTCGCCCATCCTGACTACCATTTCGCGTCCTCGCGAATTTATTAAAAATATACGAAAAAAAACAAATGTACTTGCTCTTAACATAATCTTTACACCATGTACTACCACCTAATTACTATTTATTTATTATTGCAAAATAACTCAATTTTATCATCATAACATAATAAAATTACTAGATTTCTATAACGTATATTCATCTCTCTGCAATACTTCAGCAAAGTTAATTGTTTGAAAACACTTATATAATTATCTAAAGTCCAACCAGTATTACACTAATACAGTTTGAACCATTCAATTCAGACCCCTTATACAATACAAACACAATACAAACACAATACCGTTTTCACTTCAATCACAATACTGTTTTTACTTCAATCAGTACCTTACTAACTTTGCTACTATACTAACTCTAACTTTGCTACTATACTAACTCACGTAATTTTCTTTTCTATAAAAAATTATGTACAATTTTACAGACTGAAACGGTGTCCCAATTTAATCAATCCTCTGTATTTTCATCCGAAGACTCAGATTCGATTGAGCGATAAGTTAGCCAGGGATAGATTTTATCCACCGAATAAACTCCTTTATAGCTAGCTTTTCCCTTTTTGTGTGTTATGGGTGTATCTTCAACTTCGTATCTGTCATTTGGATAGACTTTCGTAATTTTATACGGTCCAA
This sequence comes from Argyresthia albistria, assembly GCA_963457715.1. Lineage (NCBI taxonomy): Eukaryota > Metazoa > Arthropoda > Insecta > Lepidoptera > Argyresthiidae > Argyresthia > Argyresthia albistria. The sequence goes on from CAUOQF010000005.1 coordinate 341,690, forward strand.
AACATTTCGGTACCAATTTCTGACTACCTTTCTGCATAACATCTCTTTCTACTCTAACTAGCTCTCCTTCATTAAACTGTCGTGGTGCACATCGTGCCTTATCAAAACGTTCTTTCTGTTGCTCTTGGGACTTGCTAATTTTTTTCAAAGCCTCTGACCTAGCCTTTTCTATATTTCTGGTTGATAAGTCATCATCAGTTACTGCCACAGAAAGTTTTAATTCGCTTTCTGCCACCCCTGTATGTCTGAGCCCAAACAAAAGTTCTGCGGGTGTTTTGCCCGTAGCCTTATTGACCGTATTGTTTAACCCCCACTGTACGTCTGTAAGAACTTCATCCCACATTCTTTCATCTTTTCCGTGTGTCATGGCCGTTAACGCATCAAGGACCGTACGATTATAACGCTCAACTTGACCGTTTGCTCTAGGCGTTGCCACTGAATTCAAAACGTGTTTTACACTTTTGCCCTCCAAAAATTCCCTAAAATTTGAACTTGTGAACGTGCTACCTCTATCAGTGATGAGTCTATCTGGAACCCCAAACAAGGCAAAATAATCCCTGAAAACTGATATGGTAGTATTAGTTTTAGTGTTCTTGACGGCTTTCAGTATTATAAATTTTGTAAAAGCGTCTATAATAGCCAAAATGTATTTGTTTCTTTTTTTACTATCATTGAATGGGCCTAAATGGTCCGCGTGCAAGGTATGAAATGGACGCGAGACCTTTTCAATTGGATGTAGGTACCCTGATCGTTTTCCACCCGGTATCTTGCCATGTGCACATTGCACACATGATTGGCAGTACTTTTTAACAAACTTATTAACTTTCGGGAACCAATAGTCTCCCCGAACCTTATCTAAGGTCTTTTCAAAAGAAAAATGCCCTATTTTATCATGACACGCTTGGAGTATTTGCCATCTCACACCTCTCGGCACCAACCACTTTAAGCCTTCCTTTGTCTTTTTATATATCAAGCCTCTTTTTAAGCAATAATTTTCTTTTACTTGAGCTACATTGTCAGATTCTGGATCTTCTAAGATTCTTTTGATCCTTTGCGACTCTTCATCACCCATTTGAACCGTTGTCAACCAGTCCGTTGTAATATGCATTACTAAAGTTTGGTCAAATCTATCGAGAGCTGTATCACTGGTTGCAACAGGGTTTCTGCTTAACGCATCGACATGGCTCATTGTCGAACCTGGCTTATAAACCATATTGAAATCAAATTCCTGAATCAAACTCCACCAGCGAGCAACACGTGGTATCATATCCCTCTTTGTCATTGTTGCTCGCAAAGAGTTACAATCTGTTAGTACTGTAAACTTCAGTCCGATTAGATACGGCCGGAATTTCACTAAGCTACTGACTACAGCCAATGTCTCCAACTCATATGAAGAATAGTGTTGCTCGTCCGGGGAAGTCTGCTTACTATAATAAGCTACTGGCTTCATTGCATTGTCAAGTTGCCTCTGCATTAACATACCCCCTACACCAAATTTACTGGCGTCTGTATGTAATTCAGTTTCAGCTTTTGGGTCATAGAGTGCTAAGATAGGACGAGAGACAAGATTATTTTTGAGTTCATTAAAAGCTTGCTCTTGATCTGCGCCCCAGGACCAGGTGCAGTTGTTTTTCAGCAACTTGGACAAAGGTCTTGAAATTAAAGCAAAATTCTTTATAAAACGCCTAAAAAAACTAGCCAATCCTAAGAATTGGCGGACGTTGTGTACATTTATAGGTGTTGGAAATTTTTGCACTGCATCAATTTTGTTCTGACCTGGCCTGATCCCTTTCCCTGATACCTCAAATCCTAGATAATCTATGTCTTCACAGAAAAATTTGCACTTTGAAAGTTTTAACGTTAAACCCGCCCCCGATATTTTATCCAAAACCTGTTTTAATTTTTCCAAGCCATCAGCAAATTCAACAGACGGTAAAAGCACGTCATCCATATAAACCACTACCGAATTGAATCGAAGAGTATCCAACACCTTGTTAATAGTACGCTGAAACACAGCAGGTGCATTTGTCAGCCCGAAGGGCATCCTATTGAATTCAAATTGGCCATCTGGCGTAACAAATGAAGTCTTTTCTTTGGCACTTTCTTCTAATTCAATCTGGTAATAGCCTAAAGCAAGATCTAGCGTTGTGTATAGCTTGAACCCTGTCAATCTATCCATTTGATCTTCAATCCTTGGCAATGGGTAGTGTTGTTTTACAGTTTTTCTATTTAAAGCTCTGTAATCTATGCACAAGCGTTGCTCCCCAGTTTTTTTTCTTACAAGAATTATTGGGCTTGCGAAGGGGGACGACGACTCTCTAACAATACCGTATTCTAATAGTTCACCTATCATTTTTCGAACTTCCTCTCTCTCGGTGTGTGACAACCGATAAGGCCTGTAGACGACTGGCTGCGGATCCGTTAGCTCTATCTTCATTTTTTCCACGTCGGTACGTCCTAACTCCTGTAGATTTTTAGCAAAACATGTTCTATATTGATTCACGACTCCAAGCAATTGTTGTTTCTGTTCGAAACTGATGTTTTCTCCTACGTTCAGGTCTGATAACGTAAAGTTTTCCAAATTATCTACTCTATTTATTTTATTTACAGTATTGTGCCGTATAGTAAATACTTTGATTTTTCTAGCTCTAGCTATCAACTCCCCTTTTTGGAAACCTAAGTCTTCGTCTGACAGGTTATTTACCAATACCAATCCCTTACCCTTATCTAAACTGAATACACCTTCTTCTAAACTGTAATCAGTTGGTCGTGATCTAATACCTCCGTTCACTAGAATTGGTCCAGTGTATTCGTCCGTCATCGAACAAACTTCTACATAAGTACACCCAGGCCTTATGGTAGTCTCATTCAAAACGTATAGTTTAATATTGACATCGTCATAAATTTGTTCAGTTATTATCAATTCGTTATCAATCTTGGTTATGTTAACAAAAGGTAGCTCTGTAAACGTCTGCCCGACCAAAACGGGATATTGCAAATATATGTCTGGCACTACGTGAACTAGTGCCTCTGCTTTAACACCTTGAATTTCCAGTTTGGCAAGTCCTGACCCTAACGACTTTACTATTGCACCCCCAAACCCAGCTAGCGTAGTACACTCGTTTCTATTCCAGCCTGCCAGTATCTGTGGCGCGTCCGACTCGCGAATCAGCGTACATTCGCTACCCAAATCTATAAAACCTTGTTTAACCTGACCATTGACCCTTACTTCTTGCACATATTTATTTTCAGTTATATTTTGCGTATGATTGTTTATTTTCAAAACACTTTTGGGGTCAGTTTTGGGTCTCCGATAGCACTCCGTAATATCGTGTCCTGTTACTAAACAATTTGAGCACTTTTTTAAGGGTTTGGGATATTTAGCTATAACATGCCCTTCTTCTTTACAATTAAAACATTTAAGAGGTCCTTTATATTGATTGCCAACCATTGTAGTAGTAGATCGGTCACGTGCTGCGCCAAACCTTCTTATTGGAACTTTACTAATTTCTTGCTTTTTACTGCGAATGTTCCGTAGATAAGCTAAAAGTTTATCTGGCTCATCGAACTGTGCAGCTTCAGCTCCTAAACGAACCGCCCTGTCTTCTATTCCAAAAATTATACATTCTACTGCCCTTTTGCCCTTTATCTCGCATCTATTGAGTAATGCTGTTTTTTCGTAAAAATAATCCTCGAGACAAACCTTGCCCTTTTCTCTAGCATGTCCGTTAACGTCTGTCCATAATTCTCATCTGATGGAAAAGCAGATTTTAATTTTTGTTGCCATTCGCGCCATGTGAAATTCACCGTTGTCAACCCTTCGTACCAACGCTTTGCATTCCCTATTAATTTTGGTATGGCGTAGTGAACTACTTGTTTGTCTATCCAACTGTACAAGGCCGCTATTTCATTTACTTTTGAAATTCAGGTGTGAATAGTTTGATTTTTAGAGGATGGATCAAATTCGGGCACCACAGTAGTATTCCCGAACCGCTCCCTACTACTATTACAAATCTTTTTGAACAATTCAAATATTTGATCCGAACTATTTGTGCTGCGGTGCGTTTTCACTTTATCCCTTCCTTCCTTACTAGAATGTCGGCTAACCGAACGACTATGGCTCCGTCTACACTTTGAACTACGTGATCTGCGACGGCTTGCACGTGATGTTCGTGGAATGCTATGCTTTTCCCTTCGACGACTTTTAAAAGTAGGAGACTTACTCCTACTTCTTCTGCAGCTGCGGCGCTCGTCGTCAGGGCTGCGTGTCCTCAGTCTCCTCCGTTTCACCCGGCCCCCTCGCCGGTCCACACTGCTATCCCTTTTACGATACATGTGAGCTTCATCGCCAGAACTGCTCGCTTCCCGAATACGACTCCTCCTTTGACTAAGAGGTGGCGTCACACCGCGATCACTATCCTCTTCCATATCCATATCGTTGATCTGAAAACATTAGCACCGACATCACCATTCTGTTATTTTCACCAGTAACTTATCTTGGAATAAATATGTCGATTATCTAGTTTGCAGGGCTAGTAAGGCCTTCAATATTCTGAAGACTTTATGTAGAACATATTGGGGAGCTGATCCCAAAATTCTGCTGGCATTAATGTCTAGTACTAGCCCTGCAAACTAGATAATCGACATATTTATTCCAAGATAAGTTACTGGTGAAAATAACACCTAAGAATTTAGCTTCTGTTGCTGTAGGTACACAGTTATTATTGTAATACAATTGAAAGTTGTTTCCCAGTTGTTTACCAAAGACTACAATTTTGCTTTTACTTGCACTAATCTCTAGATTCAAAGAGGTAAAATAATTATGGAGTTTGGTTAATGCTTGATTTAATCTTTGTTTTATTTGATTTTGGTTAGTATCAGTACAATAGATTACTAAGTCATCAGCATACTGTAGATTAGATACATTGGATCCTAAGATATTATTTATGCTATGTATGTAAAGAAGATAAATGGGAGACGCCTAAACCACCTCAGATTTGCTGACGATCTAATCTTGCTGGAAGAAAACCCAAATACTCTACAACGCATGATACAATCCTTAAGCAACAAAAGCAAAGAAGTAGGACTTGAAATGAATAAAAACAAAACAAAACTAATGACTAATGACACAGAGTTCGACATAGAAATCGATGGAATCAAGTTCGAATATGTAAAGGAGTATGTGTATTTGGGACAAATCATTGCACCAACGGATATGATGTCAAAAGAAGTGGACAAAAGGATTACATATGGATGGAAAAAATACTGGTCGCTAAAAGAAATTTTGAAGAGCAAATATTTGAACATCCACATCAAAACAAAGACATTCAACATGTGTATCCTTCCCTGCCTAACAAACGGCAGTGAGACCTGGTCCCTAACTGAAAAACATAGAGAGAAACTCGCAAGGTGCCAAAGATCAATGGAAAGAAGCATGCTGGGCATAAAACTAAGTGACAAAACAAGGAACGAAGAAATACGAGCGAAAACTAAAGTTACTGACATACTTTCTCGCATTGACCATCTAAAATGGGGCTGGACGGGACACATGTTACGATGCAAAGAAAATAAATGGAGCCAACAGGTGACACACTGGTACCCGCGAGATGGCAGTAGAGGACCGGGCCGCCCGGCTAGAAGATGGGAAGATGAACTACGCCATACCTTGGGACCACACTGGACTAGAGTGGCACTGGACAGAGGCGAATGGAAACGTTTGGAGGAGGCCTATGCCAAAAGGCACACAGAAACTAGGGATATTATTTAAATTTTATTATTAATTGTTCAACTTTATAATTTAATTTTTAATTGTTCAACTTTACAATCACACTGTTAAGACCCTTTTTCCTGTAATAAAAGGCTATTATAATAATGTAAAGAAGAAATATTAATGGGCTAAGGATGCTGCCTTGAGAGGTCCCTTTATATGAAAGTCTTGGGCCAAACAGTTGATTGTTATGTTTAGTATACACTGTTCTTCCATGTAGAAAGCTATAAATCCAATTTACCATTTTTCCAGGTAGTCCTACAGATATCAACTCTCTCGACAAGATCTCATGATCTACATTGTTAAATGCTCCAACAACATCAAAGAAAATACAGGCAAGAGACTCATTTTTGTCTAAAGCTTGCTGGATATCAAGCTGAAGATGGCTGATACTTTCACGGGCTGAGAGGCCGCGCCTAAAACCAAATTGATTTGATGGAAGAATATGATGTTTCTCTATGACGAACTCAACACGCTGTTTAATGAGCTGCTCAAAAACTTTCCCCATACAGAATGTTAATGTAATAGGACGGTAAGAATCTGGATCATATTTCCCTTTATATCGTCACCTAACGAAACCAAATGACAAATCGCATAGGTACATTTTGAGTTATCCTTTCGTTTCGTTTTCGTAGCGTAAGTAACATTGTCTAGGGGGGCAGGACCCTCCTGTAGAGATGCAACGATTATTCGGCAACTATTCGGTATTCGGCCTATTCGGCCACTTTTTTCAGTAATCGGTATATCGGCTCGTTTGATTCGTCTTGGCAAGTAGTCCAGTCAATGAGGAAATCGTTGTATGGGGAATTTCGGATAATTTCCCGGCGTTTGAAATTTGGTATATGATGAAGTTAGGTAATACATAATGTAGTTAGGTAATAGATGTAAAATTATCCAATCAAATTTATTTCGAGAAGTTAGGTATTTTCACCTAATAGCCCAGTCTGTCTGGATTTCGTTGTATGGAGAAATTCGAATAATTTCCCGGCGTTTGAAATTTGGTATGTGATGAAGTTAGGTAATAAATATTTATAGATGTAAAATAATCCAGGTAAATTTATTACCAGAAGTTAGGTATTTTCACCTAAACAGGAAAATCGTGTATAACTCTCCATGAATATGGCCTCGGGCTGAAATACTTTCTGTATACTTACGTTGGTACCATTTAACATAAGTATATAAAAAAATCCAGCTTTTTTTCCATTTTGAATATACCTAAAATTACCTTTTTGTTGCCTAAAGATTGTGAATTTACGAATCAGATTATTAAAGATACTCATGAAAATAATTACCATGTTGGTGCTATCCATACATTGAGCCTTATAAGGAAAAAGTACTGGATACCTCATGGAAAACGGCAGGTAGACCGAGTGATTTCACGTTGCCCAAAGTGTGTCAAACATGGAGGTGGCCCCTATCGATTGCCGACGGCACCGGATTTACCCAACGAAAGAGTGAACTACAGTACACCATTTACGTACTGTGGAGTGGACTATTTCGGACCACTGTTCGTGAACACGCCAAATGGAAAACAGAAGCGATGGGTAGCTTTATTCACTTGTTTAGCTGTACGGGCTATTCATTTAGAAGTAGTCAATAATTTGACAGCAGAAAAATGTCTCCTTGCACTCAGACGATTTGCAGCAACAAGAAATACACCAAAACGACTGTATTCTGACAATGCTACATGTTTTAGACTAACATCTGAAGTAGTCAGCAAACCTTACTGCATTGACAATGGAATTGCATGGAGATTCATACCACAACTCGCCCCGTGGCATGGCGGATTTTATGAACGGCTGATTGGTATAGTGAGCACTGAAGCGTACTCTTGAGAAGCATCTACTTGGAGATAGTAAACTATCAACAGTAATAAAGGAAGTAGAAGCTGTTGTCAACTCAAGACCACTTACCAAGATTGGAACTGAAGTCATCCACATATTAAGACCAGCTGATTTTCTGAGTCTAGGGAAATGTCTAACATTAACCCCAGTCAGGAACAATGTTTATCCAGTAGATGGTTCTGAATTGAAAACCAACCTGATAGAAAGCTGGAAAAAAGGACTAATTTTTCTGGAGGAATACAAGAAAATATTCCTATCACAATATCTGACAAGCCTGCGAGAAAGGTACCAGAACTCCCCTAAACAATCTAGAGTTGTATCTGGTCGTGTACCACAAGTAGGAGACATCGTACAGTTAAAGTCAGACTTAAAAAACCGAGAATTGTGGAAGGTTGGGAAGATATCGGAACTAATAAAAGGTGCAGATGGCGAACACAGAGTCGCTAAGATTAAAATTGGAGAAACTACAATGATTCGGTCTATTGGTCATCTCTATCCACTAGAGACCGAACAGGAAGACCTTGCACGAGCTAGAACGACTGATGAGGAAGCTTTGACACCATCCATACAGGCTCCAGTAGAGTACTTAAATCTGGATGAAGCCCCAAGTCATATGGATACCATGCAACCACCAGTTTCAACAAATACAGAATCTGAGTTCAATGACCAAGAGATAGAAACCACAAATGAAGTAGTATCAGTGCCAGAATCTATGACATCTACAGAGACGTCAAGATCAGAGGAGGCTATTTTAGACCCTGATAGTTTTCAGTCAGGTACCAGACGTAAAAGGGATGCTGCTGTCCGGGCCAGACAGAAAATACTGGAATGGACGCGTCACCTGTTCACACTACTGCCATAACACTCTTTCTGTTTGTGGGAGTGTCGCGCACTGCGCGATTCGCCACAGGAAAATCGGTATGTATCAACATTTATATGGTCAATATTATTATTGTAGTGTGGTATCACCACGCTCGGACTTGACTAATCTATGTTGGTATAAAATGACAGGAGGTTGGCGGGTAAAGAAAAAAAAAGCAAAATTCAATTTGGCGCGGACCGACCAACGGGCAGGAAGAAATATGAGTTTGGTGAGGAAATGAAGGAGCCCCGAGCTCCTTGAGATCCCCTGGAGATCCCCTGGAAGCCCTGAGTGAGTGTTTACTTTATAATACGCTTTATGTCGACCTATAAGTGCATGACGTGTGGAAAGATGAGAGGACAAAATTGAACATGACATTCTTTCCATAACTTGTAGTCCAATCTTGCAGTGCTCAGCACACTTTGTATTGTATAGTCAAGGACATTGGACAGGGCAGCCTGGAGCGTCCATGAGATATTAGTAGTGTGATTCGAAAGCACACTGGCATGGTCGACGAAGTTGGAGCAACCGAGGGCGAGGCTATAGGGGTTGGAGGAGGCCTCCGGAGGGCCCACGGCCCTCCGTCCGTCTTAGTGACCAAAGGCAAATATGGATAGAGTCACCAGGGTTATTCCCTGCATAGACCGGAGCACGTTGACCGATGCCCAACTAGGATAGAGAAAAAGATAGGCCTAAGTAGACCGGAGTAATAACGGTTCCTCTAAGGCTAATGTGTGCTTGGAGTCTAAACCAAGTGGAGGCATGAGACCGAAGTACTAACAGTTCCTCTGAGGTGTACGTGGAGATTAAACCACGAAGAGGCTTGAGACTAAAGTACTAACGGTTCCTCTAAGATATAGGTACGTGGAGACTAAACCATGAAGAGGCTTGAAACCGGAGGAGTAACGTATCTTCTATAACGTAAGACAGTAGGAGGCTCAGCCATGCGAGACAGGCTAGACCTAATAATAGTAACATGAATGAGATAAATCTGGTCAACTCATCTTTCCACTCTCATAGCAAATGTGTATATATGTATTATGTATGTTCGCGACATAGTGTAATATTTGTTAGTTTAATATTTTGTTTGTAATATTTTAAGTCGTGTACTATGTTTTTACTATGGTCTTAAGTCTTGTAAATAGCCCTGTAAATATTTTGTAATAAAGATTTGATTGTTTGTGTGTTTTCTTGGCGCAGTCAAGTAGAGAGAGAGAGACAGATAGAGAAAAGCGTTCCATCCCGCTCGCTGCTATTTCCTCGCCGCCACAGCCGCGCACAGTGTGCGCCCGCGAGTATAAATACGGGCGCACAGCAAGCGGCGACACAGTCATGCCCCCAATATATATTATATAAACATATTTATACAAACTTGTAGGTAGAACGCCCTCTGCGACTATCGAGGTCATGGTTAGTAGTAAAATGAACACATAACTACTCACGCACATTGGGGTTTTTTTAGTCCGTATGCTACACATAAGCTCTCCGCTCAATGTAGTCTCTGCCTCACGGCGGAGACCTCATCCGGATCTTGTGTGTAGAGAACCGGGCATAGCAGGGAGGTCTGACTCCCGGGCATGGTTAAACCATTTTTTTATCCCCTCACACACCAAAAAAAAAAAAAAAACGGCGACACAGTCAAGGACATAAGCGTCCTCAGCGAGCTTCACTCGGACCACAGACCAGTCTTATACCATCTCGGCAGGCCTTTCGACCGACCGACTGAAACGAAGACCATTATCAATAACCGTAAATTCAGACAAGCCCTCAGCAAACCAGATTCGAGATTAGATATCACCTCAGAAATTAACAGTAAAGCCCAATTAGAAGCCAAAATCTCTGAAATAGGCAGCAGTCTCAACGAAGCCCTAATCGGCGCCTCTCGCGAAGTCCCGGTCAAGCCCGATCATCGCATCGAGCTCCCCGAGGACATGAGACTGCTGCTTAGTGCAAAGAATGCGGCCCAGAGAGATTACGATTATAGCCCCACTGATCAAACCAGAAAGAGAATGCGCTTCCTCCAACGAGAGGTCAATAGATGCATGAAAGAGCTCAGAGCCACCCGCATGGATGACTTTGTCTCTAGGATAGCCCCCAATCACGCAGCCATATATAAATTCACTAAGTATCTTAAATCCGACACAATAGTTCCTATGCCCCCTTTGAATCGGGTCAACCAACCCCCAGCTTTTGATGACGACGAAAAGGCCGAATGTCTTGCCGAAAGCCTAGAATCCCAATGTACCCCATCCACCCAACCAATAGACCCCGCCCACCTTAACATGGTCAACTCAGAAGTAGAAGCTCCCTCCCCCCCACTGACTCCCTTCCCGAGGTCACCCTCGAGGAAGTGAAAACTTTAATCAAAGACCTCAAACCTAGGAAAGCCCCGGGGCTTGATAAAATCACCAACTTGGCTATTAAATCCTTCCCCATTAGGCTTCTCACCACTCTTACGGTCTTATTCAATGTCTCCCTCCGCCTCTGCGTCTTTCCAACCGCTTGAAAAGAAGCCGTAGTTATAGGCTTTCACAAGCCTCGGAAAGATAGATCTGACCCCACCAGCTACCGCCCCATTAGCTTACTAGCCTGCATTGGCAAAGTCTACGAACGGGTTATTCTAAACCGTCTCCAAGACATTTGCACAGCTAGGAACCTCATTCCAAACGAGCAGTTCGGCTTTAGATCCAAACACTCGTGTGCACAACAAGTGCACCGCATAACGGAGCACATACACAGAGGATTTCAAACAACGGCAAGGTCCAAAGATACCGGCGCCATTTTCTTTGACGTAGCGAAAGCATTTGACAAAGTCTGGCACAATGGTCTTATTTATAAACTTTACCGACTCAACCTCCCCGATAGGCTAGTACTCATAATCAAGGACTATCTCTCTGAGCGTAACTTTTGCTATCGAGTAGAAAAATCCATTTCTCAGCCCCATCCCATAGCCGCAGGAGTCCCGCAAGGCTCAGTCCTCGCCCCCACTCTATTCACACTTTACATCCATGATGTCCCCCGCTCTCCGTACGTCGAGCTAGCCCTTTACGCTGACAATACGGCCCTCTATTATACCAGTAGGACGCAGGCGCGCGTTTGCAAAGTTCTCCAGAGAGCAGTAACCGATCTCGGTGAATGGGCTCTCAAATGGAGGATTGAGATGAACCCTGAGAAAAGTGCAGCTGTACTCTTCTCTAGGAAAAGAAATAAACGCAAACCCGCCATCACACTCTTTGACCGACCCATACCCTGGGAGAAAGATGTGAAGTACGTAGGTGTGACATTAGACTCACGACTAAATTTTCGGAAACACATCAAAACGGTCCGCGACAAAGCAGCCTTCTACTTGAGTAGGCTTCACCCACTCTTGAGAAGTAACAGCAAACTCCCATTGCGCTGCAAAATAAATCTATACAAGACTTGCATTCGTCCGGTCTTCAAGTATGCAAGCCCAGTGTTCGCTCACTCCTCTAAACCATCTTTGAAATCCCTTCAGACACTCCAAAATAAATTCATGCGCAAAGCCGCGGGTGCCCCGTGGTACGTGCGCAAAAAACACGTGAAAGCGCGTGAAAAACACATGCAATCCACAAATGCAACAAAATGCAAACAAAAATATTGCACAATGCATCAAGATTCAATTCAAAAATGCAAACAAAAAAAATATACCATGCAAGTAAATCGCAATCAAGTTTCATATGTTACACTCACTTTACTCCGAAGTCACTTTCAACTAAATGAAACAACACTCTCTCTTAAACTATTTATATTTCGCTCCGTTCAACGTTCAATACAAGATTAACCGCTCCAAACAAAATCACAAGCTTTTATAAGTTTTCCCTCGCTTAACCAAAATAACTACTAAATGTATTTTAATTAATTTAAAGACATTTAAAAAATACTTAAAAATATGACAATAATTTACATTGGCCAAACTGTATTTATTGAAATTTAGACGATGTTCATTATCGATTTAATTTAATTTCTGTTACTACTTCCGCCGCCATTTTGCTACGCGCGTTCGAGTGGCGGAAATAGTAATATTAAAACTCACACAATAAATCTCAGAATTCAAATACAACATAATAAAATTCTAACCATATTTTAGCAAAATATTTTGACAGCAATATTCATTTTATTTTAATTGTGGTTACCACTTGTGCGAGTTTGGGTGGCGGAAATGACAACCATTTTTGTTACGCTTTAATTTTACAAAACTCATGCGACATAGCTCATCATTTCACAATTGATACAATAAAATGCCAACTATTTTAACAAAATAATATTAATCAGAATAGTTTTATAACTTAACAATAAATAATTCCTAACATTCGCCCATCCTGACTACCATTTCGCGTCCTCGCGAATTTATTAAAAATATACGAAAAAAAACAAATGTACTTGCTCTTAACATAATCTTTACACCATGTACTACCACCTAATTACTATTTATTTATTATTGCAAAATAACTCAATTTTATCATCATAACATAATAAAATTACTAGATTTCTATAACGTATATTCATCTCTCTGCAATACTTCAGCAAAGTTAATTGTTTGAAAACACTTATATAATTATCTAAAGTCCAACCAGTATTACACTAATACAGTTTGAACCATTCAATTCAGACCCCTTATACAATACAAACACAATACAAACACAATACCGTTTTCACTTCAATCACAATACTGTTTTTACTTCAATCAGTACCTTACTAACTTTGCTACTATACTAACTCTAACTTTGCTACTATACTAACTCACGTAATTTTCTTTTCTATAAAAAATTATGTACAATTTTACAGACTGAAACGGTGTCCCAATTTAATCAATCCTCTGTATTTTCATCCGAAGACTCAGATTCGATTGAGCGATAAGTTAGCCAGGGATAGATTTTATCCACCGAATAAACTCCTTTATAGCTAGCTTTTCCCTTTTTGTGTGTTATGGGTGTATCTTCAACTTCGTATCTGTCATTTGGATAGACTTTCGTAATTTTATACGGTCCAAAACATTTCGGTACCAATTTCTGACTACCTTTCTGCATAACATCTCTTTCTACTCTAACTAGCTCTCCTTCATTAAACTGTCGTGGTGCACATCGTGCCTTATCAAAACGTTCTTTCTGTTGCTCTTGGGACTTGCTAATTTTTTTCAAAGCCTCTGACCTAGCCTTTTCTATATTTCTGGTTGATAAGTCATCATCAGTTACTGCCACAGAAAGTTTTAATTCGCTTTCTGCCACCCCTGTAAGTCTGAGCCCAAACAAAAGTTCTGCGGGTGTTTTGCCCGTAGCCTTATTGACCGTATTGTTTAACCCCCACTGTACGTCTGTAAGAACTTCATCCCACATTCTTTCATCTTTTCCGTGTGTCATGGCCGTTAACGCATCAAGGACCGTACGATTATAACGCTCAACTTGACCGTTTGCTCTAGGCGTTGCCACTGAATTCAAAACGTGTTTTACACTTTTGCCCTCCAAAAATTCCCTAAAATTTGAACTTGTGAACGTGCTACCTCTATCAGTGATGACTCTATCTGGAACCCCAAACAAGGCAAAATAATCCCTGAAAACTGATATGGTAGTATTAGTTTTAGTGTTCTTGACGGCTTTCAGTATTATAAATTTTGTAAAAGCGTCTATAATAGCCAAAATGTATTTGTTTCTTTTTTTACTATCATTGAATGGGCCTAAATGGTCCGCGTGCAAGGTATGAAATGGACGCGAGACCTTTTCAATTGGATGTAGGTACCCTGATCGTTTTCCACCCGGTATCTTGCCATGTGCACATTGCACACATGATTGGCAGTACTTTTTAACAAACTTATTAACTTTCGGGAACCAATAGTCTCCCCGAACCTTATCTAAGGTCTTTTCAAAAGAAAAATGCCCTATTTTATCATGACACGCTTGGAGTATTTGCCATCTCACACCTCTCGGCACCAACCACTTTAAGCCTTCCTTTGTCTTTTTATATATCAAGCCTCTTTTTAAGCAATAATTTTCTTTTACTTGAGCTACATTGTCAGATTCTGGATCTTCTAAGATTCTTTTGATCCTTTGCGACTCTTCATCACCCATTTGAACCGTTGTCAACCAGTCCGTTGTAATATGCATTACTAAAGTTTGGTCAAATCTATCGAGAGCTGTATCACTGGTTGCAACAGGGTTTCTGCTTAACGCATCGACATGGCTCATTGTCGAACCTGGCTTATAAACCATATTGAAATCAAATTCCTGAATCAAACTCCACCAGCGAGCAACACGTGGTATCATATCCCTCTTTGTCATTGTTGCTCGCAAAGAGTTACAATCTGTTAGTACTGTAAACTTCAGTCCGATTAGATACGGCCGGAATTTCACTAAGCTACTGACTACAGCCAATGTCTCCAACTCATATGAAGAATAGTGTTGCTCGTCCGGGGAAGTCTGCTTACTATAATAAGCTACTGGCTTCATTGCATTGTCAAGTTGCCTCTGCATTAACATACCCCCTACACCAAATTTACTGGCGTCTGTATGTAATTCAGTTTCAGCTTTTGGGTCATAGAGTGCTAAGATAGGACGAGAGACAAGATTATTTTTGAGTTCATTAAAAGCTTGCTCTTGATCTGCGCCCCAGGACCAGGTGCAGTTGTTTTTCAGCAACTTGGACAAAGGTCTTGAAATTAAAGCAAAATTCTTTATAAAACGCCTAAAAAAACTAGCCAATCCTAAGAATTGGCGGACGTTGTGTACATTTATAGGTGTTGGAAATTTTTGCACTGCATCAATTTTGTTCTGACCTGGCCTGATCCCTTTCCCTGATACCTCAAATCCTAGATAATCTATGTCTTCACAGAAAAATTTGCACTTTGAAAGTTTTAACGTTAAACCCGCCCCCGATATTTTATCCAAAACCTGTTTTAATTTTTCCAAGCCATCAGCAAATTCAACAGACGGTAAAAGCACGTCATCCATATAAACCACTACCGAATTGAATCGAAGAGTATCCAACACCTTGTTAATAGTACGCTGAAACACAGCAGGTGCATTTGTCAGCCCGAAGGGCATCCTATTGAATTCAAATTGGCCATCTGGCGTAACAAATGAAGTCTTTTCTTTGGCACTTTCTTCTAATTCAATCTGGTAATAGCCTAAAGCAAGATCTAGCGTTGTGTATAGCTTGAACCCTGTCAATCTATCCATTTGATCTTCAATCCTTGGCAATGGGTAGTGTTGTTTTACAGTTTTTCTATTTAAAGCTCTGTAATCTATGCACAAGCGTTGCTCCCCAGTTTTTTTTCTTACAAGAATTATTGGGCTTGCGAAGGGGGACGACGACTCTCTAACAATACCGTATTCTAATAGTTCACCTATCATTTTTCGAACTTCCTCTCTCTCGGTGTGTGACAACCGATAAGGCCTGTAGACGACTGGCTGCGGATCCGTTAGCTCTATCTTCATTTTTTCCACGTCGGTACGTCCTAACTCCTGTAGATTTTTAGCAAAACATGTTCTATATTGATTCACGACTCCAAGCAATTGTTGTTTCTGTTCGAAACTGATGTTTTCTCCTACGTTCAGGTCTGATAACGTAAAGTTTTCCAAATTATCTACTCTATTTATTTTATTTACAGTATTGTGCCGTATAGTAAATACTTTGATTTTTCTAGCTCTAGCTATCAACTCCCCTTTTTGGAAACCTAAGTCTTCGTCTGACAGGTTATTTACCAATACCAATCCCTTACCCTTATCTAAACTGAATACACCTTCTTCTAAACTGTAATCAGTTGGTCGTGATCTAATACCTCCGTTCACTAGAATTGGTCCAGTGTATTCGTCCGTCATCGAACAAACTTCTACATAAGTACACCCAGGCCTTATGGTAGTCTCATTCAAAACGTATAGTTTAATATTGACATCGTCATAAATTTGTTCAGTTATTATCAATTCGTTATCAATCTTGGTTATGTTAACAAAAGGTAGCTCTGTAAACGTCTGCCCGACCAAAACGGGATATTGCAAATATATGTCTGGCACTACGTGAACTAGTGCCTCTGCTTTAACACCTTGAATTTCCAGTTTGGCAAGTCCTGACCCTAACGACTTTACTATTGCACCCCCAAACCCAGCTAGCGTAGTACACTCGTTTCTATTCCAGCCTGCCAGTATCTGTGGCGCGTCCGACTCGCGAATCAGCGTACATTCGCTACCCAAATCTATAAAACCTTGTTTAACCTGACCATTGACCCTTACTTCTTGCACATATTTATTTTCAGTTATATTTTGCGTATGATTGTTTATTTTCAAAACACTTTTGGGGTCAGTTTTGGGTCTCCGATAGCACTCCGTAATATCGTGTCCTGTTACTAAACAATTTGAGCACTTTTTTAAGGGTTTGGGATATTTAGCTATAACATGCCCTTCTTCTTTACAATTAAAACATTTAAGAGGTCCTTTATATTGATTGCCAACCATTGTAGTAGTAGATCGGTCACGTGCTGCGCCAAACCTTCTTATTGGAACTTTACTAATTTCTTGCTTTTTACTGCGAATGTTCCGTAGATAAGCTAAAAGTTTATCTGGCTCATCGAACTGTGCAGCTTCAGCTCCTAAACGAACCGCCCTGTCTTCTATTCCAAAAATTATACATTCTACTGCCCTTTTGCCCTTTATCTCGCATCTATTGAGTAATGCTGTTTTTTCGTAAAAATAATCCTCGAGACAAACCTTGCCCTTTTCTCTAGCATGTCCGTTAACGTCTGTCCATAATTCTCATCTGATGGAAAAGCAGATTTTAATTTTTGTTGCCATTCGCGCCATGTGAAATTCACCGTTGTCAACCCTTCGTACCAACGCTTTGCATTCCCTATTAATTTTGGTATGGCGTAGTGAACTACTTGTTTGTCTATCCAACTGTACAAGGCCGCTATTTCATTTACTTTTGAAATTCAGGTGTGAATAGTTTGATTTTTAGAGGATGGATCAAATTCGGGCACCACAGTAGTATTCCCGAACCGCTCCCTACTACTATTACAAATCTTTTTGAACAATTCAAATATTTGATCCGAACTATTTGTGCTGCGGTGCGTTTTCACTTTATCCCTTCCTTCCTTACTAGAATGTCGGCTAACCGAACGACTATGGCTCCGTCTACACTTTGAACTACGTGATCTGCGACGGCTTGCACGTGATGTTCGTGGAATGCTATGCTTTTCCCTTCGACGACTTTTAAAAGTAGGAGACTTACTCCTACTTCTTCTGCAGCTGCGGCGCTCGTCGTCAGGGCTGCGTGTCCTCAGTCTCCTCCGTTTCACCCGGCCCCCTCGCCGGTCCACACTGCTATCCCTTTTACGATACATGTGAGCTTCATCGCCAGAACTGCTCGCTTCCCGAATACGACTCCTCCTTTGACTAAGAGGTGGCGTCACACCGCGATCACTATCCTCTTCCATATCCATATCGTTGATCTGAAAACATTAGCACCGACATCACCATTCTGTTATTTTCACCAGTAACTTATCTTGGAATAAATATGTCGATTATCTAGTTTGCAGGGCTAGTAAGGCCTTCAATATTCTGAAGACTTTATGTAGAACATATTGGGGAGCTGATCCCAAAATTCTGCTGGCATTAATGTCTAGTACTAGCCCTGCAAACTAGATAATCGACATATTTATTCCAAGATAAGTTACTGGTGAAAATAACACCTAAGAATTTAGCTTCTGTTGCTGTAGGTACACAGTTATTATTGTAATACAATTGAAAGTTGTTTCCCAGTTGTTTACCAAAGACTACAATTTTGCTTTTACTTGCACTAATCTCTAGATTCAAAGAGGTAAAATAATTATGGAGTTTGGTTAATGCTTGATTTAATCTTTGTTTTATTTGATTTTGGTTAGTATCAGTACAATAGATTACTAAGTCATCAGCATACTGTAGATTAGATACATTGGATCCTAAGATATTATTTATGCTATGTATGTAAAGAAGATAAATGGGAGACGCCTAAACCACCTCAGATTTGCTGACGATCTAATCTTGCTGGAAGAAAACCCAAATACTCTACAACGCATGATACAATCCTTAAGCAACAAAAGCAAAGAAGTAGGACTTGAAATGAATAAAAACAAAACAAAACTAATGACTAATGACACAGAGTTCGACATAGAAATCGATGGAATCAAGTTCGAATATGTAAAGGAGTATGTGTATTTGGGACAAATCATTGCACCAACGGATATGATGTCAAAAGAAGTGGACAAAAGGATTACATATGGATGGAAAAAATACTGGTCGCTAAAAGAAATTTTGAAGAGCAAATATTTGAACATCCACATCAAAACAAAGACATTCAACATGTGTATCCTTCCCTGCCTAACAAACGGCAGTGAGACCTGGTCCCTAACTGAAAAACATAGAGAGAAACTCGCAAGGTGCCAAAGATCAATGGAAAGAAGCATGCTGGGCATAAAACTAAGTGACAAAACAAGGAACGAAGAAATACGAGCGAAAACTAAAGTTACTGACATACTTTCTCGCATTGACCATCTAAAATGGGGCTGGACGGGACACATGTTACGATGCAAAGAAAATAAATGGAGCCAACAGGTGACACACTGGTACCCGCGAGATGGCAGTAGAGGACCGGGCCGCCCGGCTAGAAGATGGGAAGATGAACTACGCCATACCTTGGGACCACACTGGACTAGAGTGGCACTGGACAGAGGCGAATGGAAACGTTTGGAGGAGGCCTATGCCAAAAGGCACACAGAAACTAGGGATATTATTTAAATTTTATTATTAATTGTTCAACTTTATAATTTAATTTTTAATTGTTCAACTTTACAATCACACTGTTAAGACCCTTTTTCCTGTAATAAAAGGCTATTATAATAATGTAAAGAAGAAATATTAATGGGCTAAGGATGCTGCCTTGAGAGGTCCCTTTATATGAAAGTCTTGGGCCAAACAGTTGATTGTTATGTTTAGTATACACTGTTCTTCCATGTAGAAAGCTATAAATCCAATTTACCATTTTTCCAGGTAGTCCTACAGATATCAACTCTCTCGACAAGATCTCATGATCTACATTGTTAAATGCTCCAACAACATCAAAGAAAATACAGGCAAGAGACTCATTTTTGTCTAAAGCTTGCTGGATATCAAGCTGAAGATGGCTGATACTTTCACGGGCTGAGAGGCCGCGCCTAAAACCAAATTGATTTGATGGAAGAATATGATGTTTCTCTATGACGAACTCAACACGCTGTTTAATGAGCTGCTCAAAAACTTTCCCCATACAGAATGTTAATGTAATAGGACGGTAAGAATCTGGATCATATTTCCCTTTATATCGTCACCTAACGAAACCAAATGACAAATCGCATAGGTACATTTTGAGTTATCCTTTCGTTTCGTTTTCGTAGCGTAAGTAACATTGTCTAGGGGGGCAGGACCCTCCTGTAGAGATGCAACGATTATTCGGCAACTATTCGGTATTCGGCCTATTCGGCCACTTTTTTCAGTAATCGGTATATCGGCTCGTTTGATTCGTCTTGGCAAGTAGTCCAGTCAATGAGGAAATCGTTGTATGGGGAATTTCGGATAATTTCCCGGCGTTTGAAATTTGGTATATGATGAAGTTAGGTAATACATAATGAAGTTAGGTAATAGATGTAAAATTATCCAATCAAATTTATTTCGAGAAGTTAGGTATTTTCACCTAATAGCCCAGTCTGTCTGGATTTCGTTGTATGGAGAAATTCGAATAATTTCCCGGCGTTTGAAATTTGGTATGTGATGAAGTTAGGTAATAAATATTTATAGATGTAAAATAATCCAGGTAAATTTATTACCAGAAGTTAGGTATTTTCACCTAAACAAGAAAATCGTGTATAACTCTCCATGAATATGGCCTCGGGCTGAAATACTTTCTGTATACTTACGTTGGTACCATTTAACATAAGTATATAAAAAAATCCAGCTTTTTTTCCATTTTGAATATACCTAAAATTACCTTTTTGTTGCCTAAAGATTGTGAATTTACGAATCAGATTATTAAAGATACTCATGAAAATAATTACCATGTTGGTGCTATCCATACATTGAGCCTTATAAGGAAAAAGTACTGGATACCTCATGGAAAACGGCAGGTAGACCGAGTGATTTCACGTTGCCCAAAGTGTGTCAAACATGGAGGTGGCCCCTATCGATTGCCGACGGCACCAGATTTACCCAACGAAAGAGTGAACTACAGTACACCATTTACGTACTGTGGAGTGGACTATTTCGGACCACTGTTCGTGAACACGCCAAATGGAAAACAGAAGCGATGGGTAGCTTTATTCACTTGTTTAGCTGTACGGGCTATTCATTTAGAAGTAGTCAATAATTTGACAGCAGAAAAATGTCTCCTTGCACTCAGACGATTTGCAGCAACAAGAAATACACCAAAACGACTGTATTCTGACAATGCTACATGTTTTAGACTAACATCTGAAGTAGTCAGCAAACCTTACTGCATTGACAATGGAATTGCATGGAGATTCATACCACAACTCGCCCCGTGGCATGGCGGATTTTATGAACGGCTGATTGGTATAGTGAGCACTGAAGCGTACTCTTGAGAAGCATCTACTTGGAGATAGTAAACTATCAACAGTAATAAAGGAAGTAGAAGCTGTTGTCAACTCAAGACCACTTACCAAGATTGGAACTGAAGTCATCCACATATTAAGACCAGCTGATTTTCTGAGTCTAGGGAAATGTCTAACATTAACCCCAGTCAGGAAAAATGTTTATCCAGTAGATGGTTCTGAATTGAAAACCAACCTGATAGAAAGCTGGAAAAAAGGACTAATTTTTCTGGAGGAATACAAGAAAATATTCCTATCACAATATCTGACAAGCCTGCGAGAAAGGTACCAGAACTCCCCTAAACAATCTAGAGTTGTATCTGGTCGTGTACCACAAGTAGGAGACATCGTACAGTTAAAGTCAGACTTAAAAAACCGAGAATTGTGGAAGGTTGGGAAGATATCGGAACTAATAAAAGGTGCAGATGGCGAACACAGAGTCGCTAAGATTAAAATTGGAGAAACTACAATGATTCGGTCTATTGGTCATCTCTATCCACTAGAGACCGAACAGGAAGACCTTGCACGAGCTAGAACGACTGATGAGGAAGCTTTGACACCATCCATACAGGCTCCAGTAGAGTACTTAAATCTGGATGAAGCCCCAAGTCATATGGATACCATGCAACCACCAGTTTCAACAAATACAGAATCTGAGTTCAATGACCAAGAGATAGAAACCACAAATGAAGTAGTATCAGTGCCAGAATCTATGACATCTACAGAGACGTCAAGATCAGAGGAGGCTATTTTAGACCCTGATAGTTTTCAGTCAGGTACCAGACGTAAAAGGGATGCTGCTGTCCGGGCCAGACAGAAAATACTGGAATGGACGCGTCACCTGTTCACACTACTGCCATAACACTCTTTCTGTTTGTGGGAGTGTCGCGCACTGCGCGATTCGCCACAGGAAAATCGGTATGTATCAACATTTATATGGTCAATATTATTATTGTAGTGTGGTATCACCACGCTCGGACTTGACTAATGTATGTTGGTATAAAATGACAGGAGGTTGGCGGGTAAAGAAAAAAAAAGCAAAATTCAATTTGGCGCGGACCGACCAACGGGCAGGAAGAAATATGAGTTTGGTGAGGAAATGAAGGAGCCCCGAGCTCCTTGAGATCCCCTGGAGATCCCCTGGAAGCCCTGAGTGAGTGTTTACTTTATAATACGCTTTATGTCGACCTATAAGTGCATGACGTGTGGAAAGATGAGAGGACAAAATTGAACATGACATTCTTTCCATAACTTGTAGTCCAATCTTGCAGTGCTCAGCACACTTTGTATTGTATAGTCAAGGACATTGGACAGGGCAGCCTGGAGCGTCCATGAGATATTAGTAGTGTGATTCGAAAGCACACTGGCACGGTCGACGAAGTTGGAGCAACCGAGGGCGAGGCTATAGGGGTTGGAGGAGGCCTCCGGAGGGCCCACGGCCCTCCGTCCGTCTTAGTGACCAAAGGCAAATATGGATAGAGTCACCAGGGTTATTCCCTGCATAGACCGGAGCACGTTGACCGATGCCCAACTAGGATAGAGAAAAAGATAGGCCTAAGTAGACCGGAGTAATAACGGTTCCTCTAAGGCTAATGTGTGCTTGGAGTCTAAACCAAGTGGAGGCATGAGACCGAAGTACTAACAGTTCCTCTGAGGTGTACGTGGAGATTAAACCACGAAGAGGCTTGAGACTAAAGTACTAACGGTTCCTCTAAGATATAGGTACGTGGAGACTAAACCATGAAGAGGCTTGAAACCGGAGGAGTAACGTATCTTCTATAACGTAAGACAGTAGGAGGCTCAGCCATGCGAGACAGGCTAGACCTAATAATAGTAACATGAATGAGATAAATCTGGTCAACTCATCTTTCCACTCTCATAGCAAATGTGTATATATGTATTATGTATGTTCGCGACATAGTGTAATATTTGTTAGTTTAATATTTTGTTTGTAATATTTTAAGTCGTGTACTATGTTTTTACTATGGTCTTAAGTCTTGTAAATAGCCCTGTAAATATTTTGTAATAAAGATTTGATTGTTTGTGTGTTTTCTTGGCGCAGTCAAGTAGAGAGAGAGAGACAGATAGAGAAAAGCGTTCCATCCCGCTCGCTGCTATTTCCTCGCCGCCACAGCCGCGCACAGTGTGCGCCCGCGAGTATAAATACGGGCGCACAGCAAGCGGCGACACAGTCATGCCCCCAATATATATTATATAAACATATTTATACAAACTTGTAGGTAGAACGCCCTCTGCGACTATCGAGGTCATGGTTAGTAGTAAAATGAACACATAACTACTCACGCACATTGGGGTTTTTTTAGTCCGTATGCTACACATAAGCTCTCCGCTCAATGTAGTCTCTGCCTCACGGCGGAGACCTCATCCGGATCTTGTGTGTAGAGAACCGGGCATAGCAGGGAGGTCTGACTCCCGGGCATGGTTAAACCATTTTTTTATCCCCTCACACACCAAAAAAAAAAAAAAACGGCGACACAGTCAAGGACATAAGCGTCCTCAGCGAGCTTCACTCGGACCACAGACCAGTCTTATACCATCTCGGCAGGCCTTTCGACCGACCGACTGAAACGAAGACCATTATCAATAACCGTAAATTCAGACAAGCCCTCAGCAAACCAGATTCGAGATTAGATATCACCTCAGAAATTAACAGTAAAGCCCAATTAGAAGCCAAAATCTCTGAAATAGGCAGCAGTCTCAACGAAGCCCTAATCGGCGCCTCTCGCGAAGTCCCGGTCAAGCCCGATCATCGCATCGAGCTCCCCGAGGACATGAGACTGCTGCTTAGTGCAAAGAATGCGGCCCAGAGAGATTACGATTATAGCCCCACTGATCAAACCAGAAAGAGAATGCGCTTCCTCCAACGAGAGGTCAATAGATGCATGAAAGAGCTCAGAGCCACCCGCATGGATGACTTTGTCTCTAGGATAGCCCCCAATCACGCAGCCATATATAAATTCACTAAGTATCTTAAATCCGACACAATAGTTCCTATGCCCCCTTTGAATCGGGTCAACCAACCCCCAGCTTTTGATGACGACGAAAAGGCCGAATGTCTTGCCGAAAGCCTAGAATCCCAATGTACCCCATCCACCCAACCAATAGACCCCGCCCACCTTAACATGGTCAACTCAGAAGTAGAAGCTCCCTCCCCCCCACTGACTCCCTTCCCGAGGTCACCCTCGAGGAAGTGAAAACTTTAATCAAAGACCTCAAACCTAGGAAAGCCCCGGGGCTTGATAAAATCACCAACTTGGCTATTAAATCCTTCCCCATTAGGCTTCTCACCACTCTTACGGTCTTATTCAATGTCTCCCTCCGCCTCTGCGTCTTTCCAACCGCTTGAAAAGAAGCCGTAGTTATAGGCTTTCACAAGCCTCGGAAAGATAGATCTGACCCCACCAGCTACCGCCCCATTAGCTTACTAGCCTGCATTGGCAAAGTCTACGAACGGGTTATTCTAAACCGTCTCCAAGACATTTGCACAGCTAGGAACCTCATTCCAAACGAGCAGTTCGGCTTTAGATCCAAACACTCGTGTGCACAACAAGTGCACCGCATAACGGAGCACATACACAGAGGATTTCAAACAACGGCAAGGTCCAAAGATACCGGCGCCATTTTCTTTGACGTAGCGAAAGCATTTGACAAAGTCTGGCACAATGGTCTTATTTATAAACTTTACCGACTCAACCTCCCCGATAGGCTAGTACTCATAATCAAGGACTATCTCTCTGAGCGTAACTTTTGCTATCGAGTAGAAAAATCCATTTCTCAGCCCCATCCCATAGCCGCAGGAGTCCCGCAAGGCTCAGTCCTCGCCCCCACTCTATTCACACTTTACATCCATGATGTCCCCCGCTCTCCGTACGTCGAGCTAGCCCTTTACGCTGACAATACGGCCCTCTATTATACCAGTAGGACGCAGGCGCGCGTTTGCAAAGTTCTCCAGAGAGCAGTAACCGATCTCGGTGAATGGGCTCTCAAATGGAGGATTGAGATGAACCCTGAGAAAAGTGCAGCTGTACTCTTCTCTAGGAAAAGAAATAAACGCAAACCCGCCATCACACTCTTTGACCGACCCATACCCTGGGAGAAAGATGTGAAGTACGTAGGTGTGACATTAGACTCACGACTAAATTTTCGGAAACACATCAAAACGGTCCGCGACAAAGCAGCCTTCTACTTGAGTAGGCTTCACCCACTCTTGAGAAGTAACAGCAAACTCCCATTGCGCTGCAAAATAAATCTATACAAGACTTGCATTCGTCCGGTCTTCAAGTATGCAAGCCCAGTGTTCGCTCACTCCTCTAAACCATCTTTGAAATCCCTTCAGACACTCCAAAATAAATTCATGCGCAAAGCCACGGGTGCCCCGTGGTACGTGCGCAAAAAACACGTGAAAGCGCGTGAAAAACACATGCAATCCACAAATGCAACAAAATGCAAACAAAAATATTGCACAATGCATCAAGATTCAATTCAAAAATGCAAACAAAAAAAATATACCATGCAAGTAAATCGCAATCAAGTTTCATATGTTACACTCACTTTACTCCGAAGTCACTTTCAACTAAATGAAACAACACTCTCTCTTAAACTATTTATATTTCGCTCCGTTCAACGTTCAATACAAGATTAACCGCTCCAAACAAAATCACAAGCTTTTATAAGTTTTCCCTCGCTTAACCAAAATAACTACTAAATGTATTTTAATTAATTTAAAGACATTTAAAAAATACTTAAAAATATGACAATAATTTACATTGGCCAAACTGTATTTATTGAAATTTAGACGATGTTCATTATCGATTTAATTTAATTTCTGTTACTACTTCCGCCGCCATTTTGCTACGCGCGTTCGAGTGGCGGAAATAGTAATATTAAAACTCACACAATAAATCTCAGAATTCAAATACAACATAATAAAATTCTAACCATATTTTAGCAAAATATTTTGACAGCAATATTCATTTTATTTTAATTGTGGTTACCACTTCCGCTGCCATTTTGCTGCGCGAGTTTGGGTGGCGGAAATGACAACCATTTTTGTTACGCTTTAATTTTACAAAACTCATGCGACATAGCTCATCATTTCACAATTGATACAATAAAATGCCAACTATTTTAACAAAATAATATTAATCAGAATAGTTTTATAACTTAACAATAAATAATTCCTAACATTCGCCCATCCTGACTACCATTTCGCGTCCTCGCGAATTTATTAAAAATATACGAAAAAAAACAAATGTACTTGCTCTTAACATAATCTTTACACCATGTACTACCACCTAATTACTATTTATTTATTATTGCAAAATAACTCAATTTTATCATCATAACATAATAAAATTACTAGATTTCTATAACGTATATTCATCTCTCTGCAATACTTCAGCAAAGTTAATTGTTTGAAAACACTTATATAATTATCTAAAGTCCAACCAGTATTACACTAATACAGTTTGAACCATTCAATTCAGACCCCTTATACAATACAAACACAATACAAACACAATACCGTTTTCACTTCAATCACAATACTGTTTTTACTTCAATCAGTACCTTACTAACTTTGCTACTATACTAACTCTAACTTTGCTACTATACTAACTCACGTAATTTTCTTTTCTATAAAAAATTATGTACAATTTTACAGACTGAAACGGTGTCCCAATTTAATCAATCCTCTGTATTTTCATCCGAAGACTCAGATTCGATTGAGCGATAAGTTAGCCAGGGATAGATTTTATCCACCGAATAAACTCCTTTATAGCTAGCTTTTCCCTTTTTGTGTGTTATGGGTGTATCTTCAACTTCGTATCTGTCATTTGGATAGACTTTCGTAATTTTATACGGTCCAAAACATTTCGGTACCAATTTCTGACTACCTTTCTGCATAACATCTCTTTCTACTCTAACTAGCTCTCCTTCATTAAACTGTCGTGGTGCACATCGTGCCTTATCAAAACGTTCTTTCTGTTGCTCTTGGGACTTGCTAATTTTTTTCAAAGCCTCTGACCTAGCCTTTTCTATATTTCTGGTTGATAAGTCATCATCAGTTACTGCCACAGAAAGTTTTAATTCGCTTTCTGCCACCCCTGTAAGTCTGAGCCCAAACAAAAGTTCTGCGGGTGTTTTGCCCGTAGCCTTATTGACCGTATTGTTTAACCCCCACTGTACGTCTGTAAGAACTTCATCCCACATTCTTTCATCTTTTCCGTGTGTCATGGCCGTTAACGCATCAAGGACCGTACGATTATAACGCTCAACTTGACCGTTTGCTCTAGGCGTTGCCACTGAATTCAAAACGTGTTTTACACTTTTGCCCTCCAAAAATTCCCTAAAATTTGAACTTGTGAACGTGCTACCTCTATCAGTGATGACTCTATCTGGAACCCCAAACAAGGCAAAATAATCCCTGAAAACTGATATGGTAGTATTAGTTTTAGTGTTCTTGACGGCTTTCAGTATTATAAATTTTGTAAAAGCGTCTATAATAGCCAAAATGTATTTGTTTCTTTTTTTTACTATCATTGAATGGGCCTAAATGGTCCGCGTGCAAGGTATGAAATGGACGCGAGACCTTTTCAATTGGATGTAGGTACCCTGATCGTTTTCCACCCGGTATCTTGCCATGTGCACATTGCACACATGATTGGCAGTACTTTTTAACAAACTTATTAACTTTCGGGAACCAATAGTCTCCCCGAACCTTATCTAAGGTCTTTTCAAAAGAAAAATGCCCTATTTTATCATGACACGCTTGGAGTATTTGCCATCTCACACCTCTCGGCACCAACCACTTTAAGCCTTCCTTTGTCTTTTTATATATCAAGCCTCTTTTTAAGCAATAATTTTCTTTTACTTGAGCTACATTGTCAGATTCTGGATCTTCTGAAATATAGGAAGGTGTTGAATGATAGATGTCGGTAATCGAAGTCCGTTTATTGGTTATGTGTGTACTTATATACCTATCTTAATGCTAACACAGCACTACGTACATTATGTTGTAGTTAGTTCTAACATCAAGCCTATTTGCATGTACTACCATACTACACCTCCCCTTTAACTTCCTTCACCCTCGGGGTAGCGAAAGAAAAATAATTTCTCAACAAAGAAATTATTTTTCAAACCTAAATGGTATGATCGTACCTACATTACAATATTACGAAATCCTACTCTACCCAACTGCATTGCATAAAAGTGCAAGGCAGAGCTATTGTAAAAATGCTGACAAGTTTCCTAGTGTTAGATTGCTGTATGCTATGGACAAATACTTGAACAAAATAATGACCTAGATAATTGCTAATTACCTGTCTTGACATTTAATTTTGAATGAAATAGGTACACTTTATTTTCCTATAAGATACACACTCACACATTTATAGCTGAAAAACATGTAATTAAAGATCATTAATTTCCTGGATAATAACTGTTAAATCAATAAAATAAAATATAACAATTTATACATTTTTAATTTTAAAAACACATTATAAACTCAATACCACTTCACCTATTAAAACGAATAACACATCAAAATACTTTTTAATTAGTTACTCCTTCTCATGAAAAAAAATAATTCATTTTATCATAAACAAAAAAAAAACACAATTTATACATTTTAATTTTTGGAAACACACCTATAAACTGAAAAATAAACTATTGAAAAACGAAAACACATTAAAATATCTGAAATCAAAATTCCTTATACCTACTTTTATACCTTTTAAATTCTTTATTTATTTCCACTAAATAAAACTATTATATTATAATAATAATAACACAACACAAGACATGTACAGAGTGATCCTATATTTTATTTCCTCGGTTTATATATATTTTATTTACGAATTTCCACAAATTAATTTTACACTGAATTATATTCCTGTTCTACGTAAGTAACTATTACATTTCACAAAGTAATTAACCTGCATTTCTATTTACTCATTAATTTATTTACTTGAAAAGAAAAATTATTACCTACCAAGTGTCACGTAAATTTTTAAATCAATCGAAAAAATTAATAATATATGTATATTAAAATGTGAATGCAATTTACCTGAAATCTTCCTATCGTGGTATCGGTACATTTTCCACATTCATACACATTTTCCAAACACACATTTACACTTTTGGTTTTTAACCCATTTTGAGCATCCTGTAGCTCTCAGTCATCACTCTGATTACTGCCATTATGAACTCTGGGAAGTGAGATCTATCGTAACATTTGGGTGATGAATCCACTTGTTAGTCAAAACTCCTTAACCTTTCATGTCCTCGATCATTCATCATTCTACTCTTTTACACTTTTTCTACTAATGCCTTACTACTTCTAATAATTAAGTCTTCCACCGAGGGCACGACAGTCCACACTATGGTCAAGAACATAATTCTCCTAGGGCTGTAACTCTACACCCTTTATCTACATACATTATACATCCTGTGGGCATGGTCACCCTGCACTACATATCATATTTTCATCTTGTGGGCATGGTCACCCTACACATTGGCATATCAGGCCACCTATTTTGTGCACCTGTATAATAGAGAATAGAGCCGCTACAATTTAAGGCAATGGCCTCCAATCTGTCTGTATGACTAGAAGGAATAGTTCCCTATCTCATATTTCTATATCCTACTATGTACCGATCCTTAAACTTTTCTAATTCGAAACACAAAAAAAAAACATTTACTTATTAATTCATTTACTCTAAATCTCTCTATTCAATTGTCATTAGGTCGTCGGTATTTTCCACTTGACCTAGAATTTTTTCTGCAGTCATTCAACTCGGAATGCATTGTATTAGCAATACCTAACTCGTATGCTATTTTTAACTTTACTTTGATTTTAAATGATTATGAATTTACCAAATATTTACTCATTGACTGTGACACTAGGTATTACAAAATATGTTAGATAAAACTATGAAAAAAAAACTATCTACGTTCCTAATTCTGCCTGAAATTATTAATTAATTTAACTCACAGTACAACATTTCGTCGAAGTAGGTCGCTCGTTGCTTGTCATCGTCGCGTGGATGGTGATAACGACAGCTGGGCGGACGTGACGCACGTTGATACCGGATATTGCACGAAGATACACGTAGTTGTCATCTTCTTGAGCTGGACCGGGATAACCCTGGATACCTCTTGATCGAGTCGGGATACCCTGACTCCTGGTCCGGTCGCAGTAAATCTTCAAACGAGACGGGAAACCCCTGAACTCCCCGTCCAGTCGCAGTAAAACTTCATAAAAATCGGGATTCACTCGTACATGTTCATTTTCTTCTATTACGTCGTCTTGTTGTGTTGAACGACGGCGATGTTGACGTCGTTGTTGTGATGCACCGTGTAACATGGGCAATCACCGTTGAAGCGCGTGGTCGTTGTGGTGGTCTTCATGATCTCCTCTTGGTTTCTTCTTTTAAATCTTCTTACTGCCATTCGGCACAGCACTACCTCGCGAGAAGTAGGCTGGCCTGGCAAGGTCTTCTTCGGAGTAGTCAGTAGATTCTTGTGGCTCAAGGCAAGGTCGCCATGAAATATAGGAGTGTATTGAATGATAGATGTCGGTAATCGAAGTCCGTTTATTGGTTATGTGTGTACTTATATACCTATCTTAATGCTAACACAGCACTACGTACATTATGTTGTAGTTAGTTCTAACATCAAGCCTATTTGCATGTACTACCATACTACACCTCCCCTTTAACTTCCTTCACCCTCGGGGTAGCGAAAGAAAAATAATTTCTCAACAAAGAAATTATTTTTCAAACCTAAATGGTATGATCGTACCTACATTACAATATTACGAAATCCTACTCTACCCAACTGCATTGCCATACTACACTTCTAAGATTCTTTTGATCCTTTGCGACTCTTCATCACCCATTTGAACCGTTGTCAACCAGTCCGTTGTAATATGCATTACTAAAGTTTGGTCAAATCTATCGAGAGCTGTATCACTGGTTGCAACAGGGTTTCTGCTTAACGCATCGACATGGCTCATTGTCGAACCTGGCTTATAAACCATATTGAAATCAAATTCCTGAATCAAACTCCACCAGCGAGCAACACGTGGTATCATATCCCTCTTTGTCATTGTTGCTCGCAAAGAGTTACAATCTGTTAGTACTGTAAACTTCAGTCCGATTAGATACGGCCGGAATTTCACTAAGCTACTGACTACAGCCAATGTCTCCAACTCATATGAAGAATAGTGTTGCTCGTCCGGGGAAGTCTGCTTACTATAATAAGCTACTGGCTTCATTGCATTGTCAAGTTGCCTCTGCATTAACATACCCCCTACACCAAATTTACTGGCGTCTGTATGTAATTCAGTTTCAGCTTTTGGGTCATAGAGTGCTAAGATAGGACGAGAGACAAGATTATTTTTGAGTTCATTAAAAGCTTGCTCTTGATCTGCGCCCCAGGACCAGGTGCAGTTGTTTTTCAGCAACTTGGACAAAGGTCTTGAAATTAAAGCAAAATTCTTTATAAAACGCCTAAAAAAACTAGCCAATCCTAAGAATTGGCGGACGTTGTGTACATTTATAGGTGTTGGAAATTTTTGCACTGCATCAATTTTGTTCTGACCTGGCCTGATCCCTTTCCCTGATACCTCAAATCCTAGATAATCTATGTCTTCACAGAAAAATTTGCACTTTGAAAGTTTTAACGTTAAACCCGCCCCCGATATTTTATCCAAAACCTGTTTTAATTTTTCCAAGCCATCAGCAAATTCAACAGACGGTAAAAGCACGTCATCCATATAAACCACTACCGAATTGAATCGAAGAGTATCCAACACCTTGTTAATAGTACGCTGAAACACAGCAGGTGCATTTGTCAGCCCGAAGGGCATCCTATTGAATTCAAATTGGCCATCTGGCGTAAAAAATGAAGTCTTTTCTTTGGCACTTTCTTCTAATTCAATCTGGTAATAGCCTGAAGCAAGATCTAGCGTTGTGTATAACTTGAACCCTGTCAATCTATCCATTTGATCTTCAATCCTTGGCAATGGGTAGTGTTGTTTTACAGTTTTTCTATTTAAAGCTCTGTAATCTATGCACAAGCGTTGCTCCCCAGTTTTTTTTCTTACAAGAATTATTGGGCTTGCGAAGGGGGACGACGACTCTCTAACAATACCGTATTCTAATAGTTCACCTATCATTTTTCGAACTTCCTCTCTCTCGGTGTGTGACAACCGATAAGGCCTGTAGACGACTGGCTGCGGATCCGTTAGCTCTATCTTCATTTTTTCCACGTCGGTACGTCCTAACTCCTGTAGATTTTTAGCAAAACATGTTCTATATTGATTCACGACTCCAAGCAATTGTTGTTTCTGTTCGAAACTGATGTTTTCTCCTACGTTCAGGTCTGATAACGTAAAGTTTTCCAAATTATCTACTCTATTTATTTTATTTACAGTATTGTGCCGTATAGTAAATACTTTGATTTTTCTAGCTCTAGCTATCAACTCCCCTTTTTGGAAACCTAAGTCTTCGTCTGACAGGTTATTTACCAATACCAATCCCTTACCCTTATCTAAACTGAATACACCTTCTTCTAAACTGTAATCAGTTGGTCGTGATCTAATACCTCCGTTCACTAGAATTGGTCCAGTGTATTCGTCCGTCATCGAACAAACTTCTACATAAGTACACCCAGGCCTTATGGTAGTCTCATTCAAAACGTATAGTTTAATATTGACATCGTCATAAATTTGTTCAGTTATTATCAATTCGTTATCAATCTTGGTTATGTTAACAAAAGGTAGCTCTGTAAACGTCTGCCCGACCAAAACGGGATATTGCAAATATATGTCTGGCACTACGTGAACTAGTGCCTCTGCTTTAACACCTTGAATTTCCAGTTTGGCAAGTCCTGACCCTAACGACTTTACTATTGCACCCCCAAACCCAGCTAGCGTAGTACACTCGTTTCTATTCCAGCCTGCCAGTATCTGTGGCGCGTCCGACTCGCGAATCAGCGTACATTCGCTACCCAAATCTATAAAACCTTGTTTAACCTGACCATTGACCCTTACTTCTTGCACATATTTATTTTCAGTTATATTTTGCGTATGATTGTTTATTTTCAAAACACTTTTGGGGTCAGTTTTGGGTCTCCGATAGCACTCCGTAATATCGTGTCCTGTTACTAAACAATTTGAGCACTTTTTTAAGGGTTTGGGATATTTAGCTATAACATGCCCTTCTTCTTTACAATTAAAACATTTAAGAGGTCCTTTATATTGATTGCCAACCATTGTAGTAGTAGATCGGTCACGTGCTGCGCCAAACCTTCTTATTGGAACTTTACTAATTTCTTGCTTTTTACTGCGAATGTTCCGTAGATAAGCTAAAAGTTTATCTGGCTCATCGAACTGTGCAGCTTCAGCTCCTAAACGAACCGCCCTGTCTTCTATTCCAAAAATTATACATTCTACTGCCCTTTTGCCCTTTATCTCGCATCTATTGAGTAATGCTGTTTTTTCGTAAAAATAATCCTCGAGACAAACCTTGCCCTTTTCTCTAGCATGTCCGTTAACGTCTGTCCATAATTCTCATCTGATGGAAAAGCAGATTTTAATTTTTGTTGCCATTCGCGCCATGTGAAATTCACCGTTGTCAACCCTTCGTACCAACGCTTTGCATTCCCTATTAATTTTGGTATGGCGTAGTGAACTACTTGTTTGTCTATCCAACTGTACAAGGCCGCTATTTCATTTACTTTTGAAATTCAGGTGTGAATAGTTTGATTTTTAGAGGATGGATCAAATTCGGGCACCACAGTAGTATTCCCGAACCGCTCCCTACTACTATTACAAATCTTTTTGAACAATTCAAATATTTGATCCGAACTATTTGTGCTGCGGTGCGTTTTCACTTTATCCCTTCCTTCCTTACTAGAATGTCGGCTAACCGAACGACTATGGCTCCGTCTACACTTTGAACTACGTGATCTGCGACGGCTTGCACGTGATGTTCGTGGAATGCTATGCTTTTCCCTTCGACGACTTTTAAAAGTAGGAGACTTACTCCTACTTCTTCTGCAGCTGCGGCGCTCGTCGTCAGGGCTGCGTGTCCTCAGTCTCCTCCGTTTCACCCGGCCCCCTCGCCGGTCCACACTGCTATCCCTTTTACGATACATGTGAGCTTCATCGCCAGAACTGCTCGCTTCCCGAATACGACTCCTCCTTTGACTAAGAGGTGGCGTCACACCGCGATCACTATCCTCTTCCATATCCATATCGTTGATCTGAAAACATTAGCACCGACATCACCATTCTATGGACTATTTTTTTTTGTGAACCACAGCTTTACGTGATCTGTACGATTCAAATTTAGCACTACGTACTGCTTAATTATCCTGCTAACCATGCTACAATTTCTGTATCACATTGGGGTGTATCCCAACCAAATACAAAAACAATAGCATCAGCATCACGCGAGTACTGCCAGAGAGTAGCCCTGACCTAATACTAGCGCAACGCAATGGTCAACGTTGATATTCTAAACATCTAAGATTACTGTACTACTGGGGTGTGCCCCAAACAAATACAGAAATGATTCATCATGCCAATACTGCCAGAGAGTAGCCCCAGCCAAATACTGTCATAACGAATCGACGAATTTTGAAAATTCACCACCATAACACAATTCTAGAATTGCCATATCATCGGGGTGTGCCCCAATCAAATACAGCAACCCTAGTTAAACTATCATGCTAGCACTGCCAGAGTGTAGCCCCAGCTAAGTACTAGCACAACTGACACTTTACACTAAAATTTGTCAAAAACAAATAAAATAACACTTACGTTCGAATCCCACTTCTGAAATGTTACACTCACTTTACTCCGAAGTCACTTTCAACTAAATGAAACAACACTCTCTCTTAAACTATTTATATTTCGCTCCGTTCAACGTTCAATACAAGATTAACCGCTCCAAACAAAATCACAAGCTTTTATAAGTTTTCCCTCGCTTAACCAAAATAACTACTAAATGTATTTTAATTAATTTAAAGACATTTAAAAAATACTTAAAAATATGACAATAATTTACATTGGCCAATCTGTATTTATTGAAATTTAGACGATGTTCATTATCGATTTAATTTAATTTCTGTTACTACTTCCGCCGCCATTTTGCTACGCGCGTTCGAGTGGCGGAAATAGTAATATTAAAACTCACACAATAAATCTCAGAATTCAAATACAACATAATAAAATTCTAACCATATTTTAGCAAAATATTTTGACAGCAATATTCATTTTATTTTAATTGTGGTTACCACTTCCGCTGCCATTTTGCTGCGCGAGTTTGGGTGGCGGAAATGACAACCATTTTTGTTACGCTTTAATTTTACAAAACTCATGCGACATAGCTCATCATTTCACAATTGATACAATAAAATGCCAACTATTTTAACAAAATAATATTAATCAGAATAGTTTTATAACTTAACAATAAATAATTCCTAACATAACGTAGCTCTATCTGATTCGATTAATAGCACAGGCTTTTCGTTACAAGTGAATAACGTGCTGCTTTAAACGGCTTTACGTTATATTAACCACCACTACTCACAAGGAGCGCGAACTAAGAAGATAGCTAGACAGCAAGAATCTTCTGTTCATGCTGAACAGCGGAGAATTGAGCAAGCGGCGCGTCAGGCAAATTCTCGAGCATCTGAAACCTCAGCGCAGGCTGATGCTCGACGTCACCGGAACGCTAACCGCATTGCATCTCAGATTGCTGCGGAGACACAAGAGCAGTCGGATGCTCGACGAAGGGATATGGCAGAACGTATGGCTTCAACGAGCCTCTGAAACACCAGAGGAGGCGGCTTCACGACGACAAGAGAACGCAGAGCGCATGGCTTCTCAACGAGCCTCTGAAACACCAGAGGAAGCGACTTTACGACGTCAAGAGAACGCAGAGCGCATGGCTTCTTAACGAGCCTCTGAAACAGTCGAAGAGGCAGATCTGCGCCGAAACGCTGTTGCCCAACGACAAGCTGAACGTCGGCAAATATTTTCAAGGAATATGTGGGGAGTTTTCAAAAAATGTGCTTTCGACTACGATCCTACTTTAGATTATAGTAACTCGTCAAAATTGACCGTATGAACAAGGCTTGCAGATTCTGTGGGGCACTGAAATGGAAAGAGGAAACGGCGGGAATGTGTTGCTCTGGGGGCAAGGTAGCCATCCCCACATTAGCGGAGCCGGTCGACCCTTTAAGGGAATTATTTTTGGGCGAGACTGATGAGTCACGGCGCTTCCTAAACCGAATAAAAAAATATAATTCATGTTTTCACATGACTTCCTTTGCGGCAGAACAATATAAAGTAATTTTTGTTATCAATTGTTGGAGGAGTGATAGGCGCGCACACATCTGAATGCACAATATACAATGGTCGCTTTACTGGCTATTTATCCTTACTCTCTGTTACTACCGATCGCTAAAACGACCAATTTTCTTTCATTGGATTTCAAAATTATCTTAAAGTGTTAAATTTCAAAATCGCTATCCAATTTTCAAAAAATCCAGTAACATTTGGGTTAAAGAGCAGTCGCGTCTATATTCCAGTAATGCACGGTTCACACAATTTTTCATTAGGAACCACTGATTCAATTAGTTTTATATCGTCCATCATATCAATGCCTTTTATTTCCTGGAATTTATTTTTACTCAATCGTTGATGCCATAATTCATAGTCACTGTTGTTCGTGCATATTTGGGGAACAGAGCGATGCACTATCACAGATAACATTATAGCAAATAAGTTGTTTCAACACATACCATTCATGAGCTTCTTACCACCTCAGTCAGTGATGTGGGCTCCATGTTGGTCGAAAACAACGCTCAGGCTGGTTCGCTGCATTTTGGACACCGACAGCAGGTTGTATGGCACTTCGGGGCAGAAAAGCACCTGTGTCGCTCACAACTTGAATTGATCCCTTCTTCGTAGCTGAAATAAATTGTCCAGTTTTAGCAATTAAAATTTAACTGGTGTTTACGGTCACGCCGCACAATATTGTGATCAGCAACCTAGTTTAAGTCACGCGTCATGCTTACTTGTATGATATTTAAATATAGCTTAGCTGAGTCTTTATACAACTGTATACCTAATAACATCAAAAAATAGTAATCCAGCAATAATTCTGGTTTAACGCATAACTTCAACAACTACTTCGAGTGTGTGGGATAATCTCGTAAACTACGGGTTAGACTATACATGGTGTGGTTAGGTTTGAGCAGATGTAGAAGAAAACTTCCCTGTTTATGATGTGGTTGGATGCTCCAGAGTCCTACAGGAACGTTATCCTGTTCTCCAATCGCTCGTCCTCTTGTTGGTAGTAGCCCGTCATGAATGCGAAGCCTGAGAACTCATCTGGCGCGGGCGTCGATTCTTCGTTCAGCTGCGCCGCCCCGCATGAACTTGTCAGTCACATCAAGTTTTGCGCCGGCCGCCAACAACTCCGAAATCAGCTCGTCGAATGTGGTGAAGTGGCTCACGAGGGGAATATCACTTTGAAGTTTCAGCGCAAGTAACGTCTTACGTAATGCTAACTGCGTTGCAATACTTTTTCGCTCGTACAGCGCGTCGAGACTTTTTATTATCATTTTGGGGGTAGATTCATCTTTCGCGAAACAAAGGAATGAGTCCGATAAGTATTGTATGATTACACTTTTCGCGGTTCGACAGTTTTTAATCCATTGTTCATTTTGATCTATCGGGGGTTCTTCGTCAATCACTTTCATTAAGTTCATCTCACTTAGTAACGCGCGAATTCGAAACTTCCATGCTGCGTATTTTTCACCAGCAAAAGGTTGGATGTTACGATTTGGTCTGTTCGTTTCCATTTTTGAAATTTAGCTAATATTTGCACAGTAGATTCATTTCGCTGCACACTGGGCCCATAAACTATTGGGTATAAGCCTCATTTACAGAGTTAAGATTTAGAGAAACGACGGTTTAGTAGTTTAACTGAATTCCTTATATTGGCGGGAATTTACGTACTTGGAAGGCTATACGACTATGTCCTATCAGCTTGAGAACACACCAGAAAACAATGAGGGTCTGGGCGGTTGCAACGCCTTTTATAACACAGCTATGAACTAACTTTTTAAATACAGTGTAGCCAACCAAACATCAAGTGTGGCGGTTTCACAGATTAGTTTTTGTACAATCGATTCTCAATCGAATAATCCAACACCGAGCATCATTCCGAGCGATTTGTGTCTTGCTAAAGGCTGTTTTTGCGTAATACGCCGCGCCGTCTTAATATCTCAACTGACAACCCGGACTTTCTAACGAACACAGTATCAAGCAAGAATATTCAAATGTCCAAGCCTATAATTGCTTGAAGTCGTAAAGAAATAAAAACGTATTACTACAAGAAGGCCCTTTACATTTTTTACATCACAAATAGATTTATTGCGACGACGTACGGAACCCTCGATACAGCAGGTCGACTCGCAGTTGGGGCCCAGGTTTTACATTGTTGTTATCTCGGTTGTTATGCCAGTAATAACCATGATAATCTGCCATTTCTATGGCACACCAATTTATTTTACCGATCGATACAAGACATATAAATACGAGTCTTTTAACATAAAATAAGAAAAATACACAAATATTTTGTCAAATATACAAATCGAAACCAATAAAATGTCAAATCTAATTTTACTTCTTTTAGGGATATTTGCTGCTGCTTTGGCCCCATCGTATGCGCAATTCGTGGGTGATATAAATCTGGTTGGTTATAACACTCCAACCAGAGACTATCGTGTTGTCTATAAAGAACAACAATCGCGAAAAGTTCTCGCAACGGCCGCAAGGTAAGTAGCAAAGTAGAGCTCGCACGATAAGTCTGCACTTAGGTTATGGCATGCGAGTCGTTTTCTTTGGTATTATTATTATTATTATTATTATTATTATTACGAGCCTACTATGTCCCACTGCTGGACAAAGCCTTCTCCCCCGCTCTTCCACTCTATCCGATCCTGAGCGGTCTCCCTCCAGTCCTTCCATAGACCTAACTCATGACTCCATCTTCTCCTGGGTCGGCCACGCTTTCTCTTTGCCTTTTCTGGGAGTCAGTCTGTGCCTCTCCTAGCCCAGCGATCCGGCAGCATCCGAGCAACCGGCCCAGTCTCACTTCTTTGTTATAATAAGAATAATTTTATTGAAATAACTACGACAAGAGGTTTAGCATGTTTGTTGCCAGCGATTGAAACATATCTTTATAGTTTACATTGAGGGTTGAGGAGGATTGAGGAGGATTTAACCTGCCACCGCGCAGACTTATCTTACGCACACCCTATAGCCCCCTTATTAATACAACTTTTTATTAATAAGCGGGAATAGATATGTACTTACTACACTGGTTGATCAGGGGCCCGATGCTGCTCTGAGAAACGCACTCATATTGGATCGCTATCGCATCTAAAACACCCAAAATGGCGTCATTTGGTATGCTCCTAAAGAATCGCAAATAGATCGTAAATAGATTGCAAGCAAAGCTTATACGATTTGCTTGCAATATAAGTGCGTTTCTCAGAGCAGCATCGGGCCCCAGGATGGTAATAATAATTTGCTGTCGGGTGAACCGTTAATTTCTACTAGTTTTGATAACAGAAGTGTTCAACAGAACTTTACTAGTAGGAATAAACTGACATAGACATAGACATCGTTTATTAATAATATTCATTACAAGTCACTAAGTAATTCTAATTATGTAGGTATGTATTCTATAATGTCACCATTATTGAGTCATCTTTAACTTTAATGTGATGATATTATGATAAGCCCATCTTGGTTGATATGATATCTTTTCTAGTGGGAATAAACTGATAAGCCCATTATGCCAAATAGAATATTAATAGGTAATTATTACAAACATTTCGTGAAATGGCATTGGGTAAAGTTGGCGTCCTTTTGACGTTTCCAGTTTGGTCGATTTTGAGTATTGGCGGCCACTCACAAAAATAAGCTAATCTTACTATATATTACTAACGCAATAAACATTTGAGTTTGAGTTTGAAACGTTGCGTGACCTGTAGCAATGCAGTGACCGTTTATTTTTATTTTTTATTGTATTTTAATTTCAGATATGTAAGACTTGTCGAGGTAACCCTGAAAAAACTCCTGAGGGTCACGGCCACTGTCAAATCCCAGTTGAGGGTCAGACGGCCACGGCCAGTGCTCTGTCTCAATCCAAATGAAGAGTTTGAGTACAGTAGCAGGCAAAGTAACGCAGTTAAAATGAACTCCGCCGGTTCAAGTGGGAACGGATTTAGTGTTACAAGTAAAAAAAGTCGTTAGGATGTAAATTGATGTAATCCAGCAATAAAGGAATATAATATTATAAATATTATAATTTATTTCATACAATCTTTAGGCATTCTACACAATAACGGATTGAGTGACTCTGTAAATCCATCAGTGTGTACTTTTTTGTTGCTAACGATGCCGAGGATGTTTTAAATATATCTAGGAAATAAATATATATACTTATTATTAATAATTTGTGTTTCAGTTTACCAAGTATAAGTTTAATTTTTAGGTAGTTTAGTTTCAGAGATTTCAAATTACTAAATCACGCGTTTGAAAACTTGAAAATGTATTGCACCCTTTTTTAGGGTTCCGTTAGAGAAACAAGAAACCCTTATAGTTTCGTCAAGTCTGTCTGTCCGTCTGTTCGTCCGTCCGTAAGTCACAGCATATTTATTCCAAAACTATTAGGACTACACATGAACCTTTGTGTGTAGATGTACTCTGTGAACCGCTTTAAGACACTAATAAAAAAAAATAAGGGCAGGCTCCCCATTTATGGAACTAAAACCAAACCTTTTTTTTCATCAAATCTATAATAATAATTATAAATAATAATAATTAAATTTATTCATCAAAACCTTGGAGGAACGCGGCCTTTCCTAAAGATCAAAAGACTTGGACAGTAAAAAAGTAACAATATTTTACACAGAAATAATGTGAACATACGAGCCTGAGCTAGGTATAAACCTGTATTTCAGGCTACAGCGCTCTTCCCAGAATATGTATTGCTAGTTTATGTTACACAGAATCCAACAACAAAACTGTAATATTTAAAAATCAAAAACACAGGTAAGTATTGCAATTATTTATGTTGTTATGTAGTTAGTCTATTTTCTGAAACTTCCATCCACTATTAAAGGGATAAGCTGCGGCGACCTAAATAAATAATGCAGGCTCCCCGGTAATCGTTTCTAGCTTCTTGGTTCGGTTCCAAGCGGTGATAGCGTATACCGCTTCACTGAGTAGGTTCTTGCACTCATAGCATGCCGAGCACAACGCGGGTTTTTTTGAAAAAGGGTGAGGGACAGAGTTATACACGATTAAATTTATTTAGCTAACCATATTTTGGATAAAGCTGGAGGACTCAGGATCGGATAGAGTGGAAGAGGGGGAGAGTGGCCTTTAACAAAGTCGAAGTATATTTTTTTTGACCTTAAAATCATACAGATAGCTTAGTCAACGTCAATATAATATTAATATTTTTGTATACTACCGCCCGTTCGGAAGTTTTAGGCTTAGAGATGGAGCAAAGAAACTCCCCCGTACCTCTTTTAAAATATGTCAGGGCCTTAAAAATACAATGCTATGTATTTCTTTAAGTCTAAGGAAATAAACCGAAGAGAGACGTACTGACTCAGTCCATCGCCTTTCTTCGGATTTCTATGAGCTGAGATGATAAACCAGCAGTGAGACATACTTAGTGATGGGCTCGTAATAAATAATAAATAACCATATTTTGGGAACCCATAGTACACATCACTATGAACAACAACTTTCCTCAAAAAACACAATTATGTTTGCAAATGAAAAAATATTCCCCTTCAGTACATTGACCCCATTATGCTTCTGGGTGCTGTGGTAGAGGAGCGATGTGGGAGGTGTGACATTTCATACTTTGCGCCATGAAAATACGAACCCCTTACCTTTCAAAGTTTAGTTTGAGTGTTCTTGTGCCCTTCCTTTAAATGGGATCCACACGCGCTACTGGGCCCGTATTCTACTGTACACAAGCATACCACAAGCCTGGCACAAACTTGAATACGACGCATTTGGTATTCTACTAAATCTCACAAGCACCAGCGAGACGCCGGCGGCGTTGGAACAGTACGTTGAATAGTACGTCACTTATTGGTTGATACGTTGTGGCACAACGTACTATGACGCCCAACAATTATCGTTTTTTTATGCACAACGTTATAGTACGGCGTCTTGCCATAATAATGACTAAGAGTTCTGTTTCTGTGCTACGACACATCAAATTCTTAAAACTCTAGTGCTGCACCGCATCTACGTTTTGAACACATTTGAATTCTCCCCACCCTGAAACCATGTACCTACTTTTTTACGCACAACGCCACTGTACGTCGTGTGTCGGTGAGTAGTCCTTGGACTTGGAATCACTCGGCCTGTGCGCACCGCGGGAGAAGCGCGTGTGCGTGTTCCTGTCGTAACGTGTTGGCATCGAATATCAAATGAAACC
Organism: Argyresthia albistria; assembly: GCA_963457715.1. Taxonomy (NCBI): domain Eukaryota; kingdom Metazoa; phylum Arthropoda; class Insecta; order Lepidoptera; family Argyresthiidae; genus Argyresthia; species Argyresthia albistria. The sequence continues at coordinate 384,363 of CAUOQF010000005.1, forward strand.
GTAAGTAGTGTTGTTAAAAAAATATAAACATTATATTAAACTTATTGCTGTAAAAGTATTTTTAAACAATTCTTTTTGTTAAATAATAGACGTGTGTCCGGTACAACCATTTATTACAAGACTGGCTACGCAGTGGTGCGCTGCTTTGCGCATCTACCCTACTAACACATACATAACACCTCCACCCTTATTTACTAAAAAATAACAAAATAATCTAAACATAATTTAGTCAACTCTACAGCAAAGTCGAACAAAATAGGAAGAAAAATCTGATACACACTTATACTAAAAATAAGAGTACATGTCACAGGTAATCGTACATAGTACAAGAAAACAACTATTGAGGGTAAACCCAAGTACTACAAATATTCATCAAAACCAAAACGCACAGCTGGATTGCGAGTTCGCTTAGAATCAGTACATGATTCCCTATCCGCCGACACACTGGGCTCACACACCGGACTGGCAGACGACGACGTCGACGGCCCGGCCTCCGCTGCTGCCGGCTCTTCTTCCCTCCGCGGTGAGCTCCCAACCCTGCTCTCCCCTGAGCTGTCGGTTCTCCGTTCCTGTTCCTCGCCTCTGGTCATGGGAAACGTTAACGACTTGCGGTTTTGTCTACTGTCCACTTTGTTTGGACTGGTTACTTCCTGAGCTATTTCCCTATTGGTAAAGTCGTTATCTATTTCCCGGGTAACCCTGTGTTTTAGTTGATTGACATGCCTGTGTATTTCGGTTCCATAAATAGATTTAATAGTGTAATTAGTACTACCATTTCTTTTAATTACCGTGCCTGCTAGCCATTTATCCATACCCTTGTATTCTCGATACCAAACTTGCGCACCGGGCTCGAGTTGACGATGTGTACCGCCCGCTATCTCCTCACTACGCGCTTGCCGGGCGGCTACTCTCGTTTCTCGTTCTGGTTTCAATATGTCTAGTCTCATACGGAGGTTGCGGCCCTGTAAGATTTTTGCTGGACTATCGCCGGTGGTAGCATGTTCGGTATTTCTGTACGCCAATAAAAACCTACACAAAGCTGTATGCACGTCTAAATTTTGCTTATACGCCTTTTTAATGGCGCGTTGACATATTTTGACCGCGCTTTCCGCAGCTCCGTTGGAAGCCGGATGATAAGGGGCTGTAAAAATATGTTCTATGCCATTATGTGTTAAAAAATATTCAAATTCTGAGCTAGTAAATGGCGGGCCATTGTCACTGACGATTTGTTTTGGCAAGCCAAATTTGGCCCACAAGTCTCTTAGCGCCGCTATTACTGCTGATGCCGTAGTTCTTTTCATTCTAATGGCTTCAATCCATTTTGAACATGAATCGACCACCACCAAATACGTCATACCATTAATGGGCCCGAGAAAATCTAAATGTAGTCGTGACCAGGGCCGGGACGGCCACGGCCACGAGTGCAGGGCGTGGCCGGGCGGCGCGTCTGCCACGGCGGCGCACACCGCGCACGTACGGCACTCAGCCTCCACCGCCTCGTCTATCCCCGGCCACCAAACATAGCTACGAGCTAAGGATTTGGTTTTTACTATTCCCATATGTGGGTCGTGTAGCTCTGCAATTACTCTTTTTCTACATTCGGCTGGTACTACTATGCGGTGACCCCACATGACACATCCTAGTTCACTGTACAGTTCGGTTTTCCTGTTAAGGTAAGGTTTTAATTCCCTTATTTCCACTTCCGACGGCCAACCATCATTAATGTAACTCAGAACACGACTGAGGATAGGGTCACTACGAGTCTCTCTTTTAAGAACATTGTAATCTAGCAAAAGAGCGTCCGTTGAAAAATGCAAATAAGTTTGTTCTGGGATATCTTCTTTTTCAGACGCTACCTCATCTTTCTGTGACTTAATTAGTCGCGATAGAACATCGGCGGTGTTCTTATCCGTTTTAACGTACTCGATTGCAAAATCATACGCTGAGAGCTTAACTGCCCAGCGTTGCAAACGACTGGCTGCTGCACTAGGAATGCCAATATTCGGTCCGAATATACTCACGAGCGGCTTATGGTCGGTGCGAAGTACAAATTTCCTACCATACAAGTATTGGTGGAACTTGTCAATCGCGAACACAATCGCTAAGGCCTCTTTGTGAATTTGACTATAGTGAACCTCGTGAGTAGTCAGTGACCGTGAAGCGTACGCGACGACGCGCTCGTCCCCTCCGCCGCCGCTGCTGCCGCCCGCCGGCGCCGGCGCGCG